>ML682019.1:12877047-12977613 GCA_007922195.1 Podocnemis expansa
GCTTGGGGGGGGCGAGTGGGAGCCGGGGGGGGGGCGATGCCGGGAGCGTGGGGGGGCGAGTGGGAGCGGGGGGCGGCGATGCTGGAAGCGGGGGCGGCGATGCCGGGAGCGGGGCAGCGGCTGCGCAGCAGGCTCCATGGGGGGGAGGGGGAGCACAGTGAGCAACAGAAGTTGCTCAGCTGCCCTTAGAGCAGGGGTACTCAAATGGGCAAATAGGCCACTGTCGCGGTCCACCGGAAACCTCTTTGCGGTCCGGATTGTGGACCGCGGGCCGCCATTTGAGTACCCCTGCCCTAAAGTGTCAATCTTTAAATAAATGTGGTTATATAAGAAATGAAAGATCTTTATACACCATAAAAGGGACCTGCTCTTAACTATAGGCCTTACAATTCCTATTCATTTCTAGTCAAAGCAGCAATGGGCCATGAGCTTTTTCCATCCAAAGAAATGCTAACTTTGAATGGGAGTATTGATATGGTACCAGTATGTAAGTGATTAATCCAATGGTGGATTTTAAGACTAGGCTCAAGAGAGATACTGTTCAGAACAGATGAAATTCTACTTGCAATATGAAATGGAAAGAAGCAGCAATCTGTGACTGGCACCATTTCATTTAAAAAAAAGATTTAATTAGGCTCAGGCACAATTTGAATAACACCGCTCAACAAACTCAGATGTATTGTCTTTATGCTCCCCTGCCTGATATTTGAAGCAAAGCTGGATCTCTAAGCTTCATTCCTTATAATTTGCATTCTAAGAGCACAATTCTGTCTGCCACTTCCCATCTAATAACTGTTCCTTTTGTTTATCTATAATCCACCTCTGTCACTGCATACCTGTAGTGCACCTTTATCTCTAGGCCTCGTATCTGCTGTACGGAACCCAATTCAGCCCTGGGGCTTGTCAGTTTTATGATTCATGGGTGTATTTTACCTAAGATCTTACAAAGAAGGTCTTGAAGTAATTTTTAAAAAAGCAGGTATTTCAGATGGCATGCTGTGTGAAAGAAATCCCTTATTGACTAGTCTAATCTTGTATAATGTAATCTAATAATAAAGCCTATTCCCTGAGGTAATGCTCAGTAGATATTATAGTGTTAAAACATGTTTTATGCTGTGTTCTGAAACATATTAAGTATAACAGAATTGTCCAGCTAGCTCCTATGTACCAGCTACTAAGTATAGTAATAAAGCTGTCAATAAGGTAAAGTGTTGCTATCAGTTTAGATTTCTCTGTTGCACGGTATTCAGTTATCGTCTCAGCAATCAATTAACTGGCCACTCATCAGAACAGGCTGCTTGTAGATTGCCAGGTACTGTAGATGTATTGTACTGTATATTTTCCTATATAACAAATAGGCTAACCCCTCCTGAACTTTAGTGAAGAAGTTTAGAATCAGATCTCAAAAGTGAGGTGTATATCTGGCTCGTGGCTTTACGACATAAGCATATTGAACTTAGTCAAACACCAGGAACTGGAGGAAAGATCTGAATTTTGAAGGAAAGACTAAGACAAACAATTCTTTCCCAGCTCTAAGTCTTTTTATTTTCCCTCAAAGGAAACAAAAAAAAGTGAAGATTCACAAAATAGGTTCATGTTGATTTCACCTATTTGTTTTGCTTAAAATTTAAATAACGAAAAATGTCAAAATGAAACTTCTCAATAGTTCAGTTCAAAGTGACTGTTTAAAAATTTCTTGTATGTATTTTTTTTTAATCAAAGACGTTTTAAAATGGTCAAAGGCAAAATGAAAACTTTATATTTTGTCTAAACAAAACACTATCAACCCAAAAAATGTTTAACTTTTTGATTGGCGAGAATTTGAGAGAGACAGAGAGAGTGCCCTTTCGGCTGGCCCACAAACTTTTTTTTTCTTTTTCTTTTTGCCATTGCCGGCATATAGATATATCCATTATTGACCCAAGTGCAATAGGACCCATTTGTACTATATGGGTAAAGTGATCATTGGACTACACATTGTTTTCTTCTTTGACGTTGCGCTTCTTTCTGCTTGCAACCATCTGGCAGCAGAAAAACAAAACAAAACAAACAAATGGCCAAGCAAGATACTTAAGTAGCAAGTTTACTGTAGAAACCTTGTGCCACCTAGAAAAGGCGCAGTACAAGAAAAAAAGCCACTTCTGGTTGTCAGCTCAATGACTAACACACAGTGTCAGAGGGGTAGCCATATTAGTCTGGTTCAGCAAAACATATTTTTTTCTTTTAAAAGTGCCACAGGAGGGACTCCTTGTTTGTTTAACAAACAATGGATGCAATGCTTACCTCACTGAAGGCTCTGGGAGTTGTACCATTAACTGCAGTGGGGCCAGGATTTCACTCAACAGATAGCATCAGATTGTGCTAGGCCATTAGCCCTTGTGGATGTGGCAGGATGAAGTTGTATGGACAGTCCTGATTGTCACAAATAAGCTCTGTGTGAGCCTTGAGGTGCAAGATGCAGTAAAGTGAGAAGCAGGGATATGTGCTGCCTAAAGAAGTATACTCTGTGCTATCTCCCTTTGCACTCACTGGCTCCTCCTGAGACTTCCCACCTTCCAGAGAACTCACCATGAGGTTGTACAACTCCACTCTGCCTTGTATGCAGGAGTACAGGTAAAACACACATTTAGTTACACTTAAGCTGAGATTTTTCAAAGAAGTCTAAGGGATTTGTGTGCCTATCTCCCTTATTGTACTTTCAGAGAGTGACTTATCCTTTTTCAGTTCATGAGTTTTTTGTAAGTGACTTACAATTTTCACAGAATTTTAGTATTTGAAATTATGGCCTGATTAATTTCTATCAATAATTCTTTCACTATAGCTTGTTTGCAAGCAGTTTGCTGCTAGTAGTCAATACTCAAAACTGCATGGCAAACAAGAAGTCCTATGGCACTTGGTTGGATACATAGGTTAAATGGGTATTGTTTCTGCTACCTGACTGAATGAGTGTGTCTCTTAGAATCACATTTTTTCCATACTTACGTTTTATTTAGGAATTCCTAATCATTTCTGCAAATATTCTCTTAACATTCACTTAAATAGGTACTGTTTTAAAAAATTCCACAAGTCATTTAACAGAGAGGAATGTTTATGGAGCAAGAAAATTGATATGAATATAGCCAAAGATATTTCAGAATTTTATTCATGTGAATATTATTGGGAAATGATTTGCTAAACCTGTTATAAGTGCACTGCAGATAAAAATATGTTGTGATTATGTAAGCTTGTGAAAAGTTAAATTTATTCAAGAAATAATGTGCAGTAATTGATTTTGGGATAAGTACACAATTTTAATTAGATAAATTCATGAATACCATAACCTGTTTTATACATACAGCCATGACAACTGTTGTACAATTACATGTGAAATTGCATGCTTAAAATTCCATCTGGGAATCAGACTCATAATTTCTAGAGTGCACAGGTACGTATTACTCTTTATAGGCTAATAAAAGAGAAAGGTACCTGCCAAGAATAAGTTTTGTTAGTTAAAAAAATACTCAAAATATTTTAAATGGGATTTGCTAATTATAGCAATAATGTTGTAGTTATATTAGATCTAAATACTAAAAATTAAGAATTAATACAACATGGTAACAATTGCAACTGTGTTCTACAGATGCATGTTACAAGGGCAGGCAACTCCCCTTTTGAGTGGTATGATAGGTGTGATATTGCAAATTGTTCCCACTCCTGACACCTCCCCCCCATACGTTGCTGAACTTGCTAGAGAGGTCTTCAGCGTCTTACCCCTCTAGCCAAGTCAAACAATAAAAAATAGACCTCTTATAGGGTAGCAAAGGGTTCAACAAACTGACTCCCTGAACCTGGTTTTCAGCCTCCCCCCGGGGTCTTTAAATCCGGCCCTTCACGCAGACTTCTAAAGGATATTTGTCCCTTCCTCAGAGCTTACATCACATTCTCCATGGGGGAACCCAGGCCCACCCACAACTCCAGGATCCAACTGAATGCCACCACTTCCTTTATTAACCACTGCTACATAACCTTCTATGATACATTCCCTTGGGCCTCTTCACACCTAGTCCCTTTACCTTCACCTGCTATCTTAGGTTTAGATTTTCAGGTTTTCTTGTTCCCAGTTTTAGGAAAGGCAGCCCACCAAGTTCCTTCAGCCAAAACACCCTCCTCTACCAGTCTAATTTCAACCTGTTAGAACCAATCAGCTAAGCCCCTGCAGTTCCTTTTGTGCACGATTACCAGATACCAAAGCATGGAAAGGAGAACGGCAAAGTCCAAAAAGAAGGACATCAGAGGATACATGGAGAAAAATGTAGTATTAATGTAATTTTCTTCTGTTTTTAGGGGGCCCCGGAATGCTTCCCCCTACAAATAGGGTGTTGCAGGGCATTCCAGCACACTTTAACCCCTGTAAATAAAAAGCCAGACAAAATCATGTATTTTTAAAATGTCTGCTGGACGGAAGACATGAAGGTAAAAAGGAAGACATGTCCTCCTTTTGCCTGGCATCTGGTAACCCTACTTTTGTGTGAGCTCACTGCACTCTGATTGGCTCCTTCCAGGAGGGGTCTCTAGGTGGACCTGAAAGACCTAAGTTCCCTACTTCTTTTCTGGAGCAGGATATAATTGTACCACAGGGTCTCCAGAAGGGGACCACAAAGGGCTACATACATCACAATGCATAAATGTAATTTAATTAAATGGAAATAATCATTCCATTTTAAATAGCAATTGTTCATTAATATACTATATTTATTTAAGTTTAGTGGGTATGCAATGTATACGAATATTGATATGTTTATACAGCCTGTAGCACAAAGGGGTGATGACCTAGGAAGTTACCACAATATGCTATTTTATAATATTAACAAAGATATCTTGATGTCTATTGCTAATAATTGTTACATATTTGTGGAGCATGAAAATACTAGCCTTTACAGAGCCTCGATGTGTTTCACAAATACTTCGGATATAGCTATTTAGAAGTCATTATGTGTTGATATTCAGTGGGTGCTTAACGTGTAACAATTGCCTTATTAAATTTAAATTAAATCCTGTTTGAGACAAATTTAATTTAAAGTGTGGCCTAAATTACTCACAGAAATGACAAATATTTTGACTGGAGCATTCCTAAATTATTATTTTTGAATGGATAGACTTCCTTTTTCTATTTACTGATACACAGTTTTATATGAGTAAATGGCAAGGCAAGGAAGTTGGATGCTTTCTCATTCATACCCAGAGCTGTTTATACTGCTCAGAAACTTCAGCATCCAGATGCAGTCTTAGCATCCTTTGATCATTTCATTTCAGGATTCGTTTTATGCAGCAGGAGTTGAAGTCTTCTGTGAAAAAGGTTTTATAAGACATCTGTAATTAACTAAATGTGAAACAGAGCCTCAGCTGCTGTAAATCTTCAGACACTGTGTATATCAGCTGAGAATCTTCCCCATTATTTGGGAGTCCTCATGCTAGATATGAAATTGCAGCAAATTACTTTAATGTGGCTATTATTAAAATATTCCTCTGGATTCTTTCTACAAAGTGTCTGTTCCTCATCAGAGGGAAAACACACAGGTATGCTCTGTGCAAATGAATTCAGCTCCTTAGCATGCTGATTCCTTGAAATTCTCCATATTGATTTGTAACCTTTGTGGGGGAGGGAGAGAACTTAATTCTCCATGGTTTCTGATCACTTAGGCTTTTCTGGGCTTGGGTAACACAGCATGCCACATGTTTTCCTAACAAATTGCATTCGGACACTTTCCGACACTTTCATTATTTTAACTCAGGTAATAATTAGTCACTGTCAGAGCTAGGACTTAGGTTGTGCAAATCAGAATAAATTTACCTTGCTGTAGCAGCAGTCACAAATGAAGCAATAAATTAAAAATAGCAAATTGTTACGGACTTAAGAGATCACCACTCAGAATCGCTCCTGAAATCCTGGAAATGCTACAGCACTGCCAACAATTCCTTGAGAGCTTAATTTTTCCAGATAACTTTGTAGCAAGCCCTGGAGATGTTATACACACATGATATTCCCTAAGAGAGCACACTGAAACTGCTAGTGTTAAAAAACCCCAAATGACTGCAGAGTCTATTAAAATGAAATGCATGTCCTTTGAAGGTCTTCAGGGTTCAAAGTCTTCTCTATCCCTTATATCCTTACCATTTGTATAAATTAAATACATTGTGTGTATTTCAGTTGTAAAGATGCATCTAATAGGTGACACTAAATACTGCCTCATAAAATCCGTCCAAGCCCATCCAAGCACAACCTCAAGCCTGCTCAACACATATCAGAGTCTTCAGTGGCAGTCAAAGGCAGATACACACGCTACATAAAATAACTTATGTATTTCCCTTTGGCTGCCTAACACCTAGTAACTGTGGTGTGTTTACTGAGTTGAACTGAAGGGAAATGCCCTCCCTTTGACTCAGCGCTACTCTGCTTCACGGGGTGGAGTTACTTAATTGACTTCCCGATCAACTGAGCAGATCTGCACAGACCCTCTCAATCGAATTGGGAAGTTCAAACTGATGGCTGTGAATTTGCTGCTGTCAGGATAGTCCCACCCTCAGTAACACGTGGCTTGTTGTCATTGAGATGCTACCATGAAGACCAAGTGTGTGCTCTGAAACTTGATTAAAACACTTCATTGATAGTAAGGGAACTAGTTCATCAAAATGTGCGACTTGCCTTGGTGGGATTTGAAAAGTTCATCAGGGTCACTTCTGTGGAAGATCAGATGGGGAACAATAAAGGTGCAACAAAAACAGGGAGAGGAGATCACCCATTTTCTCAATGTTATCCAGGGCTTGGAGCAGGAGGCAGGAATCTTGGATTCTATTCCTAGTTTTTCCCTGATGGTCCTTGAGCAGAGCAGTTAGGCCTTCATTTTAAAAGTTTTGAAACTGTACATATTTTTTGTGCCTCATTTTTCTAATTCATAAATAATTCTTGGGGGGGGGGGGGAGGTAGGTATGTGACTCAGCCCTCTGAATTTCATTGTGACAGAGATCTGTGCAAACACCTTCAAGCATTCCCACTAGGAAATCACATACATTGCACAAACTTGTTGGGGGACTTTTCACACAGTCTTACCTTGGTGACTTTAGAAGCGAACAATTCTTCTACATCTCCCATCAGCTCTTAAAGCTGCTTTTCATCACAACCTTTGAAGTGAATGACAGGGAACTCACAAGTTTGAAGATTATTTCTCACCGGCGTTAATTCTCTAGTGAATAATAGTAAAAGCACAGTTTCACTCAGGAGATCCTTCATTAAGGATTTGATTTATGTGACCAGGGTGTCTGTGTGTTTATTCCCTTTGTTCACTAGAAACCATAAACAATATTCCTACAAATTATCATTATAAATAGCATGTCCATAGTATTGTATGTTTTTTCAAACACTATATCTTATCTAAAGCTTATGACTGCAAGATGGACTATTTATTCTGCAGCAACTCTATAGTTTATCTCCATTACCAATTACAGAGAATGCCTTTTTGTGAGCCTTGTGCATATCCATTTGTTACCTCCTTAAATGAATAAGGATCTTTTGATTACAGGTTTCTTTGCTCAGATAACCACCATATTTGCAAACACAAATGCATATATACACTCTAATGAATAATGAAGATTATTTATTGCATGTGCTTGAAATAATGGTTGATTTTGGAGTGCCTTTCATAAAACCCACATCAGAAAGTGTGTTATGTCCTGACATTTTCATTGCAGTTCAAGTAAAATAGTCTTCGGAAATTGTCTTGCTACCAAATTGCAATCATAAAGGCATAGCTTCAGACTCTGAGAATCACTTCAGATTGTGAACTTCTGGATAATATATAACATAAAGAGTTTAATTGAATCAGCCAGTTGGGTTTTTGCCCAGAAAAGTGAGAATTTAAATGCTGATGCAGCTTTAGCTTCCAATGACACCAGTCAGCACTCCTTAGATTGGATTGTAAATAATCTTATTTTAGGATATGCAGTATGATAGGGATAGACTTGTCTGTAAACTTGCTAGCAAAAGTAATTAAATAATTCCATTGTGTACTAAGACATATGAAAAATCACTGACCCCAAAGAAAGATTTGATAAGTATTTTCCAGCAGCTAGAAGAAAATACTGATTTTTTATTCATGTATTTATTTATTTTTTAAAGCAACCCTTGTCTTATTTTGGAGCTGCAATGGGAAAAAAGAACCTACAAAATAAATAAAAACTCAGCAACAGAGAAATTCTCTCTCTATTCCTGACCTGAGTTTGAAGGCATTTTTGGGAAGTGTCTTTCAATCCAACTGGATGTTGAGATTCCCCCTTCTGGGAATCAGAAATTTAAGTTTTTTTCACATCCCACATTTAGATGTTTCTGTGAATTCCAAACATCTCACATGAGATCTTTCCATCATGAGCTAATGGTTACTAAAGATGTTGGGGGGGGGGGACTCTGAAGATTTCATGCAGCATCCAGAAAAATGAATAGAATCCACTCCAAATAAATAAACAAAATGTAGAGCTGATCAGAACTTGTCATTCTGAACTTTAAAATGAAAAAAAAAAAAGCCTTTTGGGGAAGAGGGAAAAACAGAGAAAATTTTCTTTTTTTCTAGAATTTCCCAATTGGTCAGTGAAAAAACTATATACTGAGCAACCAAAAATCTTTCACATTTTTTCAGTTTTAGTCCAATCCTGCCACGATTCCTCTCCCTTTTATTCTCCCCTTAAACCTTTTTCATTAACAAAGTAATCAAGAGACAAGGAGGAGGAGGAGGAGGTGGGAAACCTAAATCAAAAAGCTAAAAACTGAAAAAGGAAAGGTTTCGGTTTCAACAACACAAAACATTTCCTATTTTTCAATTGAAAAAAAATGAGAGGGAAAATCAATTTTTAAATTAAAAAAATCAGGAAAACTTAAGTGTGAACATGTTTAATTAAACATGACTACTATCTTTCAACCAGATCTAAAAGTGGTTTCTGAGGAATGGAGCTATGATCAGAATTAAAAAGAATTACCTCTCTGAAATTGATAAAAATATTAGTGTTTTACATCCTGGGAAACTTCAGAACAGACTGGTTATATTATTTCTCTCTGGCCTTACAGAGTACTAGTGCCAGAGTTAGAACGCAGGAGTGCACACTAGCCATTGCACACCCTACATGCCTAACTCCCACCCACCCTGATTGTCATCTAATTTTCTTTATGATATTGAAAAGGTTATGGCTTAGTGGAGGAAAGAATGCTAGATGATGTCCTTTCCTCTATAACCATTTTGCTGCTGTTGAGAATGCAATATTCTTACAGATCAGGTTTATCACATTATGCCAAACTAGTGCTATACATAGCTCTGAACCCAGTCCATTTAGCCAGCACTGAAGACCTCCTTTCCATTGCCCCACCATGCATTAGGTCTTGATAAAAGAAAAAGGGGCGTTTGCTTGAGTGCTGCTGAACTCTGAGGCTATGTCTACACTAGCCAATTATAATTTAGTTGAGGTCTACACTAGCCTTTGACTAGGCCGAACTAAAAAATTTCTTCGTTCGGACTAGCAAGGCTGAACTAAAAAAGCAGATGTAGAGATAGCTTGACTGTCCTCAGCTTCTGGAATGGCCTCTTGGGGCACTGTGTAGCTTTTAAGAATTAGACCAGCATTGATGCTGCTTCTGACTTTTACTGCAGGCTGACCAAGCCCACAGTTGCCGCAGAATAAGGGAAGTGCAAAGGTGGCTTAAAGCAACATTAACCTTCTCATTGCCCCATTCCTGAGTTAAGAGTAGCTCAGCTGGAACAGAGAATCAGGGCCCCTGCTTCTACCCAGCACATTAACCACCAGTTCTATTCAGCTCCCCAAAAATGTGAACAGACATCCAAAATCTACTGTGCAGATGGATTTTTACTTCCATTAAATTCCACAGTGAAAAAGCCATATATTGTGTTTAATTCAATTACTGCCATACAGCACTTGCAAAAAAAAGAGCTTCACATTTGGATTTATGGAATTATTTTACTGAAAGGGAATTACGTTACATATTTAAATCCCTGGTGGCAACTAATGCTTTATTAAATACAGTGTAAATCCAGCTGTGATCATGCAATAAAACCTACAAGGGGCAAAAAAAGAGTATTTTATATTTGATTTCTGCACGCAACTATTCACTTGCCTAAACATTGCCCATATGCCATTTTCTTCTCCTTGACATTGATCTTTAATATATGTTCAACATGCTGCACTCCTGCTTCACTGTTCAGAAGGAATATAGCAAAGTTACATGCCACCTGTAAAATTCCATAAACCTGGGCCCAAGGTCACAAAACAAAACCTGGTGCTAATCTATTATACAAATTCATTTAAAGGTGGTTAATAAAATACACAGGAAGTCAGTACATAGGAGGACAAGTTGATTCTATTATAGAAGTGTAGGAATAATGACTCTATGGACAGATATTCATCTGCCAAAATTAACTTTAAAATAAATCCATTTCTTTCTTTCTTTCTTTCTTTCTTTCTTTCTTTCTTTCTTTCTTTTTCTTTTGTCATCAGGACATGCATTTTCACTCTCCTGTGCCCAGTGTTTGAAAGGTTTACATTACATAAAATTAGGACTATATAAACTGTCTGCTTCATCTCTTTTCTAATATCATTGCCCCTTCCCATGAATAGGGTAGCCTAATTGATAGCTTCCATTGTATGCAATGCACGTCAATAAATAGTGAACATGAATGTGAATCAATATTGTGTTAGCATTGGGATTAAGCAAGCTATTTTCTGATTTTTTTTTCCTGAAGACATGAATATGAGTAAATAAAATGAGCGTTTGTCTGAAATTGTGTCTGGGGATTAGGTTTTGTGTCTTTCTGTTCAAGCACAGCAATGCAAGTGACTGTCCTCACTACTTTGGCCTAGTGCTGACAATAGAAGATTCAGGCATGATGCTTAAAAGGAAACAGGAAAACCCTCCCCTTCATTTCAACAAACCAGTTGCCATTGCAGAAGCTAAAAGGTTCAGCTTCTTATCACTATTTTAACTCCTCCCACTAATTAGAAGACAGTTATTGAAAGTGTAATTTATTGGGATATTAGTATCATTCTTGATCTTATGTGTTATTTTACTTTATGTACAATGCCAGATCACTACAGGATCCAATATCATGCCACCATCCATAAGCATTTTATATTTACTGTGCAAATTTTTTAAATGTGGCAAAACAGCTCACTGCTAAATGATCATAGAGACCATTTTAGACCTGCTCTTCAGACAATAGAGGTTCTCCAAAGTGATTGTAGGTGAGAGATGAAAACTGGGAAAAGAAGAATTGAATGTAATTTTTAAAAAAGTTCTGGCTTCCCTGGAAATTTAAGTTTTGAAAGGTATATGGAAAAATCTAGAGCATTACATTGCTAGTTAAATTCTTCATGCTTCAAACTTAGTGAAAGGTGAGTCTGCACCCAGAAATGCACTTAACTTTGTGTAATGGGAATGAGGATCTGACCTGATGTATGTAGTGATCAGAATTCATTATTCCAGAGGCAACAGGCTAGTTGCACTAACTCTTTGTGCTCTTGGGCCACGTTCAATGTTTCCTGGGCTTGGGCATGATGCCTTCTGTCCCTAAGCAATTTATTTTGCAAAATCACCTATGTGACTTAGAAAGCTTAAGTCTTATAGAAAGTTGATTAGAATTAGGCTCCTAAGTCACTTTGGCACTTTCAAAATTTCTTCTCCAGAAATACTTGATCAGAAAATCAGTTCCTAGAGCCAGATTTTCTAAAAGCACTAAGCTCTCACTTAGGCACCAGTGTAAGTGATTAGATTTTCAAACACCATAATTCACTGGGGACAGAGACCTGGATCCACAAGGCAATTTGGTGTACACTGGAAAGTGAAGTGTGCTCATAGTATGACTACTAGATCAGACTCCACGGGCAAGATAGGTGGGAAGTGTTAACCTGGTTTGACAATCACTCTGGAGCTTGGTGCGAAACAGACACCTGTCTGAGACTGCAGTGCACATGCCCAGGGGCCAATATGTGGGCATCTAGGGAACTTATACAGCAACAATATAGGCTCCTCGTGGGTTCAGGTGCCTATAGGAATAGGTGACAGTTGAATGGAAGTTTTGTGGATTTCAAATATCCTAAACTTGGGATTTAGGCACTTAATTCTGATATTTAGTCACCTAAGTTTCCTTATGGATATGGGCCAGAGTTCCTTTTGAGAAGTTGAACTCAAGTGTTACAGTTAGTAAGGACTTATTTTTAAAATCAACATTATTTAGGTGCCTAGATGGAAGCAGTGCTGGGTCCTGAAGTATGATTGTTTTGTTTTGGTTTTTTTTTCCATTTAAACCTGGTGGGCAATATACTGAGGGCACTAGTGTACTACATTAGTATTTTAATGTAGTCCCTGAGCCTGCTGGTGCAGCTATTGGGAGATATATAAATCATAAATGCCTACCCTAGTGGGTCCCTATTATAATACTATTAGCACAAACTAAGCAAAAATATTTGTTATATTATGTGTGAACTGTGGCCTTTGCATAAATAGAGTGTGTTGTAGGCAAACTGACTGGTCTGTGCTTTAGGAGTAAATGTGTGTGGAAAATATCATTTTCATGTGCATTGATAAATTTGATTTAATGTCTTTTTTATTTTTTTTAAGAGGGAGATAAGGGGAAGATTGATGGAGGGATGAGTTAATTGATAGAATTCTAGCTTTAAACAAAATGCAGTGCAAACAGGTGATAACTGGCTGTGTTCATTAACCCATGTGTGTCTTTTAACTAAGAAACTGATTTTTTTTTTGTCAAAAATACTTCATTATAAGTGTTCTATGTGTTGTGAGGGTATGCCAAAAGTTTTTGGTTTTCACACACACACACAAAATCAAATGCACTGTGTTGTGGAAATGCATGAAAGTATTGTTTTGTTTTGTTTTTTTTTCTCTCAGCAAAAAAGATGTTTCCCAAGAACTCAGGCTATGTCCACATGATGCTTTTAAATCAAAACAATGACCATTGTTTTGATTTAAAAGTTGTCATGTCCAAACGACGTTTCATTATTTCAAAATGACGAGCCCCGTCATTTTGAAATAATGAACCTTATTTTGAAATAGTAAAACCTAGCTGAAATCGGAATAGCCATTATTTCAAAATGGTTGTTTTGAAATAATGCCATTTGGACGTGTTATTTTGAAATAACCATTATTTCGATTTAACACTTTTGCCCTTCTCCTTCCCAGGGTTCCTTCCTTTTTCTATATATTGGCTGGCAACATGGCTCTGCCAGAGGGCCATGTTGTCACACCTCCCATGCTGCCCCTCTCCTGATTCAAAATAGCAATTCCTGTGTCCAGACTTGCTATTTCAATTTGAGGTTTTTGCTTATTTCAATTTAAGTTAATTCAAAATAACAATTTTATTTTGAATTAACTTATTTCAAAATAAGCATCTATGTGTGGACATAGCCTCACAGTGGAAGAACTGTTGTTTTCTTAGCTTGAATTTTCTACAGTCAATTTAAATGGGGACTTGTGGAGTGCTTATGGTTAATCAAGTCTTCAGTTGGAGGGGTCTGCTTAATTTTCTGTGGCACCTTGCATCATCATATGTCACATCAACTTGGATGAAAGAGTGGATGGGTTACTGTTAAATTAGGCATCATTCTTAAATGAGTATGTTGAATGGTCTTTAAATACAAACAAACAAACAAGCAAACAGTCAATAACTTGACCAGCAAGAGTCAATTATTTTATGACTGATTATTATTAGAGTTATGGTCTCTCTTTCAGATATAGGATTAAAAAAGAGGACACCATTTTGCACTGAAGGGTGAGTTTATATGAGTCCTTTAAATTGTAATCTACACTGACTGCATCTCTTCCTCTGCCTAGTGCATTATCCCCGAATACCTTAGAAATTAACAAACCAGTAAATTCAATCACATTTTTTTATTGGCCTCCCACCCCTTTCTCCTTTGTTGCTATAGTAAAAATGTTTCTACTTTTCTACATCTGTCTGCTGTTACCAACAAACCAGTGGAGAACAGGAGGTGATCTTTCTGTTTTCGTTCCAGCAGCCTGGTCCTGAATGAGTTTAATCGGCTGAGAAATGCGACTGAAAAGGGCTTTGCTACCCTTTCTAACTCCACTGAGCTCAGGCTTTCTGCAGCCTGGCGAGTGACACCGTATGCCTTATTTCACTGTGGATTATTTAGAATGCTTCAATTGTGACTTGTCAATGTGGTCCAGGACAGATCAAGGCAAAATCTCCGACAAGAAAACAGCTATGTGAATATGATGTGACTGACTGCCACACAATAGACTAATACCTCTTAATTTGGACTTTTAGCAATCGTTTACCATCCGTCTGCCCTTGAAAATTCCAAATCCATTCTTACAGGGAAGAAAAAAAGTCTTTTTTCTCCCTGCATGCTTCTTCCCCCATAACTTGAGAGTATCGATCAATGACTCTGTATGCATTTAATAGCTTTATTTCAAAGCACTTTACTCTTAAAAGCACATCTCAGCACGGCATACTATTGAAATACTGTGCAGGTGTAATTAAATGAGCCTATTTTTGGTCGCGTATCATATGCAGTGTTCTTTGCTGTTAGAACTGCTAAATGAGAGTTGGTCCTTCTTACTTTTAGTTATGCATGATTTTATTTTTGTCTCTCCCCCCTTCATTTATATAAAGAAATAAATAAACATGAAATTTGTGCTGACTATTCTCTACATCTGTAAATCTTTAAAGTCCTCACTGAAAATATACCAGGGACTGCCAATACAAACTTCTTGATAGACTGCAAACCACTTGCATATTTCATCATCACTAGAGGGTAATCTTTTGGGCCTGAGCATTGGCACATTCATTCAGTCTTCTGAAACATTTCTGTGGAACTTGTCCATTAATGTCACTTATGTACTATTTTTTAAGATATGGTCCCTATTAATTAAGAACCAGACTGAAACCATCAATTCATCTTACACAGGCCACTGAGCAAGCATCAGGCAATGACTTCTGTTCACACTTGGAGCATGAAAAACAATGCAAAGAAGTACTTGACAGTATTCATATGAGTAAAACTCATGACAGACCTTTGAAGTGTTCACTATTTCTATTATTCACTTTTCACTTGCAATCATATGCGTGAATTTCCATACCCAAATAAATAAATAAATAAATAAATAAATAAATAAAACCCCATACCAAACCAAAACAGGTGCAGAAAGAGAAAATGTTCATGCACATATATGCTCACCATAAATATTAATGGGCCATTTTTTAAATGCTTTGCAGTTTGCAAGTCATCCAGTCAAGAAGAAATAATGTCATGTGTCATAGTTGACCAACCAGCCATCCCAACTAGGCAACTATGAATAGCAAAGACAACAAGAGTCCTGCGGCACCTTAAAGACTACCAAAACTTCTCCAGGCATAAGCTTTTGTGCATGGCAACACTCCTTCGTCAGATGCATCTCTCTCATTATTTTTGCTGTATACAGACTAATGTAGCTATCCTTCTGGAACTAGGAATAGGTAATTGTCAAAACAATAACCATGGTGAATAGTTTGAGATTAGCCCACTGACTGACATAGGTTCATGGGAACCCATTGTCAGATAATTTGGAATGATGAGCCTGTCTGTAAAAATCTAAGTCAGCCTGCGGATAATTCAAGAAAAGGAGATAAATTTATCAGATACATTGTTCATTGTGGATGGTTAGCTGAGGTCCAGCCAGAGGTAGCATTGAACCTGATGAAGTTGGGTGCAGGTAGTAGAGTGAGGTCAGGTGTAACTAGCCCATCACAATCATCTCTGAATCCAGTGTATGTACGACCTTTCTATTTGAAAATTAAACAAAGATCCAACTGCCATGTTTCACCTTATATACTAACAGTAATTTTCCTACTAAGCTCAATATTTTGCATCAGCGAATGTAACAACTGCCTGTTGTGTCACTTCTCTTTTCCAAAGCTTTCTATCTGTTCAAATCTTTCTCTGTGCTTTCCTACTGCTTCTCACAAAAACATAGTAAAGTTTCCTATAATAGGAAATAAAATGCACAGATGGCTGAACCGTCTGAAATGAGACAAGAACCAGAACCTTCACACAAAACTTGAACAACTGAAGCAAACAAGACATTCTTTGGATAACTGCTTTTCCCAAACACTGTTCATTTTGGATATGCTTGTTCATTAGAGCTTGTCTGAAAATGTTTTAAATTTCCCCACAGAAAATTTTGACTTCTTATCATTAAGCCAAAGGCCAAATATTATTGGGTTCCCAGTCAAAATATGAAAAATGTAACAGAAAGCAGGCACACCCCCTCAAGGAAAAGATAATTTTCTCAAATAAACAATTTTCCATCCAAATGTCTAACAGAAAATTTGCAGCCAGCCCTACTTACCACATGTAGCATTAGGAGGAACCCAAATCTGAAGGGTCCAAATGCAAGAGTAAGTTGTTCCCATTTAGATGTGCTGTCCTTTTAAGAAAGAACAAATGAAGAAACATCTGTAGGTTGGAGCGCTCATCTAAATCAAATATTCTACGGATCACCCATCAGTAATGAAAAGCATGGCACAAATGTGGATTCAGAAATATTATGTGGTCAGGTAATAGAGAAATAACTCAGAATGGACATGAACCCCAACAACCTCTGCTGTATCTGTTGCTGACTTCTCTGGAAAGGAGCCCCAAAGGTCTGGAGATTCTTATTCACTCTGATTACATCTCCCAAAATATGTCCTTCTGCATCCACAGGAAGGTCAGACTGGAGAATCCTGAATTAACTTTTACTCACCTAGATTTTTCTTGGGGAAGAAATCAATAGGCTGGCTGCTGGAGATTGCACAAATGGGCTATATTTCCTTTAGCAGCTATGCATGGCCTAGGACTTGATTGCAAGCTAAAGTGGCGTGGAGGAACATGGCTAACATGCCTACCAGGACTTTGTTGCAGTCATTCCAGTCCAGTGGACTTCTAATCCCCCCCACATGTTTCAGTGTGCAATATGGGCTTAACGGGGTACCCCTTCCTTTTGGTACAACAGAATTGTGCAGTATGTAACATATTCTTTAGCCCCTCTGATTAACCCTACCTTACATTAGCAAGATAATGCTGAGAGTCACCAGGCAACTGGCATCCTTCATTATTCCTTCTCCCCTCTTCCCATTAGGAAACTGAAAGAAAGAGATACATTTTCCTGAATATCCTGTAAATGTCTTGGAAAAGTGACATTCCTTTTATTTATCTAGGTAACACTTTTTGCAATCCTTTTTCCTTCACTGGACTAGAGCCTCAACTGGGATAAGTCAGTGTAGATCCATTTCAGATTATGCTGAAATAACCATTATTTAAATTATGGTGATTTTACCAGCTTTGGCAGCAATTATCTGGTTTCACTACTAAGTCTATCCTTAGTTATAATGGCCATTTTCTTTGACATGGTTGACTAGAAGCAAATGTTAGTATGTTTTTAGTCTGCTTTCATAACCAGACAGTGGCCCAACTTTCACTTTATACTAAAAAAAAAAAAGTTGATCTTTGATTTTGGCACCTGGTTGAATTTAACTTGAAGGTTTAAAGAAAACACATCACTCAAGCTCACAGTGCATGAATTAAGGTCCTTTAGCCACCAAATACCAGTCCTTCCACACACTCATTGGGTCAAGCATGCTATGGCCCTTTCTTTCCTCCCATGGGAGCCTAAGAAAATATTTCTATTGACACAAACTTTTAAGCAGCTAGCACTTGCATTTTCTTTCAATTAATATTTCATTTAGTCTAGTGTCAGTGTTACTTTCTCAAAAAAACATTTCTTTAAGAAACTAGAAAGGATCTGATTTTGTTTGTGACTGTAGAAAATCAAACCTGCTGCACTGAGAACGTGGAGATGGCAGGGGCAGGAGGATGTTATAATTTTAGTTCACTTTGTCTTGGGGCTTTCTTCCAAAATCTCTTAAAATGCCTTCAGATATGAAATTATCTGTTTTGTGATGGCTAGTAATTGATGATCCTTGACATTTATATAGTGTTTCTATTCAAGGATCTCAAAATGTTTCAATCAAAAATAAAATAAAATAAACCAAACCCTAAGTGAAACGTTACACCAATTTTATAGATGGAGGATCCAGCACACAGAGACGTGAAACGACTTGAGACAGAATTAAAACCCATTGACTCTTTCAAAGTGCTTTAACCATAAGGCTATCCTAAATAAGTCACTCAGTAGTTCAGTTAGAAATAATGATAAGAAAACTAGCTCAGATAAACAAGCAGTGACCTGAACTTTCACCCAGAACTCAGAGCTAATTTGAAACACATTTATTTGTCGTTGACATTTTCAAATTAGTTTAGGTAACTTATTTTTCCTTTTCCTCCTTCCCCCCACTTTCACTGTTTTGTGTTTTCTGGATCCCTCAGGAATTGAACATGGAAGTGATGAAATGCCCACCAAGCCTACTGGACTGATTATTCATGTGGAAGGAACTCTTCCCTCACCAGTCCGCTTGAGAAAGCCTAAGCCAGATTGTTCAGAGAGTAGCTAAGTCTTCACTTCTTTCACCTTAATTCTGTGGATCGATAATATATGAGTTGGCATCTGTTACCTTTCCTTTCAGGATATTGTTGTTTAGGGTGAAGCGTGATTATCAACAAGTAGAGTTAGCTGTGCTGCAGCAGCACCCAGGATTCCTCAAGAACAAGGGCTAAATTGGGATAAACCAACATTGTGTTGGCTTACCTCAGTTGAGGAATTGGCTCTTCAAAGCTGCCATAGAAGCTCTTCAGCTACTGCTCAGTGCTTTTTGGGAAGGGGGCAGTATTTCTTGAGGACATCAGAAAGAGAAATAGGCCAAGATAAGTCTTTAGGAAATGTGGAATGGGGTCCCAGTTTATTAGTCTTCATCTCATTGAGGGCGATAATTTCCCTGAAGACTCTACTGGCAAGCTATGACTGCTGAAAATGTTTGCTGCCGGCAAACTTATTATTTTCCATGAGAAATACAGTCCCGTGAGAAAGCACGTTCTCACTCTCTTTCTGTGGGAAACACCAGGCAGAAGAAGGATCCCAAATCCTGCGAGACTGTGCAACTGGAAACAGCACCAGAAGATGTCTTGTTTGTGTAACTTGTAAAAATAGCGAGGGGGAAAGATATGTTTTCATAAAATTATCACAGTGCGAGTGCTCAGCTTTAAAAAGCTTCTGGATTTATATCTAACAGCCAAATTTCCCAAGGAGGTTCAGTCTATTCCAGTTGTCAATTTATGATCTTTAAAACATTTTTAAAATTGACTGAACCTTAACTACATCCCACCTCATCTTGTACGAGCCAAGTTTTACAGATGCCATCTTAAAAATCAATTCAAAGAACAGCCATAAACTTGAAAGCTTCCTATTTGAAGTGTATATGGCAGAATGCAATTTTGTTTAATTTTAATTGACAGAGATGTCAGCCTAAGAGAATATTTTAGAATATTAGTAGGAACAGTAAACTCATGCCTTGACATTTTTATGATATAATGGTATAATTCACTTTAAAAAAAAAAACCCACCAATGTCAGGATTTACACAAAAGTAGTACATGTTTCACTTTTTCCACAGTAAAGGAGTGACAAATGTATTACTAATTACACAATTACTTTATTATGTAGAACCAGTAATAAAGCCTTTGATGTACCCTCAGCATATCCTAGCTGCATGTAGAACTGAGGGTTTGTCTTGTTTTGTTTTTGTTAGCCTGAGCTGAGGACCCTCATCTGTGGGACTAACTCCTGTTTGCTAAAGTGTGTATTATTGCAAAAAAAAATAGAATATAATGCAAGCCATGTTTATTGACATGGGCGAAGATCCTCAGCTGGTGTAAAAAAAAAATATATATATATATATGGCCCCCAAACTGATTATCCTCAGTTCCTTTTTCTGCCCTCAGCAATGGTTTTGGAACAGCCTGCTCCTTGCAATTATGCAAGCGCCTGTCTATCCTACCATATATGAGCCTCCCATTCAGCTCTGAAAATCTGTTTGTGGGTTCCACCAAAAACCACTGCTCTTATCGAGCATATGAACCCGGAGCCAGAAGACTGCTCCTGTCTGCTGCCATCAATGCCAGGCTTCAAACCCTGTGCTTCTTGCAGCAAGGCCTTCCCACAGGATGACCCCCACGAGAAGTGCCTACAGTGCCTGGGTGAATCCCACCAGGCTACCGATTGCTCCATCTGTCGGTCCTTTAAACCGAGGACCCTGAAAGACAGGGAGCAGAGGCGCCATGCACTGGCCCTGGAGCAAGCACGGCAGCCTACACCCCAGAGAATCAGTCACTTGTTGCCAGTCTGATTCCAACAGATATTGAGATGGGCCTGAAGTGAAAGTCTGTACGTGGAACCTTTTCCATTCCTTCCCCCAAACATTGCATGTGTTACGGATCTGAACTTACAGCTAAATGTTGTGACAGCTCCCATCTTTATAACAGTCCAGACTAACCCCCTGAATCCAACCCTTCCCTCCCCTGCCTTAAGTATAGTGGTCTTTGAAGGCCAGACCCAAATTCTGTACTTCCATACCTCTTCTAAACAAAGAAATAAAAGTAAATGGCTTGGCATGATGTGATAAGAGCACAACTTGGGTCCTAAAATGTGATGTGTCTAGAAGTTGAGAGACCAGTTGTTTGTCAACTTTATTATGAATATGACTGCCCTTAACTCCTCAAGGCCAGATCCAGCTAGGTGCTTAAGGATAGAGTTAACTTAAAGCTTGTAATAACGTTGCTGGGACTTACTTGTGTGCTTAAAGTTAAGTATGCCCTATAAGGTTTCACTGTATTGGGTCTAGCCTCTCAAGTCAGATATGTCAGGGAATTAGTGAGCAAATTAATGACTATGAATGGATAAGCCAGTGGTGTAAACAAGAACTGGCCGGAACTTTGGCCCTTTTTTTTAAACAAATCCAAATGAAGGGCAAAAGAGTTAGTTAAGAATATGCCTTTTCTGAGAAAAGTGACAACATTTTTGAGGTACATCCTCAACTAGCAAAAGTGCCAGTTTTGCATCCCCCTGGGATTCCCCTCAACTTGCTCAGAGATGAACTCATTTTCCTATTTGACAGGCACGTGTATGGCATTGAAGGAATGAATGATAATGTGGTATGGCCAAAGCTAATGTTCTGTGACCATGGAGCTTTTAATATGAGGGCAGAGGATTCAGGATTAAAGTTTGCAGCTGTTAAGATGCTAAAGACCACATATTGCTCCCATGACTCAGTTGTTATCAAGCGTAAAATCTTTTGAATACATCCTTAAATGGGGCAGTGTCCTAAACTACTCTCCTACGTAAAGCCTTTCATAGCGGTAAGCTGGAAAAGGTTGTGATAATGACAGACCAAGTGCCAGCTCATGCCAAGGTCTCCACAACTCAGACATGTGGCAGGAATTAGTTTGGCATACCTGTGTGCTAGTATTGTTAAAAGAGGCATTAGAATGATCAGAATATGTTTACTGTTTAGACATTATTGAATGCTTTCCTATGTCCTGTTTTATAAAATAATATTTGAGTGGTTGTACTATAAGCCTCCATGACTTTGTAAATCACCAGACAGGATGGAGATCTTAATTGGTGTGAAGTGCAGATCTTCAACAGGTGGCACTTTGCAATTGGAATTTGACTACCTACCATCAACAAGAGGGCAAAAAGACTTTTGTTGTTAGTCTGCCCATGAAGAAGAGTTATGCAAAGGACTCCTCCCATCAACTGGGTTTTGCAACTGAAAGCAAATGAAAAAAAAAGAATAAAACCCATAATAAGAAGACATGGATTTTTATGCTGCTTACACCCTGGAGAGCAAAGTGTTTCTAAGCATAAGAAATGATCCCCAGCTCTTTAACCTGGGTTAGGCCTAAACATCATATAGGTTATAGAAGCTTCTATTACCTTTTGAAATTTAAGATTGCAATTCATTTGTGAATTTGTTTGCCCACTTGTAAATAATTCTCATTTCCTTTTCCTATTTAATAATTCTTTATATACTTTATTATAGGACTGGCATCTGGTGTGAGATCAAAAACGCAATTGACTAGGGTAATTGATTGGTCTTTTGGGACTTGGAATAACCTAAATATTGCTGTAAATCTTCATGTAAGGGGCCAGCTAGCACAAAAGTAGGCTCACCTGGATGTGGAGATAATTTGAAGTGCCCAAGGGGACTGTCTGTGATTATATGTTCAAGCTGTTATAATACTTGAAGAGTTAATGCTTGATAATTGTTTGGTGAAATCTAAAATATAAAACTCACAATCAATTTAGTGTTTGTTCTTTGATTTCTTTCAATTTGTCTTGAGGTAGCTATTCTTGAATCACTGCAGGCAGTTTTATTTTCAATAACATGCATAAGGTCTTTGAAATCAATTCCCATTCATTTCAAAGGGCTTTGCATAGTAAAAAAAAAAAAAAAAAAAAAGCCTAGTTAAAGCAGTGTAATGGAGCTGCTGCCTTAATTATTCTGACCATCTAAGAAAAGCAGTGACTATTTTATTTTGCAGTACAACATGACACAGATTATGCTAAATGATTGAAACTTAGATTGAAACAGTCTGGAGATTTGATAGGCAGCATGGTCTGGGGGAATGGGTGCAATTTTAGGCATTTGCTACAATAACTTCTATCTATTTATCCTGCAGGATCTAATCTAATCTAATCTCTCCCTCAGTCACTTTGTGGAGTTTATACCAATCACTGTCATATCTGAGCACTGTGTTCCAAATCAAGCTCTGCCACTGATTTAATGAGTGGCCTAAGTTAAATCCCCAGCAGTCAAATGGGTACTGAGAAGGTGATTTAGTTATATATGTAGAGTGCTTCATACTATACATAAAGAGATTCATATTTAGTATGTATGCTTTTCATACCATATATCAAGCTCTTCAAACTCTAATTATTTGGTTCAAGAAAGTACCCACAAAGGTTTAGATGCTTAAACAATGCAAATCCAAGCCCTTTTCCTCAATGACATGTCATGCATCAGAAAATTATTTTGGTGTCCAGTGCAGTGGTCTGCCAGACAGCAAGATCCAGGTACAAGGATCCTCATTAAATTGCTGCAAAACTTCATTCATTCATTCATTCTTAGGAGCTCCCATTATATGCCAGATACATTCCAAATGCTCAAGTAGGATCGTCCCTTCCCGTTGGGGTTTATGCACTAAGAATATATTTTGTGGGCTTCCATTCAAGTTCATCTGAAGCCAAGATGGCAAAAGAGGGAGCTCAGCCAAAACCATTGACTATTACACAGTTTTCACCAAACCCTCTTAGTTGCCACAGAAATGCCCAAAATTCAGCTCAGGTTCTCCAAAGGGTTTATGTCATTCGGGAAGGTTATGTCAAGTGTACATTTGTTCAGGGCTTTCATTACAAAAGTTTGGTACAGCTCACATTCTCAGCAAGGCTCCCATTTCCCAGGCTGGCAGGGAGCACTCTGATCAAATCCACCAAGTCTCATTCCCGGATCCCTTGGGTAAAGAACAAACACTTACAGCTCAGGTCAAATGTGTGGGGATTGTCTATCTGAGCCTTTACCAAACATGCAAAGTACCTCTAACTGATTAGTGATCACTGATGGGAGGAATGATCCCTGCCACTCAAGCTACGCATTTCTAGCAAATATAAATATTAAGAGATTCTGCATCCAGCTCTTCCTCGGTAAAGGAATATGCCAGCTTGATATCATCACTATTATCTATCAAGTACTATTAGCATGATTGTTCCTGTAAATAAGGGGAGAATATATAGTCCAGGACCCAAAAATCTTTGCATTATAAATCAGACACAGATAGAGCAGACAGGCATATTTTATACACCAAAGTAGCTCAAATTTTTGGCTCAGTGCAGGTATCTCCTTTTATATTGATTGCTTAAATGTCATTTAGATTCCTGGAATAAATGCACAGTCCTGGAATGAAAAGTGTTATATCATTTCATATATAAAGAACAAAATTATATTTTTATTTGAATGGCTTTATGTTACTGTAGGTTAAAGAAAAAACCACAAAAGAACAGAACAAGCAAAGACAAGGATAAAGTCTCCAGCTGACAGAGGGCACAAGGTACAAGTTTTCTGCTTTTACAGGCATCATAGCAAAAAGTGGCAGCTACTTGCAACAGACTCCTGGAAATTTAAAGGTGAAGCAAAATCCTAATATTAACATAAATGCAACCACCATAGAGAGGAAGTATAGTTCAGGGACACCTGTGGAAGTTGTGAACAGAGAGGGTGGAGTCAAGTCTCCTGTAGTGCTACCTGTTATACTTGAGACTTCAAGAGTCAGTGAAGGAAACAGAAGGTGTGGTTGTTGTGGGATAAAGAGATGGAAGATAAAGGGCAAGGAAAGGAAATGAAAAGATCAATCAGAAAGAGATTTCCCTCCCACACACACCTTCAAAATACGCAACAGGCACCAGCCCATGTGAAGAATTAAATGTTTGCTTGTAAAATGTCATGTTCAAAAACTGAGCCATTTTTAGCTGCATCTCTGCAAAGCAATCTGTGTAATTTTTGCCACTTGATTAGCTTATATTAACTCAACCATGACTTCTTGCATGCCTTGAAGAGAATACCATAACTGGACTGGTATCTTCTATGCCATGCTCCAACCCTTTGGGATTTGCGCTGAATTTATGAGATGATCATATCCTAAAATGCAGTCTTTATAAATTGAAAGTAAAAACAGTCAGCACTATAGCTAAGTAGTAACACTTTGTGTAGCTGAAAAAAAAAATAGCATTACAGATAGTTGGTGGCAATTTTTTCCAAGGACTGATTTTTAAACATATCCAGCATTTCTTAGGCTGGGTTCACGCACAAGGGGTTATTTCGATACGGTTGTTTCAAACCAACCTGTATCGAAATAACACCTTATTTCAAAATAACTTAATTTGAATTAACAGTTTGTTAATTCGAATTAAGGAAAAAAGCTCAAAGCCAAATAGCAGGTTCAGGCTACAGTTATTTCGAAACAAGTCACCGTTGTTTCGAAAAAAACATGTTTGCATGGCGTTGTTTCAAAACAATCGTTGCAAAACAACGTTGTTTTGTCCCCGCATGGGGTTTAACTTGTTTCGAAACAACCGTGCGTCGTGTGAACAGGTTATTTCTTATTTCGAAACAACCTCTGTTGTTTCAAAATAAGAGTGCTGTGTGAACACAGCCTTAGAGAGTAGGTTAAAACATCCAACCATGTAAAGGTCTAACAGCTTGTAAAATACTGATGCTGGTGCAAAAATTTAGTTAGAAAACAGTTATAAAGGTCCAGAATAGCTAAAAAAGAATCCATAAAACTCTTGTGTTTGGGATTTTATACAATTAAAAACTGATTTAATCAGATAGATAGATAGATAGATAGATCTAAACCCTCTTCTGTGAATGAAAGTCCTTCCAGTAACTTCAATAGAAGCTAGAATATGGGCTACAAACAGCACAGTAATTTACACTTTGGTTTTCAGTGAGAAATAATTTAAAACAGTTTAATTATACATCATTGTTCATCTTACTTTTGTCCCCTATGTTGTCACTCTGAATTCTTTAGGGTCCCCCCACCCACTTCTAATACCACTGCTCATCACAGACAGATCCTTCACACTCACAGGGCTATGAAGCATAATTATAATTGCAATATGAAAAAGTCTAATGCATAAATAATCAGCTGAACTGTTATTCTGAAGCTAATGATTTCTAAGTATATGTGACCATCCAGATTTTATGCTCATTTATACCTGAAAACACCCAGTTTGACCCATAGTTTGCAAGTGATCTTTTTTAGACTCACTTGGTATGTCTATACTGCAAAGTTTTTTGGGTTTTTTTTGAAATAAAGAGGCTTATTTGAAAAAAAATATTTTTTTGCCTGTCCATGCAGGCATTTAGTTATTTCAAAATAAGTGCTTCCTGATTTAGAAATAGCAAAGCCAAATTTCAAAATTACTAAACCTGGATTTATTTCAAAATATTGATTTTTTTCAAAATAGCAATTTCAAAAAAAGTGATTCCATGCCATGGAATTAGCTTTTTTTGAAATAATAACCCTATACTTTACATTGCCTACCCTATTTTGAAATAGAAAGTCTAGCTAAGAAAGGTTTCACTGAACTCCTGTTTTGAAATAACAAATTTGAAATAATGTTATTTCAAAATACTTATTTTGAAATAAAATCAAAATAATTATCTCAAAATAACTATTTTAAAATATCTGTGGCAGTGTAGACATAGCCACTCTGCTCCCTACAGGGTTTACATTAGGGAAAAAATAGCCAGATTGTTTAATAAATGTCAATGAGTTAAGCCAATTTTATTTTCCTGTGATGAGCAGGCCCAGGGAGTTTGGAGATTTGGAGAAGGAGGCAATAGTCTGGGAAGTCAAACTGGACATGTAATTTCACAAGAACAGCCTTTATGTGAATTCTTGCTTTTCATTTGATGAGAAAAAATATGAAATTCATTAATGTGCACAGGAACGTAAGTGATATATAGTCTTTTTCCTGGAGTGGTACAAATCTCACCCACAATAAGTCCTTCTACCTCTGTTACTTCATTTCCTGTTCTTGGAAGTGCACAGAGGCTTGTATATAAAAGATACTGGGGAAAAAAAAATTAGCCAACTTTCAAGACTCCCAAAGAAGAATCACTAGGGATTCAGTCTGAGTTTGGGGGGACGGTTCAGATGGTTCATTTTTTTTTAATTTTTCCTGACTGTAGCCTCTCCTCCAGGAAGAGAAGCAGTTTTGTCTTTTAAATTATTATGAAGTTGCCATATATGAATGTTGCATAGCAGCTTACTGTCCTCTCAAAAAGCCTTCAGGAAAATTCTGTTAAGAAACTTAAGGACCTGGAAAAGAAAATACTCCAAAATTTTGAAGAAAGAGAAGAACAGGAAATAGTCCTGATTTTCAGAGGGCCTAATTCTGATACTTAGATGCTTTGAGCAGTGGTGGATTACTGTGTGTCTACAGGGCCCATGCTCAGGGCCCCACCACAATTGGGGCAGCCCTCCGCCCTACAGGCACTGCAGGGGTGGGTGGGCAAGTTTGGCCGTGAACCAGAGGCTAGGCTCTGCACTCTCCCCTTTCCCTGGGCCAGCCAGTCCACCCCTGGGGACAGGGCGGGCTGGCATGCCTGGTTGCTCAGCTCTGGGGACAGGGCCAACTGGAGGGCAATATGGCCTCTGAAATGGCCTTCAGGCCACACCGGAAGCTGTGGCAGATGTGCCTGTTGGGTTGACCCTGCTGCCCGCCGTGGTGACCAGACAGGCTGGGATCAGCTTCTGGACTCAGGGTCCTCCAGCCCTGGCCTGCCCACAGAGGGTCAGGGCTCTACCCTGTAGGGAAAGCCATGGCCCCAGGTGGGAGGATCCCAGCTGTGGGGGAGGCCCAGGGGACCTGCAGCCCCTAATCCAACTCTAACTTTGAGGAACCCATGGCTCCACAAAGAGTCCAATAAATTTCAACAACTCTAATTCAGGAGTAAGGAGCGGACCCAAATCAAATACAATTTTTTTTTTCAAAGTCAGGAGGCATCAGACTTGGGGTTAAGGTCACAAAAGTAAATAAAACCCCTCCCAAGTAATGTCAGTTTTAGCCACAAAAATATACAAATTAAATTAATTATGACTAGTTTTATATTTTTAATAGCACATCAAAGCAATCTACGTAGCAGAAGGCAACTGATTCATGAGAAATCAGAATGGTAAAACAGATAAATTGCTCACTGATACATCAGACACAGAAAACTCTCCTTTATTTTATGTATTAGAGAAGGTTCATTATGTGCTGTACCAGCAACATCGTAGTTTTGCAATGTCACCTCTTTATGAAACAGTCAGTTTAAAGGCAATTGGTTGGCACTTTTCATCTAATAGAAGGATTTATGAATTTATATATTAAATTCACTTTTCAGATGATTTGGTAATCCTTAAATAAAAAGTCCCAACAGTACTGATTCCGATCTCATTTACATCAGTGTATATTAGTAAATCTATTTAAGTCAATGGAGTTACTGTCCATTGCTGTGAAACCCTTATATGGGAAATCAGGGTTAATGGCACAACAAGGATTATAGGAGTGGAATCTACAGTTAATATTTTTGAAGGTTATATGCTTTTTCATTATTGGACATAATTTTCCTTAGTGGTGCATTTGATAGAGGTGCTTTGCCTTCATAGCAGTATCCTTGATATATTGTATTGCTAATTTAAAGGTTTATGAATGGAAATGTAGTATATTAAACTAACCATAAAGTCTCCACTGTTTCATAAGTTTATTTTCTCATGTGTTAAATACATCTTAGCTTGAGAAACAAAATCAAGAGATTTTAACCTCAAAAGAAAAAAAAAATATTACCATGGCTTGAGCATAATGAGATTAGAGTTAGGTTTAGAACATTTTCAATTTTATTCTCATCATTAGCACACATATTTGTGCAATGAATTATGTTTATTTGATTGTAGCCTGCATGTGTTAGCACATGCATTATTTGATTGCAGCCTGTGTGTGTGTGTGTAGGGGTCACGACCTTTATTAAAGCAGTCAATATGGCACACACAGGACAGGCTTCCTAACCTGGATTATACTTCTATCTATCATCATTTCGGATTTGGAAACTGAAAAGGGAAATCAATTGGAATTTGTCATTTGATTGCCTTTCACCTTGATTCCTGGGTTTAAAGAAAGCAGCGAAAGACTTAACATTGCCCCCCAAACAAAACAACAACAAAATCCCCAACCAACCAGCCCCCCTCCTCTAACATTATTAGAACTTCCAAAAGTAAATAAAAAGTGGTAGTGCTGAGAGTGAATTGCTGCAGCGATTCCAGGGAGAATCCTGATTTTAGCACTGCTGTACCAAATTTGTCATTTAGGAAAGCTCTTGTTCCCTTTATTGAGTTCCACTGTAGCGAACAATTTCTGCCTGCATCCCTCGTGTGTCCTTTTGGTTTATTATCTTTCACTGTGAATTGAGCATCCACAATCAGTTTCACAGGAAGCCTAATTTCACTCACTGCTTATACATAGGAGGAGGCCTTCCCTCTCCTGCTGCCCTCCTCCCCCCAGCTCCCAATGTTCTTATCAAATGAAGAATTGTGGATAAGGGTTAGGTGCAGATAAACATGAGTGTAGCACTTCCAGAAAGGTCATGATCCCCCCCATAAGGTGCCTCTTGTTATTCCTGACCTTCAGATTTTCATCATCAGCCTGCCTGACAACTTAATAATGCCGAGGTGCAGGATTCATTTCTCCCCTCTGAGAGAGCCAGTACGGGACGCCCTTTTCCCTGATTATTTCCCTGCACTCCCGGCTGCCCTTTATAAGCCAACCAGAACTCCATCAATCATGCTCTTCTCTCCTTTCCTCTTCAGCCCCCAGTCCTGAAGGCTCTAAAGCTGCAGTGTCCCCTTTTGTCTGGTGTCGGTACCCGTCGACAGCAACAAAAAAGCCTAACTGAATGAAAACACCCTTAACAAATAGCAATTCACCTTCCTATTAAAAAAGTGAAGGCTCTTAAACTTTTCCTCTGCATTTGAATGTATTATTATCATGCCTCATCACTCTTAATAGATTCTGCTAAATGATGGGGATGAGAGCACTGTCAATGGAAGTTAGAGGTTTCCCCTGCTTTGCTTTGCTTTTTTACTGTTGTCATCCGGGTTTCCTCCTGCTCTTAGAAAGTATTTAATGAAGGAGAAAACAGTCTCAAATTCCCTTCCCTCTCTCCCTCCATCCTATTTTGGAGGGAGGCCATCCTGTGTGGAGGACTGATGGCTCATGATCTTCAGAGAAAGTCCAGAGGGATATTTTCAGAATATGGATTTTTTTTTCTTTTTTTGAATGAATGAAAGAACAGCTGAGAAGAGAGAAGGCAAAGTGCTTTTGGAAAGGGAGGATATTGATTTGCCTCAGATTTTAAAATCTGTAATAATAAACTCATGGTGAAAAATCCAAGTTCACTTCACCCCTAGTTTCACTTGTGCTTTCCCAGCAAGTGATTCATCGAGCGAAACCAGGATGGGATGCACCACAGGCATCTAGGGAAAGAGTGGTTCAGTGTATTTTGTGACAGAGCGAAGATCTTGCAAGACCAGTGTCCTATTGCCTAAAGCTGTTGCCATTTCTATCCTTAAGAGAGTAAGTGTCCCCCAGTAAGCTATAACTCAGCTGGGTGTGAGAACTACACCGTATCCAGAAAACAAGATGGATCACACACTGACCAGGGACAGCAGGACGCAAATCTGTGCCCAGCTGGATACAGAAGTTAATATGTCAGCCCAGCTCACCCATTAGCCACTGTACTGGATCTGTAAGAATAATAAATAAATAAATGAGCTGCGTGAAGCACACCAGAACCACTCGTTTGCCAAATATCCCTGTCAAGGCTGAAATTTTCTTAACCCCCTCTCGTCAGGCTGAGTTGGGAGCTGTGTCATAAGAAATCCTAAACTCATGGATTTGTGTTGTAATCTGTGCCTCCATCACCCCAAGGATATGAAAAATTGCTTAGAAGTGGAAAACAAAATCCACCCCCTCCCATCACACTGTTTATTCCTACAAATTATTATAGTGGGACTAATTGGGAAACCCCTGAATAATGCTTTACCATCTGAATACTTCCATACATCGCAGATTTGGGAAACCCCAACACAGCATCAGAGTTTGGAGTGAAATATGGAGCTGAATTCCCAGTCAGTGAATGCTAAAAATCTCTTCAGTGCTGAAAATATTCCATTTAAAAAAAAGATTTGCATTCAACAGAGAATGTGGTGAAGGGTACAACTGCCAACAGTAGAGGGCCTCAAGGGCTGACAAATGTTCAGGAGTCTTAAAAGGGCAGTAATGGTGATCCAAAGCCCACTGAGTTAGTGGGATGCTTTCTGCCAATGTCAGATGAGGCTCAGTAAGAGAACAGTTAGTACCGCTGAGTGGATAATGTACCTGACATATGTCACCTGCTTTTCTGTTTGTGAGATGTCCACCAGGGGCTGAGTTTTGTTCTTGAGTATTTTCATTATTCAAAATCATTGACCAAATATCTTTCTACCAGCTATTCTTCATCTGCTCATCATGCATGAGCAGCTCTTTGTGATGCAGAATGTGAGAAGCATGTCCAATCCATAGGGCCGGCTGAAGGGACTGAGGCACTCCGAGCCAACTTTTGCTTTTGCACCACCATTGCCAACTCTGCACCTGGAGTGTGCTTGCAGAGGCAGGAGGGGCAGGGCCAGGCCGGTCACGTGGCAGTGGGTGAAGTCACATGACCTCGCGGTGGAGGGCCCGGCCTGGCCTGGCCATGCTGTTCCATTGAGCGCAGGGAGCTGCAACATGAGACCTTGGGGGCCTCCATGGAAACCTATTTCCGGGCAAAGCTTTCCATTTTTAGTGTTGGCACCCCTAAGCTTTGGTGCCCTGAGCCAGTGCCATATTGGCTCGCCACTTAAGCTGGCCCTGCCAATCCAAACTAATCACACAGGTCATGTTATTATTTCTGAGCCCCAGTTGGAAGGGCATCATTCTTGAATTTTCATGCAAATTGCTACCATTTGTGAGTTTGACATTTGTTTTCCATTATTATCCTGTTTTACATTTCCAAACACCTCTGCTAGGATTCAGCCCAAGATCTTGGAGTACTTCTGGCTCCTCCAGTTCCTTCTCTCTCTCACCTATTGTCTCTAAACGGACAATAGGTGTGGCTAAGAATCTCTGTCTCTGTAAGTAGAATTCATTCATTTTACTAAAAGGGTCTAAGCAAATGGCAACTATTCCATGGCTAGGGAACTCCAGGGTTTGACAGAAAATTGATACATCACTTTGTATTATGATACCAATATAGTATCTGAATAAATCATAATAGAAAGAAGTTAACTGGCCTGCTGCAATATACTTCCTAGTTCCTGCTATCCCACCTTAAATCTGTTTATTTCAGATTCATATAACTGTGGATGACATGGTTTTGGGCACTGATGGCAACAATTTTTAAAAGTGGATCTGAACAAAAAACAAACAAACCATAAATAAATAAATAATCCAAATTTCTCTAATATGCAGGAATTATTGATTTAGAGGCCCTTCGGATTTGATCTCCTCTCTACACTTATGAGTAAGATACATTTTACTAGGGCTAGTTAACCAAATTCAATACAATGTGTTTTCCCAATACATTCACTATGGCAAAGTATCATTTCACAGCCAGTTGTAATCACTGGGGTTGAGTCTGTCCTCCCAGTTGTGTAAATCAGGAGTGACTTTATTGAAGTCAGTGGAGTCACACAGGGGGTAAAAACTGGTCTGAGCAAGAGCATGATTAGGCCCCAAATATAAATAACAGTAAATTACAGAAAGCAAGATGCCCTACAGAGGACATGGTAGAGGTATAAAAAAAAGCTAATGGGGTTGATGTCAAGGCTTGGAAAGACTGACAGTTCAAACTATGAATTGCTACAGAAAGAAGAACACAAATTATGTCAGGGGAAAGAATATTGACATAGAATTTGAGTTTTTTTGGGGGAAAGGCTGAAAAAAAGAAAGGAAAGGAAAAAAGAAAGATTAGGGAAAATAAAACAGATGGACAATGGGAACAGTGAAAGGGACAGATTGAAAGTATGGCAAAGGGAAGAGGAGAACTAATGAGAAGAGAGGAAAATAAAGTAAGCTAGGCAAAGAGGCAGGATGACAGGAACCTGGATAAAAAATATAAGGCAAGTGGCAGAAGCTCAGCAGGAAGGGATGGCCACCATGGTTTGGAGTCAATATCAGGGTTAATAGTCAGACTTGGGGTCAAACTGAAAGTCAGAACTAGGGATCAGGTCAAGGGTCAGTATAGGGCGTCAGGGTCCATGAGAGTGTTCTAGGGTTCAGGCAGGGGTCAAGGTCCAAGTGAAATCAAAGATCAGTATAAGGAGATTAGAAACAGCAACTGCAAAGTGAAGATGACAAGTATGTAGTGACCCACATGGTCACCTAGATGCTTCTTGGAACACGCCTTAGCTTTATAGAGGGGTGGGAGCCAATCAAGTGCCATTAAGCAGCTGTCTATCAAATGCCTGGAGGCAGCACTTCCTGTGTTCTGTGTCTGCAGTGGGTTACAGGTAGGATAGTGCAAGCCATTTATAGTTGACAGAGGGTGGCAAAGTGGAGATGTTTGTTGCCTACCAACTCTGGTTTTAAGACCTGCTGGGCCTTTAATAGGATCAGATAGTAGAGAGAAGCATAAACAGCCGAAACAGAATGGATCCTTTCCTGGGAATTACACACAGAAAGGGCAGTCTGGGGCATTGGACCTGACAGAGAAGGAGTAAGAGTAGGAGTTCATTTCTATGTTTGATACCAAAGTGCTTCTAGTTGGAGTTATACATACAACCATTGGAAGATATGTGGCAGTTGATGACGAAGGTAGAGGAGGAAAATACATACAGAGAGGGTCAGACAATTCCATCCTTGGACCTGAGTTTCCCATAGTGACACATTATGCAGCAGGGAAATATAGGTTGTCCTCCATTAATAATTGCCAAGAGAATATGAGGAATATGCTGGATTTGGACCAAAGGACCATGGAAAGATCCAAGCCCTTTCAAATTGATTTGGCAAGGGAGGATTCTCTCGAGGAGCTGAAAAACTAGAGAGATGTCAGTCAGAGCAGTAAACACCATATGCTTGTCTCTCAGCATCTGATGGTAGTGAAGTGGACAGAGGGAAAGAAGCTGGCAGATCTGATAAATAGGCCAGTGTAAAATCAAAACACATTCTCCTTTCCTCTCTTCTCACAGCAGTTTTACAAAAAATACAGAAGTCCTGGAAAGATGATCGGCATTTTCCATGCTCATTATTTACACTAAACCTTGATCGAATGAACCACCAATTACAAGGAAGTGTCTTTATTATTTTTTTCAAATGACATTTATTAAGGCATGAAACCCATTTCATTTAAGGAGTAAAGCATGAGTAGGAGAACGGTTCTGTAGTCTCTTTCGTTTCAACATGGTGCATTTGCTCAACATTTTCAAACTTTTTTTTCCCCTTTCAACATGTCCTTTTTTGAAACCATAACTTAAAAAAAAATGTTTTGGGAAAAGAACATTGTGGGAGGGAATTTATTTAAAAAATTATTTAAAAATTATTTTAAAAAATTCCTTCCCCCTACCATGTGGGCTTCTTCCCTCCTTTTTGATCCATTTCCCCTGCCAAACTCCAGTCCCTCCATATTTTAGTGGAAAAATAGAAAATTGCATGACAAAGTAGCAATTCCTTTCCTGATCTTCATTGGGGCCGCTATTTTAACATTGTCCCTTATTCAGATCGCAGAGTGACAGTCTAAACTCTTGTGGGCATAATATCTGTTGTTTGAGCAGACCGGTCTTTATTCAAATAATTTTCAATGGGACATGTTGTCTTCAAATCCTTTTGTGACCCAGGCCTCCTGGGATAACCTCCTGATTGTCCAAACGTCAGGGCAAGCTGCAAAAACAGGAGCTAAACCCTCAAACCACTGACAGGTGGTACTTAAACCAGTCCCTCTATCAGTAACAAAACATGCTTCTGATTCCCCACACTGGTTATCGTGAAGCATAACAAAACAGAAACAGCCCCCTTTATTTCTCATCAGCTCCTCCAGTCCCCACCTAGCCACTAGATCTCTTAATGAAATAGGTTGTCCTGACCCCAAAGGGTCAGCCACATCACCCAGAACAATATAGAACAAAAATCATGGAGCAGGTTCTCAAAGAATACATCCTCAAACACTTGGAGGAAAATAGAGTGATCAGGAACAGTCAGCATGGATATACCAAGGGTAAGTCATGCTTGACCAACCTCATTGCCTTCTATGATGAGATGACTGGATTTGTGGATGCGGGAGGAGCTGTTGATGTGATATACCTCGACTTTAGCAAGGCTTTTGATACAGTTTCCGACAGCATTCTCACTGGCAAATTAAGGAAGTATGGGTTGGATATATGGACTGTAAGGTGGATAGAAAACTGGCTAGATCAACAGTTTCAGCATGTAGGAATCAATGGCTCCATGTCAAGCTGGCAACAAGTAACGAGTGGTGTGCCCCAGGGGTTGGTCCTGAGGCTAGTTCTGTTCAACATTTTCATTAATGATCTGGATGATGGGATAGATTGTACACTCAGTAAGTTTGTGGATGACACCAAGCTGGAGGGAACGATAGACACGCTGGATGGGAGGGACAGGATGCAGGGAGACCTTGACAAATTGGAGCAGTGGGCCAATAGAAATCTCATGGTGTTCAACAAGGACAAGTGCGAAATCCTGCACTTGGGACACAAAAACCCCATGCGCTGCTACAGGCTGGGGAGTGATCAGCTAAGTAGCAGCACTGAAGAAAAAGACCTGAGGGTCATGGTGGATGGGAAGCTGGATATGAGTCAGCAGTGTGTGCTTGCTGCCAAAAAGGCCAATGGCATACTGGGCTGCATCAGAAGAAGTGTTGCCAGCAGATCGAGGGATGTGATCCTTCCCCTCTATTCTGCACTGGTGAGGCCACATCTGGAATACTGTAACCAGTTTTGGGCTCCCCACTGCAAAAAGGACAGGGACATGCTAGAGAGAGTCCAGCAAAGGGCAACAAAAATGATCAAGGGGCTGGAGCACAAGACCTGTGAAGAAAGACTGAAGGAACTAGGCTTATTTAGCCTGCAGAAGAGAAGACTGAGGGGGGATTTGATAGCATCCTTCAACTACTTGAAGGGTTGCTCCAAGGAGGATGGAGCTCGACTGTTCTCAGTAGTAACAGAGGACAGAATGAGGAACAATGGTTTCAAGTTACAGCTGGGGAGGTCGAGGGTGGATATTAGGAAAAACTTTCTTACTAGGCAAGTGGTGAAGCATTGGAATAAGCTACCTAGGGAGGTGGTGGAATCTCTGTCTTTGGAGGTATATAAGGCCCAGCTGGACAAAACCCTGGCTGGGATCATCTAGTGGGAGTAGTCCTGCTTTTTTGGCAGGGGGTTGAACTAGATGACCTCGTGGGGTCCCTTCCAACCCTATGATTCTATGATTCTATGAATATAGGCTTGGATCTCACCCAAAATACCACAGTGCCAGCCAATCTTTCAGTAACTACAACTAAAGGTTTAATATAAAAGAAAAGAAACAAAATGAGAGATGTTAAAGGGTCAAAGTGAATCACATTGTCTAAGTCTACACTTAGATTGTTAAACTGATTTAACGTAAATCAATCTAATTGAAACCCAAATTGAACTAGCGTGTCCATGGACAGGATTTACTAGTTCGATTTAGGAGAGGGGCACCATGGGAAGTGTGGCAAGATGGCCCACAAGAAGGGCCATGATCCCACCCAATATATAGAAATAGGAAAGCACCCTGGGAGGGAGAGGGACAAAAAGCGTTAAATCGAAATAACACAACTACACTGAGTTATTTTGAAATAATAATTTTGATTTACCCACCATTTCAATATAAAGCAAGGTTTTTTTATTTCAAAATGATCATTCCTTATTTCAAAATGAGGGCGCTCCTCATTTCAAAATAAGGAAAGCTAGTGTAGACATTTACTGCTTTATATTGAAATAATCATTATTTCAATTTAAAGTGTAGAGATATCCATACATACAAATGATTTAGAGTCCATAGAGAGCAAGTCCTTGAAAAATCTGGAGTTTGCAGGTTAGTCTGTTTCCTCTGGTAGACACCCAGCACCAGGGTGGGTCTCAGTCCTTTGTCCAGTCGCAAGGGAATAGTTCCAGAGATAGTTGTTCGTTACAGACTGGAGACTGGGAAAATGGTGTGTTGATGTTGCTTCTTTTCATCACCTCTGTCCTCCTCCATGCTGAACAGAGTCTTTGCAACAGAGTCTTAGGTGGCTCAACAGGTTTCTTCCTGGGCCCACTATACCTGGGAGCTTCCCTAATGGGCCATTAATGAAACAATGGTTGCACGCATCCATTCTGGGAGTGCCCCAGAATCAAATAACTTGGGACACAAATAAAACAAACATAGTCCTAACTTCTAATACAGATACGACACCTACATGTAAGCCATAGAATCATTCCTAGACAATTACAATCTTTACATTGGTACCAAATGTGGCATATCACGTATGGACTACTGTATTGCAGATACAAAATATTAATCTGAAAGATAATCATAAACAAACCCTGAAACCCTGACAGTGTCACACCTTTTCTTTCATTTCTGAAAATATTATGAAGACAGAACAAATGTTAAAAAAACAAGGAGTCATGTAGCACTTAAAGACTAACAGATTTTTTACATGAGCTTTCGTGGTAGAAAATCCCACTTCGTCAGATGCTTCAAAATGTTATCACTATGGAAATAACCAATTAAAAAGCAAAGCACTCACCAACACATAAACTGAAATTCAAGTATTTTAAGGATGTTTGTTGATGGAGGGAAAAGATAGGTTAGCTAATTATTTGATAGACCAGCTCTTGAAGTTGAAGCTGAACTCAAAACTTTTGCAATATTTCACATTTTGTTACCATGAACATGTTTTGGCAACTTGTACCTAAAAAGGAAATGACTGAATTAGGAATTTTAACTGTAGCCTGGCACTTTTTACTCCAACTATTTATTATTTTGTTTACAAAGCAAGAACTTCTTTAGCTTTTTCTTGCGCCTAATGCCTGTCTGTCATTTCCCGCTGAGATCCAGCTCAGTCTCTGGACTGATCAGGAACCAGAGTAGCATATCATATCTCCATGGGTTTGTGAGATGTATAGAACATAGATGGACCTGAAAGCCCAACATGCAGTCTTGGAATAAGCAGAATTCTCATGGAAACTAGTAGGAGACTAGATCACATGAATTTTGAAGAGCAGTTCTCATCATACTTGTAAGATAGATCGATGGTGACTTCTAGTTCAGACCAGCTTTCCACAGTTTTTACTGGATTAGCTATGGTACCCTACATTTTGGCTTATCTGTTGCGAAAGACTGTGAGAGAACCTTTTTGGGGTAAGGCATTTGCACCACAAATTATATTAACAGAAAAGCACTATTAGATCAGCCAACACAGGACTGTCTATGCTGATGGCTCCATTGTAACTTAAAATTTACACGAGGAACACACAGTGGGTATGTTCACACTTCATCTTTAAATAAAAACAATGCAGATTATTTCTGTTTAAAAGATTGCATTTCCACACTATGTTTCCTTATTTTGAAATAAGGAGCTCCCTTATTTTGAAATAAGAAAAGTCATTTTGATATAATAAAACCTAGTATTATATAGAAATGATTGTTAAATCAAAACTGTTATTTCAAAATAACGCAGTGTGGATATGTTATTTTGATTTAACTGTTATTTCAATTTAACACTTTTGCCCTTCTAGTTCCCAGGATGCTGTCCTTTTTCTATATATTGGGTGGGGGCATGGCCTTTCTAGGGCGCCAGGTTGCCATACTTCCCATGGTGCCCCTCTCCTAAATCTAACTAGCAAGTCCCATCCATGTACATGCTACTTTGATTTGAGTTTCTAGTGGGGACATGTTAAATCGATTTAACTAAAATCAATTTAACTGCCTTAGTGTGGACATAGCCAGTGAGTCTAGCTCCTGTCTGGAAACAGTGAGTCCAGCTACAGAGTGGGTGACTCCAGTCTAATGTACATCAACTTGAGTGCCTAGCCATCAACTGAGAGAAGAAGCAACAAACAGGCCTGAGAGGTATGTTTCTTATACAAAAGACTATTAAGAATTTCAAAATTTGTGGCACTAAGCAAAGGCATGTTGCTTTATACTCTATGATGATGAGTGTGTAAGAACTGGAACAGAATAAAATGGGAAATCATTGTCACTGAACAAAAAATAAGTAGTGGCCCCATTGTCTAGATGATTTGTAATGTCTGATTTTAATAAGCATCATCATAAGGGTGGCTTCTTTAGTGAAAATGAATGTAAAATAGACTTTTCATCACTATCACTTGTGATCATTCTTTTAGTGTTAATAATCAAAGTCGTAACATGGAGAAGGATATTTTTAAATGTATTAAATGTACTTTCACATCTATGTTCATTTAACTCAAGTCATATTAATCAGATGAGTCGTCTTATCATCATAAATGCTTTCTATTTGTGATTTACCATTTTTATTTTTAAATTCCTCTAGGCCAAAGACACATGAAAAATCTATATTTTGTCATTGCTTTTTGTTATATTCTTTTAATGATACAATATAAAAATCCTATTGTAATAAAGGATACATGTAGCATAAAACTCCTATACTAAGCCACTTTTATTTTACTAGCAAAAATCTGTAATCATATAACACTTGCCTATGATGGATACCAGCTCGAAAAATAGTTCCAGAGAAGTAACCTTTGCACTAAATTAGTAAAAATAAATATTAACTTCTGAAATATGTGATGGAAAATCTTTAATGAAAAACTTGCAAATTATTCATTCAAAAAGATATACTGGTTCATAACCCAACTAAAATAAAAATGTGCTACTAAATGTTTTTACAGGCATAATTCTAGAAATTATACAGCTTTTTGTAAAAGAAAGAAAGACGACCCTTTGCTGGAAAGCAGGAAATTAGATTTGTAGGTGGAGAGCGTCATCTGTTTAGGAGTGAATTTTCAACAACACTCTTGAAATCTCTGTCACAGTACTTTAGTAGATCATGTTGAGGGGCCCTTCCTTTTTGCTTATTTTCCAGTTAAGCGAAAGAGTAGAGTTGGCTAGTCAAGAAAATGTCTGTTTTGGTGGGAAATTTAGAAAAACTTCATCCCCCCCATCTCCTCCTTGTTGATGACATTTCCATGAAAACTTGTGGCTTTTCTTTCTAGATGAAAAACAAAAACATTTAGTAAAAATGATCACAGAAAACTGAATATGTTTCAGCTTTCAGCTTTTTTTTTTCTGTCAACCCCCCAGAAACGTCATTGAAAATTAATGTTTATTTTTGATGAAATGCCATTTTTCATCTCTTTCTCTCTTTTTTTAAATTTTGCCTTATCCCACAAAAGTGTCAGCAAAGCCTACTTAATATTTTCCATCCTGATAGGTACTTGCTAGTGGGATTTTTTTTCCCCTTTTTCCCCCCAGACAAATGGAGCACCTATACTAACTTCACTGCTCTCATCTGGACCTCAGTGACGAACTTTATAATCTCCTTTACGGTGACTATGGCAACATTCCAAGATCTCATTGTTTTTATTTATAAACAAACAAATAAATAATAATGGGTTTTCGTAGAATATAGTGGGTCTAATATCTTCTTAAAAAGGTAACGAGGGATCCAGATATCAACAGGAGTTTGAGCTTCCACTTTCATTAGTGGCTAAGATTTCATTCTTCTGATTCAAGAAGTGACAGTGTCACCAAACCAGACTTGTCCCTAATGCTACAGACTACTGATAACATTTATGTCCATGCTATCGGGAATTCACACTTGTCTGCCTGTGCAGTAGTCAGATAAAGTTCAAAATGAGTAGCTGTATCAAGTAGTTTGCTGCTAAAATTACCACCCACTGTTTATTTTTCAGTTAACTCAATTATGCAAGCTGGCGGATCAACATTCAGTAGGTGCTGATTTCAGATATATTGGCAGACTTTTAAAACAAATAGATGAAAAAAGGAGTTTGCATCTGTTTTAAAGAAGTCATGATTGTAAGGAAATACTGGAGATGTGCTGCTGTAACCAGAAATGCAGCAGTTTGTTTTTCATGTTGTTAGTGAATTTCTTCTAATGCCTTCATTTAAAACAAAATAACTTTCATTTTAAACATAAAACTCTCCAGTGTACGCATTTCAATTTTGGAAATAATTAATTAAAAAATATAGCTCCTCTGCTTGAGGAATGGCTTGAAATGTCACTGTGTGTGAAGGGAAAAAAAAGAAAATAGTTTTGAAGGGTGTAATTAAAAAAAAGTTGGGATTTGATTGACCAGTACTTTATTCCAGTTTTATGTCAATATAGCTCCACTGAATTATTATTATTCATACCTACATGCCCCAACTTAAGATCAGATGTCCAATCTCACTAAGCTCTACACAGACACGTTGGGAAAGACAAGACTTGCCCCACACAGCTTACTCTGTAGGGCTGTGTCAACACTATGAGCTAGAAGTGTGAGTCCCATCATCATGTACCCATGTTCACAGTAGCTTGATCAGATAAAGCATGAGCATAAACAGCAGTGTAGTCCCCATAGCAGAAGTAACAGCAGCAGCAGAGGTGTGGTAGAGCCTGGCTCAGTATGTCGTACCCAGTGTTTTCAGGCAGGTTTGCACCTGCCTGAGATTTGCTTTTGCTAGTCTCACCCTTTCTACTCACCACTGTGTAGACTCATGGGAACTGTCATTGAGCTACTTTGAGTATTTGTACCTGAGCAGGGGAATCACAACCCTAATTCATAGCATAGATATAGACTGAATAGGTAAGATGGGCCTCTTCTCCAAAGCATCATGGGAGTTGTAGTATCCCAGGCAGCATTGCAACACATAGGATGTTCTCAACTGGGAAAGTCCCCTCCAGTAAAGGGTGCCCACAAATGACGTATGCAAAAGAGGGGTGAAGGGCATATGCAAGGTTGCTCAGCAAATCTGTGGCAGGACCAAGTCCCACATCTCCTAAATCCCAGGCCAGTGGCATAAAACTGAAGTAACAAAGTAGTGACTTTTGTTTATGATTTGATACATGGATAGTTGTGGTGGTGGTAGTGTGTGTGGGGGGGGAAGGGTGTAATATAAAAGATAAGCTATATAAAGCAAGGCTATGTGTAATGGTTTATGCCTGCCATGCTATGCAGTGTTAACAAACCAAGCCACCAGGACAATGGCATTCACACTCTGCTATCCTCACTTCTGCTTTATTAAACCCTTGATGAGCTGGCTTAAAAAGTAATGATACAGTGCTATGGCCGTGGGCGTTACCTGTTGAGGCCATCTGGATGAATGCTTTCAATGACACTATCACAGTCTACTTGCTGTCTTTACTGAAATACCAGCAGAGGCAGGAAAACTAACAGAGTTGTAAGTGATGCAGTTGCAAATAAAAATGAGAGCGTTGCCCTCACCAACAAGGAGATGCCCCATTATAGTAACTCAATCTGGGGACCGTAACAAATTAAACCAATGAAAATAGTTTTGAATGTCAGCGACCTTTTTCTTTGCTCCCCCAGGACTTCTTGTTTGTTTGTTTTACTGAAATAGACTAACACAGCTGCCCCTTTGGATCTTTGCTCACCCAGAGTCCATAGGCCCTCACCTACTAACTGCACAACCAACAAAAATGGTTCAGTACTACCAAACAGCATTTCTGAACATTAATTTGAATTCAAAACAGCAGTTCACTCCATCCATGTTCATGCCACCTTATTATTTGTTTTACACAAACTCATGTGTAAACAGTTTTTGTTTGCATGAATGTTTGGGGATTAGCTGGTCTTGGCAGGAATTCCTGTATTTGCCTTCATTCAAAGGTGTCTTACATGGATTAGGTATTCAGTAGCCACTCTTTACCCACATAAAAAAGGGTTAGTCCTCCAACCAAGAAGCAGAAATAACACTATTTGATCTAGATCTCCAATCATACACCGATCACAAAACATGAAGAGCGAACAGATTAATTAAACATCTCATAAACTAACTACAGTGGCTGTAATTTGTTCACATAAACCATTCAAATAATTACTAACAGAGTATACCTCTAAAACAAGTTAATTCTATATTAAGATAAAAGGAAAATGGATACATTCATCAAATTATTCTCTGAAAAAAAAAGTAATTCTATCAGTTTTCATAAAAAATATATGGGCACTCATCACTTGGTAATGGACCAAACTAGAGCAGTGTTTCTCAATGACTGAGCCATAGACCAGAACTTATCCTTGAGATCTCCCTGGCAGTTTAGGAAGGAAGAGTCTTTCTCTGATATCAAAAAAAAGTGAGAATCACTGATCTAAATCACAGAAGTGGCAGATAGAACTCTTATTTTATTCCCAGAACTACTTCTGACTCATTGTGTGACCTACAGAAAGTATTCACAATGATAGCTCTGTGTGCCTTGTAGTTTGTATGTCTGTAAAATGGGCATTACAATAATACTTGTCTGTCCCATGAGACTGTTCTCGGTCTAATTAGTGTTTGGAAAGTGCTCCGAGATCCTCGGATAACAGGTGCTATCTAAGTGTAATGGATGACGATGATCTTTCAAGTATTTCAAGCTCAGCGAAAAGCAAGGTCAAAGTCAGTAAGGCCAAGTTTGTCTAGTGAACACTGTACACTTGGCACATTTCCCATGCATGGTCACTCAAATGCTTTTCCTGTGTCTGACTTATGTTTATCTTCATTAAGTGGAATAATATAAGTCAAAATAGCTATAAGTGACCTGTCTGCTGGACAGGGAACAGTTGGAAATTCCTAGGAAATGTATTGTAAAAACTGAAGTCCTTTGACATTAGAAAGGGATTTTAAATGGATTTATTTCTAGTTCAAAGTGTTGAGCAATCTCACCTGATATTCCATCACCATTGTCACATGACTTTCTAGTTCAATAGGAAATGAATTACCCTGAAAGTTCATGCAGAAGATGCTGCTATCTAAGTTCACTGACGAGTCTTCATTCACAGGGGAAAGAAATGAGAACATCTCTTGTGCTTACTGAAAAGCCAGCTCCAATAAGCAATTGTCCTGGATTCTTTGAACTTTAGAAGAGATGAAGGTGCAGTCATATAGCAGATAAACTACTTTTCTTGAAGGAATAGAGCACATATACGTGCAGATTGATGGAGTCATAAGTCACTAGAAGCTAACTTGGGTACAGTTTGATGTAAAGTTGAAAGCAACAGTCATTCCAAGTGGGCTGGCAGAGAATAAAACCTTAAACTTGCACATATGAGGTCATAACTTCTGTTCCATTTCAGTCCACATATAAATATTTTAAATATGTATTTAGAAGGTTTAAGAATCTCTATAAAATGCATTTACTTTAGATTTTTTTTTAAATGACTCCTAACGTAGTGAGGTGCCATGCACACTCATGGATTTCAATAAAGTTCACCTGAACAATCAAAATTCATAAGTCATACCGTGTGACACTAAGATGCCTTCATTTGCCACAAGTGCCTAGGATGGTACATAAATATCTTGAAATAATGAAATATTCTCTTCCCACCTGCAGAAGAGGAAAATTCTTCATTAGACTAAAAAATGTGTAAATTACAAGAGACAAGGGTCAACTTTCTAAAATTACTGTGGTCAAACCAAGTTAGGATTTTTAATGGGAGGATCAGATCCAAGATCAAACTTGTTTTACAGATCTTCTAGCAATATCATATACAAACAAGCATGGCATTTTGTTTTGTTTTGCTTTGTTTTATAGTGCAGCTAGCCAATGGTCAGCAGGTTCTCGTGGCTAAAGAATAATCCCTTTTCATGAGGGACACAAAACAGGTGTGCTCAGTAAGAATAAAGCTGTACTCTGTATTTTATGAATTAAGGTAGGACAGTCCTTCCCAAAGGAAAATGATTGTAAATCAAAAGAAGATCCAGAAACAGGAAAAAAAAAAAAACAACAACCCTGGAGCAATGCTTTCGACATCTCCTCCTTGAAATTCTTCCTTCCAAAAGTTTATAAACAGATCTTCTGTTCTGGGGGTTTATTAATTTAATTTAGCAGGGTTATTTTTAGCACCTTTTGAGATCTATGAAAATATTTAGAAATCAGAGTAAACAGGTTATGTTCTCTTTTTGATACCATAATAAGACAATTTTGGGGGATATTTCCCAAAATTCTTGTCTAAACGTGATCTACTTTAAGTTTTATTTTATATATAAACAATGATTTATATGTTAGTTTAAGCTTTGCATCCTTGTTATTGAACACCAGTTTAGCATTTTAGTGCATTTGTTCTCTAGTGTACTTTAATATAATTCTGTTTCAAACAGCACTACTTTAAAGTACACTGGGGAGCCGTTAGTGCACATTAGCAGAGTCTACACTGACCAATTAATGTACAACATGTTATTGCATTTTAGAAAGCACACACCTGTAGACCACATTACTGTTCCATATAGACAGGCCCTTAGATATAAACCAGGGAACAAGACATTGTCTATATAAACAAACTACATCAGGAAATAGGTGAAGTCAACACAAACTGAGCAACGATTTTTTGGAAAAACACTGATTTTTTTCATGTGGACGTTGTGTATGTACCTAATCATTAAAGAAAAATCAGGATCCCTATTTATGGTTCACAATCTACAGAAAGTGTTATTTGATCAGATGTCCAATACTCAAGATCATCAAACAACAAATAAAGCAAACCTAGCAACAAAACAGTTCTGCAACTGACAAGAGACATAATATACTTTATTGGTCCATCATGCTCTCTTCCGTTGTATCTCTTCTCACATCCATTGTTTGTAAAATACAAATGCATGAGATGTTGATCTTGTTATGGGTGAAAGCACTGCTAAGATTTTGTACTGTATCCATAGTGCCTAACAGTCAAAGGAGTTTGAGTGGAGGGTAACTTGTATGTATAAATGAACCTACCTCAAAGAAAATTATTTAGCTGATGATATGATTAATAATCAGTGGAGAATCAACCTGTTACTCCTGTCCATATATCTGTCTGTCTGTTTACACTTATGGTGGTCTTTTTAACTGGGGTCTCTTTCCAGGCCCGCTGATGTCAAGCAACACCTTTTCATCAAGTTCAAAAGAAAACTATGCTGTACAGTGGATTTCTGAAGTGACACGATCTAAAACTTGAACTGTGCAATTCAAGATGAGTACCTATGATAAATATTAAGTAACGTGGTTTGAATAAATGCATGCTTTTACCTAAAATCTATTTGACACTTCTAGGTGGACTGAATATCTTGGAGGAATAGTTTCCAAACCAGATTTCTTGCTAGCTTATGTTTTTAAACAGGCCAGAGATAACTCAAGAACCGTCTGTTTGAATCATATTTATTTTGGCACTGCAGTTCTGATGCTTACTAGAATATAGAGGTCAACTGCTGAACTGATGTAAAAGAGATTTACTAAATTGACATCAGTGTAACAAGACCAGTTTACACTAGCTGGAAACTGGGTACTAAAATGCAGTCAGACAAAAGTTTATATTATTTATACAGCACCCCCCCACACACACAAATAAGGTTAAATTGTTTTAAGCAAAAAATATTATATTGTTTGAAAATGATTCATGGATTTACATTAAATGATGAAGGAGAGTTCAGAGTAGTCCTTATTTTATCTAATTTAGTTTACTGATACTGACCAAATTTAGATATACTGTCAAAAAATATGTACAGAATGGATGACCATCTGTTACTAGCCCAAGCATAAGATTATGAATTCCTGCGTTCTAATCCCAATTCTGAAAATTATTCTTTCTGTGGTTCTTCCCAAACAATTAGATTTCTTTTCTCAGTTTCCCTATCTTCAGTATTGGAATAATAATACTTATCTTTGAGAGAAGCTTTGAGGATTTATTCATACCCAGAAAACATTTTGAAGATGAAAAGTTTCAGGTATTGTCATCATGTTTCCTTTTTTTTCACAATTTATTTTCTATCCGTCCAGCAGAACAACATGAAACAACTTTCTCGAAATATTTTTTCATTTTCCTTGCCCATATCTATTGCAAAGTCCAATATCAGTATTTATTTTAACATATACAAACTGGGTTAAAATTATGTGCATAAACATCTCTAACATATTTGCTATTAGGCTGTGTGTTACCTTATTCCTTTAAAAGTTTTCATCTCTTGGCACGGTCTGAGAAGTCTCTCCTCTTTGAGAGGGCTAGTTAAGATGTATCTTGCAGTTTCCCCATATCTTTAGTATGCAGGGAGCACAGAGATGGAGATAAAAGGAGAAATGTCTATCTTTGAGTCCTCTGCAATACAGAATAAGTTATCAACCTACTAACATGCATGTCTGAATAGACTCCTTTGGCAGGAGGGAGATTTTATCTGTCCTGACATGTGAATTCCTCCCTCATGTCAATCCATGAAAGTACTAAAGAATAAACTCTCTAGTAAAATGAATGTGGCATACCACTGGGACTTAGAGAGCATCATATTTTCCCCTGGCTACTTTTTTCTTTTTTTAATTCTCCAACTGAATCCTTGATATCCATATAAATTAGTCACACTGAAGAACTACTTGAAAATCCATTGCTTTAATCTCACAGGTTTGGGGAGGGTGGCTTACTACACTAAATCCTGGGAGTTTGTTGTCTGTGCTTCCCCTCCCCATACACACACTTAAGCTCTGCAATGTGCCTTCATATCAACCTCCACACAGAAGCAGCTGAGTTGTGTTTGTGCTAGAAGCTTTGCAGCTGTGCAAGTCAAATGAGCAGGCAGGCAGTGATTTTGCTCTCAGATCTGGTAGGCCCCAAGGTACAGATATGAGCAGCCAAAATGTCCTATTTAGTACTGTGAAATGCCTAACCATGTGCAATAGAAAAGGATGGATAGTTTGAACGGAGCAAGACAGAATCACACTTAGGGCTGCTTGTTGCATTTGGTTAGGGGGAGAAAGGAGAATTAAGTCACTTTGGTTTGTTTACCTATTACTGAGTTCCAAAGGGGCAGCCATGTTAGTCTAGTTCAGTAAAACACACAAGGAGTCCTGGGACACTTAAAAACTAAGAAATTTATTTATTGCATGAGCTTTTGTGGGAGAAAATCCTACTTCGTTAGGTGCTTTGAAAGCATCTTCAAAGCACCTGACAAAGTGGGATTTTCTCCCATGAAATCTCATGCAATAAATAAATTTCTTAGTCTTTAAGTGCCACAGGACTCCTTGTTTGTTATACCTATTACTAGTTATCAGTTTCTTTTCCATGTGTACTTTGAAGCATTTTGTATGTAATTTAGAAACTATTTTCTCACTACTTGTTTTTACAATGCTTTGACATTGGGACCTTGATCTTTGATTGGGCCTTTAGACTGTACTGTAATAATAACAACTGAATAATAATATTATGATAATTCTTTTTAGGCTGAAAAAGTTAATGAATTAAAGGCAAGGAAAGGAAAGGAATAAAGAATTTGTTGTCTGTCTTTTGGTCTCCAAGATCTATATAGCTTTCTGTGCATAACATGTGTAGCTTATAAAGTGTCTTATACAAATCTGTTGAGGCTTAACTAACTAATAATTAAAACAATAATTTATATTTATTATTATGATTTATAGACCTAGTCAACAAAAATCTATGTGGATAAGTGTTTTTTTTAATTTTTTTTGTGAGATGCATATATAATATTTTTGCAAGGTGCAAAACTGCACCCCCATTTGCTTTCCCTTATTTTTATTTTTGCTATAATTACTACAATCAATTCCCTGTTTGATATCTGTAATACAGGTACAGTTCAGAACCATTTTTGATGCAGCTCGTCCTTGGCACCTCTTTAGTCCACTCACACCTCCAAAGTTTCACCTTCACTTTGATGTTCAAATAACCTCAGTAACTCACATGAAAATGCCAAGTTTCTCCTGGCTTAGATGCAAAATCATAAATACATCCTGATCTGGTGTTAGCCATATTCATTCATAGCTACATACCATAACCATAACTGAAATTTGGCCACTCATGGAAGATCAAATCCTGAACCATTGACTTCAAAAGGAAGAAGATTGGGGACTATCAACCCCCAAACCAGTGTAAGTATGAGCATAAATAAATAAATACATGATGGTATTTACTGAGCTCTGGCCTAGAAGTTTATTATATTAATAGCTTCATGGAAGGGACCGTTATGATAAACTCCAGAAGAGGCCATTATTGTCATTTAATCTGATGTCATGCATGAGAAGGCTGAAAAACTTCACACAATAATTTCTGCAACAAACCCATAACTTCTGTTTGGGTTTATTTTGCAAAGATATCCAATTTTCATTGAAAGGCTTCAAGTGATGGAGACTGCATCTCCATATAATTAAAGAAGAGAATGGCAGAGCCTAGAGCTTAGCATCAAATTGTGGTGTCTGATTCTCCTTCTGGGAAACTGTTTGCTAAGCAGAAAAGAAGTCTTAGTTTCACAGACAGCTACCTTCCTAGTGTGGTTATGTGCTGTAATGGCACCTCCCTTATTTTTTTTTCGGCAAATCAGTTTCACCAAATATGACATTTTCAAGCTTCTGTCTTCAGGCCTTTTCAACTAAAGTAACACTAAGTCTCTTGCAAAAGCTAACAGATGAGCAACACTTTCATTTTATGGATCAAAGGATTTCCCACTAGATTAAGACTTTTCATTTCTAATATTGCAAATTCTTCATTTGTAATGTGAAAAAAAGTCTCAAGTGTCAGATCTGGAGTATAGGGAGTGGGATTTTCCCAAGATCTGAAACCTGCCAAATCAAGGAAGCATCAGCTTTTCCAAAACACAGATATTTACCCTCTAACCTTCCCCTTTAACCTTGAGTGCCAAATGAGATGGCAGGAAAAATAGCAGAGGCAAGTAATAGTGAGTGAACTTAATTAAAAGTAGTGGTAGGAATGCATGGCTTATTAAAGGTTTATTAAAGAAGTAGGTTCACACAATGATTTAAGCATGGGGAGGGGAAAGAAAAGAACACTGGTCAATTGCTTCGTTTGAAAATATATGTATGCAAACTGTACAGTAGATAGGCTTGATCCTGCCCTGTTTTATGTGTTACATGGCAGAATAGCTGATAAAATCATCTATCTGTGTATGTGTACCCAGAAGTCAATTTGAAAATATAGGAGCAGAGGAATTGCCATATTGAATCAGACCATTGGTCCATCAAGTTTAGCATCCTGCCTCCAGCAGTGGCTTAGTCCTTGTACTTCAGAGAAAAGCAACCCCCACAATGCACAAAGGATTTAGCCAATTCTGTACATCATATGGGATGGAAGGGAGGACATGTTCTTCCTGACCCCTGCAGGCAACCAATTTATGTCCCAAAGAATGAACTTGGCTTGTCCTTATCTTATGTGTAACTACAAACGTAATTATTGGTTCTGAGTAAAGCTGCAAAACAGTATTCACAAGTATACATTCAAACAAAAGCCACTAATTCACTTTGACATAATTTGTGACCCTTTTATTTTCCATGAACATTTAGATAAGCAATGTGTTTTGTCTATGGAAAGCAAAAGTCTGGTAAATACTCATGCCAGTAAGTGTTTGTGTGGAAGCTTGTTCCAGAATTGATTAGCCAGGCCCCTCTGTCCTGTTTGTGAACAGTCCAGCTGTCCAGCCTTGAAGCAGAAACAAAACCATGTGACATACGTAACCAATCAGTGTTAATATTGAATTACATGCATTGAATGAGGACTTAAAGCAATGGTCACATCAAATAGTTTATGAGCACTGTCACAGGGTACGTCCTCTCTAGTACCTCCTGGTGCCTCTCCAATCTCCTCTATGCCCAATATCACTAGCGACACATGACCATCTGAACAGGGCAGTGCTGTCTAATGGCCACTGAGTCAGGAATACAGTTAGTACACGGCCCTCGGGTCAGGGCAACATGGCCGTATGGCCACAGAGTCAATACCCAGAATCTATGGACAGCCCTCTCCAGTCAGGGCAACACAGCCTACCGGCTAGAGTCAGTATGAAGCCTCTTAGGTGCAGGGCAGTGTGGCCTAGCAGCCAGAATCAGTGGGGCCACAGGACTCCCTGTAGGGGATGCAGTGCCCGGGTAGGGGGGCTCAGCCCCTCCCCCTCCACCGAGCCCCAGCCCAGGGCCCTATTGGTGCCAGGGTTATAGCACCAAGTCAGCGTGGATCCAGGCTGAAACACACTCAGTCCTTGTGTCTCGGCCCTGGTCCTCCTTGTCAGGCTATTTCCTGCCAGGCCTGTTCAGGCAGTCCTCTCACGGGTCTCCGGCAGCCATGGGATCTTTGGCGACTGTCTCCTACTGTTCCCCCAGTAATGTCAGCTCCTCGCTGAGCCCTCCGGGGTGACTCCCACTCACAGGCTGGGGCTGACGTGGCTCTTGGTCAGGATCCTCCAGTGGATGTCCTTCCTTCTCGTTAGTCAGCCCCAAATGAGTTGTGCTGCTCTCTTTAATGCTAGGGCAGTATCTGGAGCATGCCCAACAGAGTTTAGGGATGGGGCTTTGGCTGTCAATAGAGCGTGCTGGGCTTTTGGAGTGTGGGGTAGGACTACCTTGTCACAAGCACGGAGAGACAAATGTATTTGCAAATATTTTTATTTTATGCAATTTTTTAAATTTTATTTTATGCAATAAAATATTCATTGAGTAATTTGAATATAAAGAAATGCATGGCAAATCAAAACATGTCCGTGGGTAATTCATAAAGAGAAGAAAGGGTGAAGTTTCTCATAGAGACTGTCCTCTGTGAAAAGTTGTCCCAGATGAGATTGCCATAGTATTTAATTTGACCTCTTGCTATAGGTGGCAATACAATTTGGGCTTGATGCTGGATGAAGTGCAGAAAGATAATTCTTAGTTGCCTGTTTCCGGTACAAGTTAAACATGCACAGGGCAGCTTTATCAGATATCAGTGACCATTTGAGTGTAGTACTTATTGGTTTCCTCTTTCTTTCCGTCCCTTATCTCCAACATGCCATTTCATAGAATCAGAGGGTTGCAAGAAACCTCATGAGGTCATCTAGTCCAAACCCCTTGTAAAAGCAGGACCACTCCCACTAAGTCATCCCAGCCAGGATTTTGTCTAACCAGGCCTTAAATGTTTCCAAAGACAGTGATTCCCCCACCTCCCTAGGCTTTCTGCTGGTGGAGATTTCCCCTACATAAGAGGAATTGTTCTGTTGCAATCTTTGGCCATCTTAGATTCACTTTGTAAACCAGGAACCCGACTCCTGTATTTCTGAATGGGAAGGTAGGACTGACTTCATAAGAGTTGCAGAAGAAATTGGTACCATATCTAGTTCATGGCCAATAAAGTTTATAGAACATTTGTCTTGCTTTTTGTTAGACTGAAGTAGGTGAAAAAGGTTGGCAAACTTGCAGATTTAGCTACTAATTTAAACTGGAACCCAGCCTCCCGCCTTCTACCTAAAAGCAGGGGTTGGGCTCAAAGACTAAAAGGCTCTTCAGGATTAGAAATATGATGTGCTATTTGTATAACAACCGGCCACAAAGCTGTATGTAAAATGTTGTAACTAGAGCTTGTCAGTTTCAATTTGCAGAGGGTTGTTCAAACCATTTATCTGCTTTCAATTCATGCCCTTCAAGTTTAACACTGAGTTTCAGATTCAAACAAACCCCAGCATCCGACATGTAATGTAGCCACACTTTGCATGGTTTCCACCCAACTTGAATTGGCCCTGGTTCACTTGAAATGTATCCCATGGTTCCACAAAACACATCCTGGTCACTTGCCCCCAGAGTCTCCAACAATACCGGGAATTTCAGCAAATCATTGAGTGAAACTGGCTTGAATTTTAAGTTTCTATTGCCACTGGACAAGTAGCATTTGAACTCCTTGAAATGTCTGTATAGTGGCAATCTCCACCTCTGCAGAAAGGATTGTACCATGATGTAGCTGGGCTCAGAAGCTTGCAGCTGCCCCATTTTGAAGGGGTTCACATGTTTGCCCCAGCTCCCTCCCCACTCCTGCCTTCTCTCTCCCAGCTCTTAAAGCAGTCTCATCAGCATGAAGATCACAATGTAGAGAGCAGAACTCAATGCAATGCTCTCCTGTTAGATCAATTCCCATTACAGTTACAATTTGTTTTGTATCTTCTTTATTTTGCTGCTTCTTTAAAAAAAAAAAAAAAAGAAAGAAAGAGCCTGTCACATTTCGCCCTCCCCCACCTCCCCTAAGGCCTCAGCTTGTGCCTGTGCGTAAGTCCTGGGGTCTTGGGTGTCAAATGTCAGGCCTTGTACTGAGCTGTCAAAGAGGAGAATAGGCTGAGATGATTGATGACTGGAAAGCCTGAAATCCAAACCTCTGCCGCAAATGCTTCTTTTACAAAAAAGCTGGGGCAACCCACAGTGGCTATATTCAAGGTCAGCTCGCATACCATTACACCCACTGCTTTGGGCTTCTAACAAGCCAAAGCATTCATAGAGGATTTCTTGTCTCTCTCTGTCCCTGTCTCTCTTTCTCTCTCTCTTTCCCTCATTCCCCTTACTCCCCTGGCAACCCCTTGCCAAAATTTTCAAGCACTTAATCCCAATTAAAAAAAAAAAAAGGCCAGTCTTTTTTTTTTCTTCTTCCTTTCCTCTTTTCCTTCAGGCTGCATTTGCTATGAGGAGCCACGGGCTGAAGCTTTATGCTGCACAAGTCAGATGACAAGATTATTAATGGGAGCACGGCAATGTCATATCTGATTTCATGCATATTCATGAACGGAGTCATACAGCTGGGACCATGCACCATGGAGAGAGAGAAAAAGTTTTCCACCCCCTCCCTGCCGTGAAGAATCTGATCACAGAGATTAAGAGTCCTGTTTTGCAAAATTCAATTGTACTCTTTATGTGTTAAGAAAAAGGGGAACCACTTGCATGTTAATAATGATAGGATGCCAATGTGGTGCAAATATCTTTTTTACCCTGTCACTAAATTCACCGAGTGGCATAGCTCCTGGCCTGTATTATAGAAGTACTATAGAAGAAAGTGGAATGACACTAGAATTCATCTTAACATGCCAAAGGTATTTTCAGAGGGGGAAAAATATTATAAATATTATCATGTCTTAAGAAATTGAAAATTGAACCTAATTATCAGAAAAATGTTATAAATAACTGTACATTTTCTGATCTGTGCATAGATAAATGTCATTCCATGATGAGAGACACATAGCATAAAATAATAATAATTGACACACAGCAAATTTCATCTGAGCATCTCCAACACACTCTGCAACAGTGTGGACTATCATTCCCATTTTACACATGGACAAAACTGGAGCACAGGCATCAAAAAGTTGATTCAATGTCCATTTACTTGAAAGATTTCCATTGAACTAAAAGGGCATTGGATTAAGGCCATAGTGGCTTATCCAAAATCACAGAGCAAGTTAGCAGCAATGCAGTTATAATGGGTCGCTAACTTCAATGTTAAGTCTGCATGGAGAAACACTCTCACTCTCTGTCTTCTAATACAAAGACGAGAATTACAAATGACAAACATGGGTGGACTTTTTAAAAGATTTCTTCTGTCCTGCGTTATGGTGCCATTTACAAGATCTCTGACAACAGTCAATATTATTGCTGAGGCCATATAAGAAGATTTCAAATTGTAATTATCTATCTATCTAGAATGATATTTTATTTATAGTACAATAACCACGATACAGAAAAATCTATGATTCAGATACTTTAAATGTCCCATTGAGTGAGGCAATAGTTTGTAGGCAACATATGTCCCTCATGGCAGATAATGTATCCTTAATAAAGGTCCTATGACAAATAAAGCACCAAGCACAGCTGTGGAATTAATTTCGGAGTTGGTTGCTGAAAATTTTCTTGCACGGAAATATAACCATATGTAGTATGAACATCGAATGGAAGCAGTGAGCTCTTCAGAAGTCATTTAAAACTAATTCTGGATAAAGCAGTGCAGTACTATAGGAAATAATCTTGTGTTGGACCCAGTGAACAGGTGGGATGACCTTAAAGGTCTTTCTATCTCTGTTACCTTTTGATGCCAAACAACACATTCTTTCCTGACTATACCAAATAATCCACAGGTAATGTGTGCTGTTCAGTTACCAGAAGAGTTTACCTATCTGAACAAGTATTGCTGCACACACTTTGGCATGAAGTCACAGCTCCGGAAAATCTGGACAAACTCATTCTCTGCAGAAGGTGAGGGGCTTTGTCGAGGGCGGAGCTCAGAAGAGTGAGAATGGAAGTGCTGATGTCACTATAGGATTCACAGATTTGCAGATAACCAGCATTTTATATTGATATTGATTTAATTTGCTGAGCCTGTGACGTAACACTTCCCTGCATTTATTTTTCTCCCATTTTGTAAGTTCCCCCATTTTCAAAGCACCTGACGAAGTTGGATTTTCTCCCATGAACGCATGCGGTAAATACATTTGTCCGTCTTTAAAAGTACCACCAGACTCCTTGTTTGTTTTGCTGAACTAGACTTAACATGGCTACTGCTTTGCAACTTATATTGAGAAGTTTCAGGCAGCGTAGCCATGTTATGGAACTCATTTCATCAAATGCATCTGAGGAAGTGGGTTGCAGAGCATGAAAGTTAATGCTTGAAGAAATCTGCTAGTCTTTAAGGTGCCCCAGGACTTTCAATGTTTTATATGTTTCCATTTCTACATGCAAACTGCCCCCACTAAGAGTACATGTAATGCACTTGAATTACAGCCCAAATGGCAACAGTGGAAAAACCAAAATAGAAGAGTTCTTCCACGTCTGTCAGTGTCAATGAGGTTCTGAATAGTCACAAAACGTACAACAGTGTTTACCAGACCCATACTAGAGCAGTATTGCTTAGTGGTTAGAGCAAATGACAAACTCAGGAAATGGGTTCTACGTCTGTCTACCACTGGCCTGCTGCAAGTCACTTCGCCTCTCTATGTCCTAGTTTCTCCATTTACAAAATGGGAATAATGATACTGATCTCCTTTGGAAAGTGCTTTGAGACCTACTGATTAAAAGCACTTTCTATATTATTATGACTGGTATGAAGGTGGCTGTGAATTTGTCATAATAGGTTATTAGACAATGCCGACAGTTTCTTTCTCTTGAGCATTCCGCTCAAGCACTGGCATATCACGTCGCTAAATATCAAACCTTGTTTTAATTTCTGTATTTTAGGATATTACATCCTATCTGTAATCATTTCTCAAGTAGTGGGTAATTTAAAGCACTAAAAACTGCCATTTTTCTCATTCAGACAAGCAAAGCAAAGAAAATAAAATCAACCAGTAGAGATTAGAACAGTGGGAAGAACATGACAGTGATATCAGAACGGAGGAAATAACATGTTAATGACATTCAATATTCTCCCTGTGTTGAGTCATCAGCATTTTTATTGCAACTTTTCCTCAGAAAACAGCATAAGAATTTATTGAATCAATCTGTCTCTATCACCTGTGATATAATGTATTTTATTCAATAAGATACTGAATAATATTGATCCTTCAACTCCAATGACTAGTTTGAAGAACAACAACAGATTTTTACACAATAGCTACAAATGTAGGTGTTTATATGTTTTAATGTCTGACCTGGGGGCCTTAAAGACCTTCCATGAGGAAAAGGGCCCCAACATTTCACAAACATTTTCTGCATCATTTTTTCCTGGTTGCTTATGTTATCTGTATTCTGGTTTGTGAAAGCCCACCTCAGCACTCACACAACGAAAATAAATAAAAGCCCCATGCTTGATTACTACAAACTATGCTTCAAAATCTTTTTTATCTTATTTCCCTCCCCTCTCTCCACAAGGAAGGGCTGGCTATACAGTCATTTTCTAGCTAAAACATAGAAAGAAAGCGCTGTTTTCTTCTGTTTAGCCAGTAAGCTCCTGAACTTCTGTAGCAGGTGCTCCTTTTAGTCCACATTGACCCATGCTGTTGAGTGGCCATCAAGCTAGCTTGTACCATGCCCTGTATATACCCCAGTTACTGCAACTCCCAACCCTGAACTTAGGCTGCACGTGCACCTCCTGAATTTTTATATCTTCCTACAGGCAACTCCATATAATACACTCAGACCACTGCAATCTCCTTTTCAAGGGCACCTGATCCAGCTGATTGGTTCGGACCTGACCAGGTGGTCTGTGGCAAAACACCTGTCTCTATTTGGACAAGGATGAATTCTCCTCTAGAGTGGTATTCTCATCATTCAATGAGAAAAGCACTAGCAGCAAGACATCAGAGCTGGGGTTTCTGACAGCTGTCTAAATCATCAGGGTTTTGAAAGGGCCAATTCCCTAGCCAATCAGGGCCCAGGGGCAATGCTGGCCCCTTCACAGCCATGTTAGTACTACATGAATTGTGGACCCTGCTTACGTAACTCAGCAATTAAACTGGATGAAGCATTTGTAGTAAAGAGAGACTAGGGAACAGTCCTGCATAGTGAGGGAGAAGGAAGGTGTCCTAACAGCTCCCTTTTGTCCTGAACAGAGGTGGGTGAATAACTGGGTTATTTGCAGTTCAGCTAGCAAACTCAAATATCAGGGAAAATATCCGGTGTGTTGCAGAAATTGTTCTTAAAATCCACCTCGTATCAGTAAAACATTGGTGCTCCCTCCCATGACTTTTAGCTCCTTTATGAGAGCTCTTGCATGAAATGTAGGAAACCCTAATTTGAATTCCCCTGAGGAACAAGACTTGCACTCAGCTGTCTCTGCTCTCAGGTGAATACTCTAACCACTAGGTTTTAGGCTAGAGAGGGGCTGAGGGAAAAGAAAACACATTTTGTATAAATAAAAACTGATTAGGCAAAAAGAGTGTGTGAATGATCCTATAGTTTGATGATTGCTGTAGGACATATGGATTCAAATTTTCCCTCTGTCTTAGCCAGAGTAAGGATTTGAATCCATATCTCCTACCTCCCAGAGGGTTGCCTTAATTATCAGACTGCAGAGTCACTCTCATTATGCTGGTATGTGTAAATATTCAGTGTGCCGAAGTGCAATACCTTCATCACGAGAGATTAAAAGACATTCATCCCAAACTAGTCTATGAATTGGTGGTTAGAGACCCAAATTCAAGTCCCTGCTCCAGCATGGAGATTCTTAGGTAAGTTCACCACATTCCCACCCAGTGTCCGAACCATTGAGCTAAGTGTTATTCAGTGGGCTCAAGTGGCAGGGATCCGGTTTTCTGATGTTGACCCTGAAAAGTTTTTCCCCAGCTGAAGCTGTCACATCAAATTTGCAGATTGTTTTGGGTCAACTGAAACAGAATTTTTCAGCAAATAAATGATACAACAGAAAAAAAAAAGTGCCTAACTCTACCCTATAGTTTCTATGATTCGATGTAAACTCACAGGAAAAGTTAGAAAACGCAATATTGGAGGGGTTTTTGTTTGTTTGTTTGTTGTTTGGTTTTACCCCTGGAGACCAGAAAGTGTCAGAGCTCTGGCTGCAAAGAAGCTTTGATTTATTCAGGGCAATTATTATTCTCCTCTGTTTGGCACTGGTGAGGCCACATTTGGAGTAATGTGCCCAGCTTGGGACTCTGTACCACTCCAGAAAGCATATGGGCAAACTGGGGAGAGTCCAGAGGACAATGGAGTGATGAGGAGCTGGGGAACATGACTTATGAGAGAACTAGGATTGTTCAGTCTGCAGAAGAGAATAATGAGGGTGGATTTCACATCAACCTTTAACTACCTGAAAGGGGGTTTCAGGGAGAACCTTCTCAGATGTAGCAGATGACAAAAGTAGGAGCAATAGTCTCACATTGAACTGGGGGAGGTCTTGGTTGCATATGAGGAAAAACTTTTTCACTAGAAGTGTGGTGAAGCACTGGAATGGGTTAACTAGGGAATTTCCATCCATTTAAGGTGTCTCAACAAAGCCCTGGCAGGGATGATTTTGTTGGGGTTAGTCAGGCTTTGAGCTGGGGGACTGGATGAGAATCAAGGGTCTCAAACTCAAATCACCACAAGTGCCACAGGAGGACTACTACATTAGCTCAAGAGTCGCACCATGCATGAGGACTAATACGGTAGCCCAAGGGCTGCACCACTGAAACCCTTTCATACAACAGTATTGCATATATTTATAGTGATAGTGTCATTGTGAACCACAAGAAATAACTTTAGGGACTGCAAGTTTGAGACCTCTTGACTAGATGACTTGCTGAGGTCCCTTCCAACCCTAATTATCTATGATTTGCTGCTAGTGATGCTCATCAAGAAATTCCCATCTCCCCAGGCCTATTGAGTTATCAGCTATTCAAATGGGCTGGCTATTACTGACTGGTTTTGCTATTGCTACTGCCAACTCCACAGTTTCTTTCTGTCTTAATGTTTTCCATAGTGCCTATCAACGTTGTGTTAAAGCTCTGGGCAACAGGTACAATCAGACACATATGCTTGGCACCAGGCAAATGTCATTTCCAAACATGTCATTATAAGTCCTTGTCCCTATAATCACATTCCTCTCAACTTACTTCTCCTTGAGTCTCTTTAATTAATCCGCTATTAAATAGCCAGTGGCAAATGTGAACTTTATTTTTGAAGTTGCTCTTTGAGGACTTATGTAAAGGACCTCCCCATATCCTTTCAGTGCCTGCTCCCAGTCATGCTGATTAATGTTCACCCTGATTTCCTCAGATTCTGGCTATTTGATGTCCATAGTTTTATGTCAATTTTAAAAGGGATAGCCATGTTACTCTAGTCCAGTGAAAAAACAACAAGGAGTTGTGTGGCACTTTAAGACTAACAGATTTTAAATATGTTAGTTTTAAAGTGCCACACAACTCCTTGTTGTTTTTTCATAGTTTTATGGCCCAACTCTTCCAAGAAGCTGAGTGTCTTTCACTCCTCCTGGGGTCAGTGGCAGCTGAGAGCTTAGTGAAAACAGGAAAACAGAAAAGCACAGTGAATTCAGTTTCTTCTGTTTCTGCAGATGGTAACTGGAAAGATCCTGTGCATCAGAGACGAAAAGTTGTCAGAGGCCCTGTAGAATGGCCATTAAGACGTCTGCTCTCCCTCTCTCTCCTGTACTTCCCAGCAGCGTGGCTTCTTGCCAACATATTGCACTGCCTCTGGGTATCTAACACTGCCTGCTTGGCTGCCTCTTTACTCACCTGGCCCCACAGGATCTTTCTGATTTCATTCCTGCCTTTCCTTTAGGCACCAAACTTGTCGTTATTATATTTTCCACTCCCTGCTGGGGCTTCTCCTTGCCTCCTTAATAACTCAGAGTACTTTCAAATAATTTGGAGGTTTAATTTGAATTGTTTTTCCCCCATTTTTAGACCTGTGGGAGAAGCAAAGTGTATTTGGAGGAAAGAATGTTATTTCTCACTCTACATTGGATAATATACATGTCATGTGTGGTTATGCATACATGGTATCTATCACTGCGTAGTTTCAACTCCCTCCTTCCCCCCTAATACTGAGACACATTGATCTCCCACTGCTTCCCATTCATTTGACACCAGGGTGTCTAGTTTTATACAAATGAGCTACTGAATGAAGCTTGTGGCTCAATTTTGTATATTGGAATGGAAGACATGGAGCTTCTCATGATTAACTTATCATTGAGTGTCCCTTTATCCCTCATCATGATCCTGGGTGCACTCACTCAGACACCACACCTCTCCTTTTACTGATGCGTAGCTGCATACATCTATTGAAGCTGTGGAGAGCTTGAAAAAAAACTGCAGGGCCCCCTAACCAGGATGTAAATAACTCAGCCCCTAGCACTATGCATGAATCATAATGTGGTATGGGTCCAACGGCGGACCCAGCATTAGCCACTCCACTAACTGAAGTCAGAGAAGGATTTTGCACAATATGTTTATTCAAATAGCAGGATTCGTAGAATTTTGCAGGACTTTCCAATATTCTAGTAGGGTTAAGAAAAAAAACCAGACAGCCGACTTTTAGTCAATTTAGGCAAATAATATTACACAAGATGCATAAGAAGCAGAATGAGCATACATTGAATGAGTACAAGCAAAGATTTATTTCATCTGTTTTTTTATTTCCGATATGAGCTGCTGATCTCACAAATGGATCCACAGGGGTGGGCTTTTCAGAGTCCATGCTCTTTGATCCATTTCCATGCCTGCGACTGATCCAGGATGCTTATCTGCCTTCTCCTGTGTTCCATGCATCTTCCACCCACTTGCTGAGTGCAGCTGAAGGTGGTTTTGATTCTAACTGAGAAACAGTCATGTGAGTGTGGACTTCTTTATCACATGAGCTGCCTCTTTCCCTAAGCACCACTTGCTGATGTACTTTTGCTGATGTACTTTTGTTGAATCCTCACATATTGTCTTGAGGACTATAGAAAGTATGTGTGTTCAGTGATGACTGATGCCTTTGGTTCTCCACCAAAGTCCAGGTTTACTGGGGTTCAGAGTATTGTAGAAAAGGTGCTTCTCTTACTGCTGTTAGGGGATCTTATATAAGCCTCTTCTCTTATCTGTGCTAATGCCTCGCCGAATCTGAAGTCTATAATCTAAAGTCTATAAGTCTAAGTGGGGAAAAAACGAGAGGTAAAATTTTAGCTTCATTGGAAGACAGACCCAGACTGTATTCTCACTTACACTAAATGGAAATATAGGCCCAGACCGTATTCTCATTTACACTGACCATTTGGAAAGAAAAAAACACATATGAGTGCCAGATGGTAAATGGTTTTCCTAACTCATTAAAATTTTCAAGATTTAAAAATTAAAAAAAAAAAAAATCTGATTCCACCTTAAGAGGAAACTGAGACCTTTCACAAAGAAAGAGCAACCGTGCCCCTCTCCCATGAGAATAACAAATATCCCATTAGTGAGGGTCCTTATCTCGAATTCGGGAGACTGAGGTTTAAGTTTCTATCCTAATAAGGTAGACTAAGACACGAACTGGGGTCCTCCACTTGCCTTGTGAGTACACTAACCACTGGTGTACTCACTGTTTAAAAAATTCCAGACTACCTCTAGAACTGATAAATATTTTGCTAATAAAACAAACTGCTGTCCTTCCTCCAAAGGAACATTTGTTATATATTTTGTGATATCAGCCTTTTTCTATCATCCATGCTTTCCCTTTCTCTTTTGCTCTCTGAAGTAACTATAACAAGCAAGATAACACCACAGGTAAACACATGGTAGCTAGTAGGGCATATGGGTGAAGATATAGGCCTCTTCCAGTGCCAACTGGCACTCAGGCACCAAATGCGTTTGAAATTTACTAATCTTTTGTCAAAAGAGGAAAATTGCTAAATCAGTTCTAATGCCAATTTGGCTGCTTCCCCTTAACCAAAGAATTTAATACAGCAGAGGTCCCTGGAGGAGAGAAAATAGATTAACCCCCTCCCCCTAAAACTTTGGTAGTTGGTTTTACATACTGTGAGCCTCAGGCTGCTACTTGAATTTCACTTCAAACGTTTGCTGCAAAGTATCAGCTAATTTTTCCTATCCGCCTGGTTAGTCTTTAAAGGAGAAAATTTCATTAACAAACCATGGATATAAAATATGAAATCAGAGATCAGCTGCTGCAGAGGAGAAGCCAAACATCACTAAAAAGGATTAGTTTCCTTCACTGTCTAGAAATTTCTCATGGAAGACCTTGGCTGCCCTTTTGATATTAAAACTTCCTAACAAGTATTGCACAGGAGTTTTAAATTAGAACTTGCTGTCATTGGGACAGTTGTAAACTGTTAAATATGTCCCTCTGCAAGCTGAGCTCCTGAAAAGTACATGCCTAATCCTGGAAATCAGTGGGAAAAGGGTGGATATTTGTGGAAAATTGCCAACTGGACCCATTAATTTGTGTAGGATTTTTGTAAATTCAGCAATCAAGTGAGCCCTCCAAATAACCCCCCATATTTCCATTTATTTTTTTAACTAGTATGCCATCAAGTCAAAATAGAAAAAGGGTTGATCAAAAACGTGGCCTAGTGGGCCTTACTTGCAATGGATTTGGTGGAGTTACTTCTGGTTTAAATTGGCATCAGCATTAGGCTTGTTTTCAAGGTTGCGATCAAAATAAAAACATACACACTATGGCTAAATTGTGCATATGGGCACCACCCTAAGTAAAGAGCAGCCGCATCATCCCATGTACCTGTCACGCTTTTTGGAGATCCTAAATCACACAGTGGTGGGGTGGGAAATAATGTGCAACACACCTTAATATCATGCCACATTCTACATCCACCATCCATTCAGCTATGCTAGCTTTGATAGGGGAGCAGAGTCATGGCTCTGTCTGTTTCCTGACCGTTTTTTTCATGGGGAACATCTTAATCCCAATACTCTCCGAATGCTGGGAGCCGCATCTAGAACATTGGGTTGCAATGACTGTGTCAGGGCACATTACTGTGTTGCCACACAGTGGTAAGCGTGTCACGGAGAGCAAGGGCAATGGCTGGATTTGGCCTGGGGGAGGAGGGCTGGTGTTCCTGTAGGGTCACGATATGCTGCCCAGTAGGTTGTGACTTGGAAAAGGTTAAGAACCACTTATCTAGAAATCCCTAATGGCACTACATAGGGGTCATGAGAACTCATTACTTTTAATGGCTGTTAGGTCTAGGAGTGAACAGATTGTAAGTGTGAAAAATTGGGATGGGTGGTAATACGCGCCTATACAAGACAAAGCCCCAAAGACTGTAACTGTTACTATAAAACTGGGACATTTGGGTACCCTAGTTAGCTTGAAGTATATTGGAGCAGTGTATATCAGTAATAACCAATGTTGTTAGTAATAACTAGAACAGGTCAAGAAAAAGGTGGTGGGCATTTCCATGGAAATTTTGAGGTTTAATGAAAGCATTTCAGTCAAATTAAAAAAAAAAAAAAAGGAAATGCTTCCGCTTAGAAGTTGTAGTCTGGATTCTTCATGCTTCCATTCTCCTCTCTCTGCCAGGCTCCCAGTTTGCACTGCATCTGTTACAATGCATGACAAGTTGCCCTCCTGTAGATGTGTGGGATCTCATCCTGGAAATCCTTGGCCATGGTATATCATGGGAGTGTAGTCTGACCCATGAACCTGCCCTCAAAGAAGAATGGGACCATTGAGAAATGAGACCAGAGTTCTCATGAAGCAAAGTGACAACATATTCAAATCAAAATGTTCTGTGTTGGGGCCAAAATATTTCAGTTTGGGGGTATTTGGTTTTTGAGAAAACATTAATATTTTCTGCATAAGGCAGACACTATTCATGACCTCTTTTTTTTTAGTTAAAAGCCCAATTTTTCATTCAAAAATAGTTTCCACAGAAAATTTCCAACTATCCCTGCTAATAATACTTTTAGGGTTCAGAGTTTCCTCTCATTTAATCTGATGTAAATTAGAAGTCCAGTGAAGTCAGTGGAGTTATAATAGAATAAAAATGATGTAAATGAAAGAAGAATCAGGCCATTTATTATTAAAATGGATGAATTAATTAAACCATGTTTTTCAATATCTGTGCAGCACTTTTTTTTCCCCTTAGACTCTTTTTAAGGAGTGAAACTTCACTCTATTTCAAATTCATTTTCTAGTTCTCATACTGAGGGAGGATGAAGATGTCTTATGTTCCAGTACTGCAGAAGAATGTTTAAATATGTAGTCACAGAAAATATTTTCATTTAATACTTCTGTGGTGGTTGTTTTGTTTCAAATATGAAACAAATTTTGGACATGAAGTATTTGCTTTTTTTCCTTTTCAGCTGAGGCATCTAACCAGAACACACCCATGGGAAGACCTCACCCAATAAGAAAATTTGACTTCTCACTGCACAGTGTTTTTTCTTCAACAATGTCATTATGTTGTTAATATATCACCACATCTGTTTTATTCTTCCTCTGCTTATGAAGTCATAATCTCCTCAAGGATGGAAGTGTTAAAATTGCTAACAGAGCACGATATACCCCAGTAAACTGCAAAATCCTCATTTACTCTCTCCCCCTTTTACCTCCTTCACAAAAAAAGTTTTTCTTTGTCATTTTCTGACAATAATCCTCTTTAATTACTGATTCTGTCAGTCACCGAATGGACTTTTCCTTCTGTTATCTGACCACTAGAGCTCATAATTAGTGTTTAATTATAGTTTATACAGCCACTTTGGATTGAGAGGGAAAAGATGCTTTGTTACATTCTGTGAAGTATTAAAAGCGATGTCCAAGGTAGGAATGGGTTTATTAAACACTTGGGTAAGCAATAATAAACCAACATTGATCGAGCAACTTGATAGCATTCTTTTATGTGCTGGTTTTAAAAAAAATCCACATAGAATTAAAAATAACTTGGCATGGTGATGGAATGTCGTCACTAATAACACATGGCTGCTGCAGGGGTCTCTAGCAGTCGATGTAACTCAATCTTTCCGAAAAGAAACAAGGAGACCTGTGGCACTTTTAAAAAATAACAAATTTATTTATCACATGAGCTTTCATGGGACAAAATCCCACTTCATCAGACGCTTAGCAAAGCAGGATTTTCTCCTGAGAAAACTCATGTGATAAATAAATTTGTTAGTCTTTAAAAGTTCCACCAGCCTCCTTGTTTGCTTTGCTGAAACAGACTAACATGGCTACCCCTTTGGAACTTATACTTCTTAAAAGAAAAAAGTACTTTACAAAATATGCAATCGTACCACTTCTACAATCTGAAGAACATAGGAGGAAAGAACTTGGTAAGGTCTATCAGTCTGTTCAGGGCCAATACAGCTAAATGCTGCTGAACACGGGCATATTTGAAAGGAATTTGTTACCACTAATGGTAAATCAAAATGATGTCTTTGTTTTAAATCTGATTACTTCTCATCCAATTTTAAACTGGAGATTCTCATGAAATTATGGTGTTTCCGATCATTTTGAACCACAATCCTGAAAAAACACAAATAAAGTTCAGCTGTCAACAGGTGCCCCACAACCATCAACTGCCTGAAAAAAAATTAGTTTAGGTTTGATTCTGATGGGACTTCTAGGCCCCACAGACTGAGATGGAAGAAACAATAGTACGTGAAGCCAAGAGGAGAGAGCCATGTAAACTACCATCTATATATAGTTATTCTGCAACTCATTACCCTGATTCATACCACATTCCAACCTCTCACCGCACCATCCATCTGTCTTGTGTACGTCTACAAGAGGATTGGCAAGAGACATTTTAAGCAAGTCACATATTCAGAGTCTAAAGGCCCCTTCATGGGATTTTTGTCATGTTTAATTTTCTGGAGAAAAGAAGTAAGCAGTGAGGTCCTGTTAGGGATTGAAAGTGGGTTTTTGATGTCCTGGAAGACAAATGAGAGAGAAATAGTTGTATGTGCTTTTAGATGGGATCCAGACCTCCTAAATCATGACCAGCAAGAAGATGAATAAAAATGCCCTCCCACTTCATAGTCTGCTTGATATTTAGATTGGGAACAGACTGCAAGGCAGGTCTAATATTTACCTCCCAAATATTTGTATAGGGAGAGGGGCTGTTTTCTGGTATATTCATAGCTACTCATGTCCTAAGTAACAGTAACTTCATCCTTTTGCAACCTCCTTCCCACACAAATATGTACATCCACTCATAAACATCCATCTCTTGAAAATCTGATGCTCTTTCCACCTTCAAGATAAATTTAGACTCTCCCTCTTTGGAAAATGAACTACATTTCAATCTCTCCTTCTGGGAAAAGAGAGCAAAGAAAAGAAATAAAATCTGAGTCAATCCACTACCAAAATTAAGCCACCAAAGAAAGACATTCTGATGTGACAGCAACCTCCATCCTTATTTAGTTCTGCTAAGATTGGAGTCCAATTAAATGTATAGACTCTGTATACCATCAATTTATTCCTTTCACAAAATTTAGTCCTGTATCAGGAAAGGGGATTTCATCATATTTGAAGTAAATTGCTAAACATATTATTTATTCATATTATCAGGTGGAATGTTAATTATATTTGACCTTTTTGGTGCATACAGTTGTGGTTATTTAAACAGGCTTAAACAGACTAACACACTATCAGACACTTCTTTAAGTGGAATTTTGTTCTCTTTCTATTGAGCTTTCTTCTCACTCTTCCCAACTGATGAAGTCATATTGTTATCAATTGTATATATAACGTTGTAACATGGTATCATCATATCTTGGGGAAATGGAATTTGCACAGGATGCCTGTGCTGAGCTCATAGATGAAATTCTATTGTCCATTATCGTTTATATCTAATATGAGCCATTCTACACAGCTCGCCTCTAATCCCCCATGCTTGTTAAGAAGCTTAAAGAGTAAAATCAGTTGATTTCAGGGCCTTTTGGAGTTCAAGGTCAAAGTGATTATTTCTTTTTTTCCCCTCACTCTCTCTCTCTTTTTCTCTTTATTTTAAGGCATGGATTCATCACAGTTTCCAAAGTTCAGTTCTTTTCTGCTTCCCTAATTAGAAGCCATACCAAGAGCATATCTAGAGGCTTTTATACATGAGATCAACCCCTTGCCCTGGGACCAATTATAGAAAAATAGCTTTACACATTTTACTGTTTGAATACCTGATGTTCATACACTCTGTCATGTTCTTCAGTGAAGCCATGATACAAAATCATACCATTAGCAGTTTGGGGCATGATCATATTAACTTAGTTTAATACAGATAATGGATAAAACAAAATTAATACATTCATATATATTATAAATGCAACTATATCTAGAACTGATTATATGACTGTTTTTCTATATCTGTCCATATATAACTCACTCTCTGTATATAAATCACAGCTCACTAAATAAAGTCACGCACACACGCGCACACACACACAAACTCTCGAGGTGGTTAGAATGCCTCTTTGTAGAACTTGTTATCAACCCCCAAACCTATTAAAATGTTTTTAGATTTGAGTTTCACAGTGAAAACCTGGCATTTTCCTTGAAGAACAGAAATTCTCCATGGAAATTTTAGTTTAGTTGAAATTCAGCATTTTAAAGAGCTTTATGGTGCAGATACAAATCTATGCACACACACACACACACACAGGCATATGCAATGTGATGGTGTACATAGCATGCAAAGCTAGATGCATAGTAAGTATATACACAAACATTAGAAGTGTGTATCTGTGTCTGTAAAAAACCTCCTCTCTGTTAACTAGTGTTTTCCTTTTCAGTGTAAGTAGTTTTTGACTGTGTCAGAGAAAAGGTCAGAGATTAGAAAGGATTCTTTAGGATTCAGGAAAGAGGTTTATGTTCCCCTTTTTGAGACCCAGTAACCCATAGAATGCGAGAGTATCTCCAGAAGCACCCTCATCCCAGCTTACCCTTCGTTGCTCAAAACACACAGTTCATCCTTCTGTCCCAAGCCCTGATCATTGACCTCCTATTAACCCTTGTAGTGACCCAGAGATATTTGCAAAAAGGACACAGGATTGAGGGGGACCTGAGCCTCAGGAGATCCAGAATCTCTTTTAAGAGGCCAGAGGGAATTTTGAATCACAACCAAAAGCAGGGCGTGTTGGAGACCACCCCACCCCTCCCGCCACCCTCCGAGTTCTTAACTGAGTTTCCTTGTGTGGTACGAATAGTGGCAAACATTGAAAGGGGCTATTTCATCGAGAACCTATTAGGAATTCATCGCCGTCTCTATTGGCATTTACCAGACATTTAACCTTTAAGAAAGTGCTGCCTGAGCATGACATCATAAGGGGCTCCATGCTCTTGAAGTGCTGTAAAAAGACTAATGGAGACAGCTCTGTTACTTTCAGCAGACTCGTTCAGTGCTTTCCCACTGGACAAAACACTTGACTTTTTTCCCCCTTAAGTCTGTAATGAAGACCAAATGCCACTTCTTCTATTAATTAGCATGGCTAGAAAGTCAAAGAGACCCTTTGATCCTTTGAACTGGTGCTGGCATTCAGAGCCCATTGCATCTAAGCCTCTAAGCCACTTGCAGTATCTATCCCCCTTCTTCTATCAGTGCACAGCTTTTAGAAAAGGGTTAATACTAGGTCAATGGGATCAAAATCTGCTGTAATCCTTCAGAATAGTGCACTGCAGAGCTCAGGCATATCACACCAAACAAAATGTTATGCTACCTTATAGATTTCCCCCCACCCCCATATTGGCTTTCCCCCAAACCTTATGGCATAGGGAACCAGAAAGGCATGTCCAGATACTAGGTGCCCCACCCTACCTGCTGACTTTTTTATTTTACATTTTACCCAAGTGTAGGCAACATGACATAACTTAGTGAAATTCATTTAAAATCATGTAACAAGGGCCTACAGGAAACTGAAATGGGGCAGGTCCTATCTAGAGCTGGGAATTTTGCCCTGTGTGCACAGTATTTTGACAAGTATCAGTGGACTCTTTCCAAGTGCTAATTTCTCTCACCAGATCATTGCCTTCTGCAAGTCAATACACATGAACCACATAGTGTGGCCTGAAGATCATCAGATTTGGACTTTGTTGAAACCCTGGGAGGGGGGTGAGTTATGGAATTGATGACTTTTCACTGTGGTCACTCTCCATTCAGTCTTTCAGAGTTCAGACAGAAGCAGCGTTAGCAGATGTTCCCCTGCAGATTTCATCAGCCATGACAGTGCATACAGCAGGAGAGAGATGGTTTCAGAAGTTCTAAAGTAACCATGCCATGTAAAGCTTTATAAATCTAAATCAACACCTGGAATTGCCTCTGGAAGCAAACAGAGTTAGTGAAGGCTATGGAGACAAGATACCATGTATTTCTTCCAGCTAACGCAGGTACACTAGGCAACTATTTCAAATGTTTTTTGAGAGTGTGTCCTGAAGACTACTCAGCAATAATTTGGTTGCAATAGTGAGCACAGCTGGTCAGGAAATATTCACATGGTATTTTTTCTTTTTCTGTTTCTTGATGATTTTTTGTAACCTGCTCCAGTGATGAAATCAGTAGGGGAAAGACTGCAAATTCCCAGCCAAAATGCAGATAAAACAAAAATGCTCTGGCCAGTCACACCCTCAGAGGATCCAGGAATATTTAGAACCCTAGAACCCAAGATTGTAAACCTCTCCGAAAACTCTAAGCAGATGACAAAGGAAGAGAAGACCATTTTCAGTTCCTCTGGAACAGTGGTTCTCAACCTTCTGCAGACTGTGACACACTTATCAGCATGTTGTGACTCTACAAGACATTTTAGCTCTTTCCCCAGGCCAAATCCAACTATCTCGCCTGCTCTCCCTGACATACTTACTGCTATGTGATGACAAAATTGTTGAGAAACTCTGCACTAGAAGGTCCATGGAACAGGAGTGTCCTGCTATTCAACCTCTGTAAGGTGGTATAGAGGACATCTGGGGTGTCCAAAAGGCCAGAGGATAGAGTGAAAGAACAGGAGGTTATGCTAGTAGAGAGTGTGCGAAGATGGCAATGGTGAGCAGCGATCAAAAGGGATGCCTGGAGTAAGGAAGAAGCCCAAAGTTAACTTATGTTCATCAAACTCAAAGTTCTGTTACAGGCAGATCTATAGGGTCTAGTCTGTGAATCTCATATAATCCACATGAATTGAATTACAAGTTAGCATTTGCAAAACTACACATGCAGACCAGACCCTACAGCTCTGGGTCCAGCCCTACTAAGCTAAATAGCCTCCTACTCCTTTGCATGAAGCTCAAGTAGCTTATTTCTGAGAAAACATCTCTCAAACCCAAAATGAAGAGATTTGTCCAGCTCTGTTAAGGAAACGTGTCAGTTCCAGGTTTCCAACAGAGAAGGAGAATAAAAAGGAAGACTTTATAAATTATGAAAAGCAAGTTGACAGTGTGTCCTTATAAATATGAAAATTACCTCCTCTACCACTCATGAATCTGAAGTCATACTTTTAAAAAATGATAAAAACTACAGATTCAGCAAACTGAAAAATAATGGGTAAGTTCTGCTGACCAGGGAATAGTCTGCAATTTAGTTCTTTTATCTTTTTAAACATTTACTGTATATTTTGCCATGCAAATATTATGTTTACAGAAAACCACAGGTTTATTTATTAATTTATTTTTTCATCCCCACAGAAAGGTCCCATTATGGACAATGTGAATATCATAGTGAACTACTCTCTGATACCTGTGGATGCCCAGTGAATCCATTTAAGGTTCCTGAGGAAAATCCCCTTCACCCAACACCCACACAAGGACATTTATTATGTGGTCCACCTTTTTTCTTCTTTTGTATTTTGTCTAATCTGTACAGATGAAAGTTGTTCCATGTGATGGTTCACCTGAACATAGGAGAAGAGATTTAGTGAGAGATATAAAACAGGAGTTTCAAGGTTTTTGTTGTTATTTGTTTGTTTGTTTGTGTTTAAATCTACCTGAGAGAGGAAACATAAATGAGCACATTACAAGGGAAAGGATGGGTATTGTTGTGATGAAGTCATTGGAGTTGGACTCCTGAGTTCAGTTCCTATCTCTGGTACAGGTGTCCTGTCTGACCGTAGGCAAGTCAGTTAGAGTCAGATTTTTAAAGGTTTTTGGGTGTCTAATGATGCACAGAGGGAAAATTTCAATTTTGTCAAAAAATCTGATTTTCTGTTTGGAAAATTGAAATGATGGCTTCCCCATTGATCCTTTGGAAGGCTCGTCAATTGCACCGTGTGCCTGGAGGAAGAAAGTGAAATTGACAAGTGTCTTGCTGGCAGCCAGCCAAGGAGTGCAAGCAGGGCTGGTGGGGGAGGCAGGAGACAGTGAGCCTGGGTGATCAGCCTCTGCCTCCCTGCCTGGAAGGCTCCTGTCACTTTTGCTTTCTGACTTCAGGGCAAAAGTGAAATGGACAAGTACTTTCCAGGAGAGTTCCCTTTTCTGTGTTGGTTCTCCCAAAATGATCTTTCTCTGAAAATCCTTTCTCAAAAATAAAATTAAAAAAAAAAAAAATCACATTTTGGACTTTTTGGCCTGCCTTGGCCTGATTTTTTTCTCCTTCAAAAAAATCAATTCATTTTGTAGGAAGGGATTTCCATTTCCCAACCACTTCTAATTTTCAATAAAGTTTTACAGTGATTTTTTTATTGATCTAAAATGGTTGTGCTACTACAATTTATTCCCTCATACATTTCTCTAATTTTTAACCTAAATCTTAGGTATGTCCACACGTCTCTTTTATTTCAAAATGACACTGGTTATTTAAAAATAAAAGAGATTAGGTCCACACGATGTATTCTTATTTTGAAATTACGGGCTCCGTCATTTCGAAATAAGAGCCATCATTTCAAAATAGCTTAAACCTTCTTTAAATCGAAACAGCTGTTATTTTGAAGTGGTTATTTCGAAATAATGCTGTTCAGACTTGTTATTTTGAAATCACCATTATTTTGAAATAAGACTTTTGTCCTTCTCCTTTCCAGGGTGCCTTCCTTTTAGCCTATATTGGGTGGGGACATGGCCCAGGGAGGGAGTCATGTTGCCACACTTCCCACGTTGCCACACCTCCCATGGTGCCCCTCTCCTAAAGCGAAATAACAAGTCCTGTGTTTGGACATGCTATTTTGCTTTGAGCTTTCTCCTTAATTCAAATTAACTTATTTCAAAATAAGGACTTTATTTTGAAATAACTCATTTTGAAATAACTTATTTTGAAATAACGATGTACGTGTGGACATAGCCTTAGAGCATAAGAACAGCCATAGCGGATCAGATCAGTGGTTCGTCTATCCAATATCCTGTCTTGTGACAGTAGACAATGCCAGATGCTTCAGAGGGAATGAATAGAACAGGTGATCATCAAGGGGTCCCTTAGGAAACAAATTTATTTGCCAAATTTGAAAAAGAGGACATTCTCTTTCTGGATGGCTGTGCCAATGTCTGACCACAGAGGCGCCTCCTTTTTGCAGATATAAGCTCACATGACTGTCAGTATGTGACCAGATATAGTGCATGGTGCATTATGTAGCTTGTAAGCAAGGCCAGTCATTAAGGGCTGGATCCATAATTGCCTTATACAGGCACACAAGACTCAAAGGCAATGAAAATTAGCACTGAATTAGTTTATTAAATCCAATTGAGCTGTATCAGTTTACACTAGCACAGAATATGACCCTGTGTGTTTATGATGCACAAGTGGACCAGGCAGTGGCAAAACCATATAGGAGATTTCATCTTCCACTTCAGCACTTAGCAATCTGATCATCAACACAAAGGAATACTGTGTTGGTGGAGGAGAGACTCTGGAAGAAAAGTGGGCATATAGTTCACAAAGTAGCGGGTGACTGGCTCTGTGCACAAAATCTATCCTTACGATCTGCACCACGCCTGATGGTGAACATTTATGCTTTATCAATTATGCTCCCAGCAATATCCATTAACACACAGTTGACATGGCCAGGTCGCGCAGCAATCACTGGGACAGAAGATTGCCTTCCCTCGGCTCCATTGCACTGCCATGTCGTTTCACCTGAGCAAAGCCCTTTTCCTTTAAGCTCTACTAATTTTTTCGCAAAATTGGACCCCAACAGAGTTTTCACTCTGCCATATGAAGTTTTCACATTCAGTGGTCTACTCAGGATTTCATCACTGGTAATTCAAGGCTTGTTGACACACCACGTGAGTCCAAACAGACCATAGAAAAGGAAAATATTTTAGGTTAGGCTAACAGTTTGGGACTGAAACCACTAAACCACTAAATCTTAAATCCTGACTCAGGCACTGATAGTCTCAGGATATGGCTATCCTGCTGCTACAGTGATACAACAACTTTGATGCTTTAGATGCTTTCTACATCTATGGAAGGGGCTTCTTTTCTATCTATTTAGTTATTCCACCTCTCAGGGAAGCGATAGCTAGGTCAGCAGTAGAATTCTTCCATCAGTCCAACCGTGTGTATGCTGGGGGTTTAGATCAACCAAACTATGGCACTCAGGACTTCCCTGAATGATGTACCAAGGTCTGTCTAATTCAGAAGTGTAAATCAGGTCTCAGTGTCCTTTTGCAAATCACTTATCTATTTCTCCTTGTGGAAAAGTTCTAAGGAGTGTCATTCAGTGGCTCTTTTTTCTTTTCTTTTCTTTTCTTTTCTTTTCTTTTCTTTTCCATAATGCAATAGGTTTTAATGGAGAATCACGTACCTGCTACAGAGTTATGCAGAAGGATTAAAACACTTACGGAGGTTATTCACTGGTATTTAGTCCAAACAGGACCTCTTTATATGATCTAATTTACCCCTCTTGTGTAACTCAGTCTGTGGAACTAGATCTAGGTGAAAATTCTGGACAAAACTTTTTTTTTTCACCTAAAAGATACAGATGTGGGTCAACGAAAGCATTTTCTGAATTGATGATGAACTTGTTAGATTGTTGTAGTTAAGTCCTTCTGTCCAATACCTGAAAAGTTTGAAAAAAATTGTTCTAACTTTTAAATTTGAATTTAACTTCATTTCTCAAAATGACATTGATAATAAAACAAGCTGTTTCATTCAACCCAAAGTGCCCTTCACCCCACCCCCTGCCTCCAGTTTGGCTACCAAACCAAAAAGAAAATCAGTTATTCATAACAGTCATCATGACTTCAGCCAGTAGCTTTTGCCCTTACCTCAGGAAACTGAGGATGAACAATAGGGAACTCAAACAATCTTTCAGTTAGTAGCAATTTACTAGTCCATTCTGTCACTGAGACGCTTTATGGAACAGTCTATAAACATAGGAACAACAGACTGAGTACATTCTCTGTTGAATGCTATAAGATTTGACAGTGAGATCAGTTGGGTTTTTTTTCTTTGTTTATTTTTCTATCAATCTGTAAGGATGTGGAGTGCAAAATGTCATTTGTCATCTCCCACTCCTAGAACCACTTGGTGTCACCCTTACTGCTCCCCATATTCAGGTTACAGAACCCTTCTGTTTCTTTCTCCGCTTAAGAGATTGTTATAGCAGCTAAGCACAAGGGAATTCCAAGTACATCATCTATACCATTAAACCACAGTGGATCCTTACCTCCTAAGGCTGGAAAAATCACCTAGTGCTCCAATTTGCTAGATTTAGAGCTGACAGAGACACTTAGTGTGGTCAGATGAAAACATCGGGTTCTGAATTAGATTTCAGATTTAACAACTATCAGGAATCCAGGATTGCAACAAAGTTTGTGCTTGGGCATAGGAACACAGCACAGATCCCGAGGGACAAACAAATGGCTTTTAAAAGCAACTTGATAAGTGAGTTCAGTTTTCCTGAATTTGTTACAAGTCTTGGATGGTGGTGCATTTAACCAGCATGACGGATTGCAGCAAAGGTTGCTCCAAACAGCCGCTGTCAGCCAATGGATGAATGAAGAGGGGTCAGGATGGGGGTTGGGTAAAGTGTTTGGAAAACATAGTTATGCACACGCACATGCACACACTCCTGAAACCAACACAAAAAACAACCGTGTGTGGATATTTACCCATCCACGATTCTCAGTTAAGCTCTCACCATAGAGATGGGAGGGGGACGGAGAAAATATCACAATGAAAATTGATTTCATTCCAGGTAGTGCTTCTTTCTAGTGTCTGGCCCCTACAAACAATTTGTTCCTTTCAGAAGGACACAGATTAGGGAAGTACTTGGTCAAGGGGCAGTAGAGGGCACTCCAGGCCAGATCAGGTTAAGTTGTGGTCACTTTATCTCCTGTTGACGTAAAGACCGAGGCCAGGGCCCAGGGTTTTCCTGCAGAAATGTGTTTACATGCAGGTCAAGGACTTGCAGACAGATAACCATTAGCAAAACAACTTTTCTATTGACAAAAGAGCAAAGAGTGGTGTATTTGCAGATGAATTATCTTGTTCCTTTTAAAAAAGTTAAATAAAAATGCTGAATCCTACCTTCCCACAACTAGTTAGCATTTAAGAAAAGTTACTGTCTGTCAACTTGCAAAATTACACTGAGCACTTGTGCCAAGTTTCAGTGCTCGGTAATAAAACTGTGCCTGAATTTATTACTGGTCAGCTAGTGTTTGGAACTTGTTAACAGATCTGTTAACTTAGATTCTGCTTTCAAATTATAAATACGTTCCTAGCTATAGTAGTGCAAAATGTTTATCATAGGAAACTCACCTGTGTCAGGTTTCATTCCTAGCGCTCAAACTCAGATCAGTTCATCAAAAAGTTTTGCTAGAGTTCAGGAACCATTCAAGCAAACCTGGGCCAATTTATGGTTTTGTTCACAAAACATAGGAGAGTTGCAGTTGCAGCTCCAAACCAAAGAAAATGTGACAGATCGGACTGATTTTTTTTTTTTAATTTGGTGTCCACTGAGCCTCATCACTAAAGCTAAAGTTTGATAGGTACAAACAAATCTTCAAAGCCCTTACAAAATAAAAACACTGGGTTTTGCATAGTTTTCTTCCTAGCCTGATATATTTCCACAGAAGACATTAGTTCAAATAACTAAGCACACCAAACTATCTTTGGTTTAAAAAAATGTCAAAATGTTGCTCAGGTATCACTAAAGTTTGTTATGCACCAACTGTCAGAAGATAATCACTGAGGGAAGTGGGGTGCTTGCAAATTCTTGTTTGATCTCACCATACAAGCATGTAGTACAATGCATGTACAGACTGTGATCTCTGAATCAGGACCTTAGTTTAAGACATTTTGGATCTTAAATGAGGCAGAAGGCACATGTCAGTCAAAACCCCAACGTATGAGTACATAGGAAAATCAGGATGTTTCATGCTCAATAATAAATAAAGCAATAAAATGAGATTGGCTTTATGGTACGAGTGGAAAATAATACATTCATCTTAAAGTCCAATACTTTGTTAAGATGAAACTGGTGTTGCAAACTGAACCTGTACATCTGAACTGTTTGTTGGGGACCGGAGGGAATCCTTGGAGTATGAGTGTTTGCATGTGTGCATGAGTGTTTTTGCAAATGAGGAGAAGAGGAGAATACAAAATAATTTTCCAGTCCAGACCAGAAAGTGAGATGAATGCAATCATGGGACATCATGAGCGGTCTCATTAAAAGGGTGTCTCAGTTTTCTCTTTAGTCCCTTTTTTGTTCTTTAGCACCCTCCCCCTCTCTCACACACACCAAACTGTTTTTTTGCATCAGTGAAGGGTCACAGGGGTGCTTGCAAGCCTCTCTCCATAGAAGACTGACAATGTGCCATGTGCAGGCTTAACAATGAAGTGCCATTCAGAATCTCTCCCTTCAGATTGTCCCTTCCTTTTAAAGAGACAGCCACTGTGAATGAAACTATTTTTTCCAAGGAAGGGCTAGCTTGTCATTTATGAAGCAAGAAACAAAGTGCCACACTACTGTGTACAGTGGAGACTAATATTAATCAAATATTACCTAATTAATCTATTATTACCTCCTTTAGCTCCATTAGTACTATTAAAAACTCAGTAACGTTGGCTATCCCCTTTGCTTTTAAAGTAATGTTCATGGAGGGAAATAATATAAATAAAGTCAGGTACTGTAAACTCTTCCTATTAAAATGGCATTTTAAAAGGCTTCATTTGTACATGACTATGTCACTTAAAGTGGAAAAGTTTCTGTGAGTTCCCTTCCAAGCTGTTAAAGATTAGCTTGATGTAGATAAGGCTATTCCCCAAACTCATTATCTGTCTTCAAAATGCACCTTAAGGACTACTTAATAAAGTCAAGGTTACATGAAGAGTATTTCAGTGAAAACCAGTGAATGACTATTAATAAATCTGCATTACAGATTGGTTATTTTGTCTCTGTCTTTCATCTGAACGATAGATGATCCTTCTGTTCTTTTTTAACAATAAGCATGTGTTGCTGCCTTTCACAGGTCACCAATGAATCAGAGGCAGCAACAGTAGGAAAGAGCATTTCAACATGTTTACAATTAATGTGTTCAATATAATATAAACTATTTTTCAGGGAAAGGTCTTGTATCTGTGGCCAGTAGCAAACTGAGTCATGCTTTTTCCAGTCATCTCAAGCATATGTTAAAGCAATCACCATGCTAGTCTTTATTTACTGCATTTTTATTTCTTGAGCAATCCTGTTTTCCTATTTATTTCTGTTTCTGGCCACCCTAAACATATGATGTTATTCTGATGAACCACAATGATAAATATCAGTAATGAGGGACAATGATCGAGATGACAAACTATTCAAATCACAGTTTATTGAATTATTAAAACTATTAGCCCTAAAAAATGGGGGTCTGACTCCACTCCTGACCTCATCCTTGCAGAAACCCCACAGACTCCGCCGACTGCACCTTCAGTTCCCATTCACCAACATCATCACCGTTCCCCCATGCTCCTGCTTACTTATGGTATGTGTGGAGTTTTAGGCCTTCTCTGAAGGACCTCAGGGCCTGGGAACAGAGGTCTCCCTGCCCTAATGCCCCCATGCTCTCCTTCCTGCCTGCACCTCTTTTATCAGCCCTCAGCTGATGACACCAATTGGGTTTTTATCCCACCCAGTCCATCAGCCTGATGAGATAATTACCGCCAAGCTGTTCTCCTAATTATCCTTTAAGTGAATAGATGCAGGCTCACCTACTCTCCCTCTGCACTTTATCACATACTCTGTCATTTCCTTTATTCAATAGTGGTGCCCATAATATGTGAGGGCCAGCCCATTGCACCTTTTTTTCCAAAGGCTTTGGCAAACTCTATGTACCATTCACTCTAGACCAAATTCAACCATCCTAATTCCCACTGACTTTTAGTTTTCTTTGTTAGTAGCCTCGCTGATGGTGCCAGAATAAGGGTGGCCCAGTCTTGCTCTGTTTGTACTAGCAATGCCCTTTCATGCTTTCTGGATATGGAAGACCAGATTATGTCCCAGGATGCCTTCTTGCAAAACCCATCTACGTTAAGTGGGGTGGGGTGGGGGAGCATTAGGATTTTTCTTAATTTGCTATTTCTATAGAATTCTGTACCAATGAGCATGTTTCATCAGCAGGGAACTTCCAAGTGGCTGATTATCCAAACTTATTGAAGCCATTGGCTGGAAAATTGGCCTGGGTGTTTCAAATAAACGGACTACAATTTGCCAGTACCTCCTGGCTTGAGTTAAGGAGGAATTAATGTGAAAATTGCTTCATTTTCTTTACGTAGTACTTATAATTTCATCTGAAAGCAGGAAACAGTGAGGCTACACTCAAATAGTTTAAGAAAAATAAACAAGGGAGCATATGTTTTTATGCTTTCAAATTGCTTTTGGTTTGGTTTGATTGTGGGGGGGGGAGGTCAGGTCAGTTTTTATTATGCACAGACCAGTTTGCTCAATCTGAAAATGTAATTGGTTAGCTACTACTAAACTAGTTTAGATCAATGTGCTCCACAGAGGTGTTTCCATATGTGTCACATTCCAGTGTCTCTTGTACAGATGGGCCCAGATCCAAACATCTCTGAACCTTGGGAAAGGTCAGATCTACATGGAGTCCTCTTGCAATGGATCAGTAACGCCTCCTTTTTCGTCTCCCCCTCTCAGTTTGAATCCTCCTGAACACTTAGGTTGTAAGTTCTTTGGGCCACAGACTGCCTTTTTATTATGTGTATGTACAGCACCTAGCGCAATAGAGTCTCCCTATTCCTTATTGTGGTCTCTGAGTGGTACTGCAATAAAATAAAATAATAAATAACTGCTGTGTGAAAGCCAAATACTGTTTACACATCCTAGGATAACATCAAATGTTGAGGCTTGAGTTCTTCTCTAGTTAACAAGTGGCAGTTTTGACATATTCTCTAGAAAATCTAGCAGTTAGGAATGGAGCTAAAATAGAATGATTCATCTGATTCCCCAAACCTTAAAAGATTAGGAAGAAGGGGACTCAAATCTAAACCATTCGTCATTTTTGCTTTGCTTTTGCTAAACCGAAACTCACCCAAAAGGGCAGTGCCAAAGTAAATCCCCTAGTTTTGTCCATCACTTTGGTAGCAGAAATACAGATACTGATTTGACTGGTTTCATACCTTTCATTACCATTGGTATTGTCATCCAGTTCTTACATTATATACTAGGAGAAACAGAGGAAGGCTTTTAATTGACCCTCCCTGTCTGATGAAAGAATTAAAACAAGAGCTGGTTGGAAGAGGGTGTTAATCTCTAAAGGATATAGGGAGGGATCATCTCAAAAGCACCAAGAGCTGGCCTAATTCTCTCCTCAATGAAGACATGGGAGCTTTACTACTGATTTCAGTGCAAGCAGATTTAGGCCAACATTGAAAGTGTCTGAATGACCCACTCTAAAATTTTAATTGTAGGCAGAGGAAGAAAACAGACCAGAGATCGTCCATTGTCCACACTTTGAGTATGAATTTCTCATCTCCCTAGTTTGTGCAAAATTTACACTGCACTGAGTAAATCAGGCAGCTGATTAAAAAGTGATTTGCTAGTTACCTGTGAGATGGTATGTTAGAAATGGAGGTTCAGGGGCAGGGGGAAGGCATATGATAAAAAGTGATGTGCTTTGAAAGGTCTCAGCCTTGCTGCAAGAAACAGAATTACTTCACACTTGTCAAGCCTCAGAAGTTTTATTACCAAGGAATTTCACTTTTGCCTCTTAGTCTTAACACAGTGACTGGCACTGGGACTGAGAAGATTTGCTGATCTAATATAGATAGTGATTTCGTAGGTTTGTTCAGATTTATACAGACAGCACCTCGGGATCAGGAATTACATTTAAAATGTAATAAAATGTTCTTGTGCACTTTTAGTTACAAATGCTGTACTTAAAAAAGTAAACATCAAATAATCTCAGATAACTTTCAAGAAAATGTTGACATAGCTCAAGGAGCTCATACAGATCACTGAGTAGTTTTCTAAGTAAACTTAAACTCATTTTCTTATTCTGTAGCTATGCTGTGAGGTATCACATCACTGGAATAGAGGGAAACTAAGCCATGTAGTTTTGTTTAAAAATATATTTTAAAAACCTGTTTTCTATATTCACATGGCAAAATAAAATTGTATTATGTACAGATGTAACTACAGTATCTGTATCACATTTTGATGGTTTTAATGCAAGCTGTAGTCATGTGATTATGAGTTAACTTGTTAATCATCTGGCATATGGTGAAAAATAAGACACATTAATTGTTCTGTCACATTATTTACATTTCAATAGTGGCTAGTCATGGACCAGGAGCAGGACCTCATTGTGCTAGGTGCTGTACAAACATGACCAACCTTGGTCCCTAATTGTAGGGTGAAATCTTGATCCAACTGAAGTTAAGGGCAAAACTCCAGTGATTTTAATGGCTCTTGTCTTGATGACAGAAGCTGAGTTTATCTGTCTTCAGCATTTCTATGGAACCCATCATTTCAGTATCTAAGCATTGTCTAGGCAAATTAGATCCCTCAGCCCAAATAAGCAGACCTCAGAAATTTGCTGGATGCAGTAGCCTGTGAAATGGCTATAGGCTTGTCCTGTCACTAAGAGGGATTTCTTTCCACAAAGGACCCCTGGAAAGATCCCCATTAACTTTAACAAACTTTATATCAGGCCCAAGTTCTCAGCAAAGGAGTGAAGTCTGTTAAGTCCTTACGCACAAGAAGATTTCAGTGCATAACAAAATTCATAGAACAAACCTTGTCTGTCTCTAAGAGCAATGGAAGACAAACACTCTCTATTGTGTATATGGCTCAAAGGTTGGGGGAACACAGGCTCAGGACCTTCTCATCCAATCACAAGCGTCCATATCCTTGGATCATTCAAGATACACTTGACACAGAACTCAAAAACAGGCATCTGCCACTTTCATTTGACAAAGTGGGTTGCAGCCCACAAAAGCTTATGCCCAAAGAAATTTGTTAGTCTTTAAGGTGCCACAGGACTTTTGTTGCTTATACTACTCAGGGAGTTTCCTACTTTGGGCTATGTTAGCACTACCTAGCTTTCCAAACTGCCTCAGCAGTGCAAAGCTGTCCAGCAGATAGCGAAGGATCTGGCCCTATTTCTTTGCTATTGTCTTGAAGTGCACACAGACAACAGAACTCATGAATCAAACAGCAGATTCTTGAACATACTTTCTAGAAACAAAAATGTCAAGCATTGTAGATGGAGCATAAACACACTGCTTTAGCGAAAGCTGACTGACACCAGTTTTATTAATATCTATGGCTATGTTCACACACAGGGGGTTATTTCGATGCAAGTTGTTTCAAAACAACTGGTATCGAAATAAGGTGTTATTTTGAAATAAGTTAATTCGAATTAAGAAAATGTTAATTCAAATTAAGGAAAAATGCTCAAAGTGAAATAGCATGTTTGGACAACAGTTATTTCGAAACGAGTCACCGTCATTTCAAAATAACATGTTCTGATGGGATTGTTTCATCACCAAATGGGATTTAAGTTGTTTCGAAACAACGCCGTTGTTTCGAAACAACAGAACCCATTGTTTCGAAACAACGGTATGTCATGTGAACATGGCGTTTCTTATTTTGAAACAATCTCTGTTGTTTCGAAATAAGACTGCTGTGTGAACACACCCTATGTAAATAAGCAAGAGAAAAGAAACAACGCAATAAACCAAATAGTGCCTGATAAATTTTAGTCTTCAGCTTTTAAATGAGGAAGGAAATGGTACCTTGACTGCGAGCATTAGTTTCAGTCATTGCAGCAGCAGCATCAGTAAAATTCTTGCACCAGGGAAATGTTTGTATCTTTATTATCCTGCAAAACATTTTCATACAATTAAAGTGGGCATTCACATTACTGATAACACTGAATGTGGTGTTTTCCTGCAACTAGAGAGTAAATATGTATAATTGGTCTGTAAAAGTCTCTCCCAATAAATATTTATAACAGTGCTTTGAATTGGTAAAAAGCTATAGAAGTACTGAGTATTCTTTTAAAATAAAGTAATAAACACAGATCAGTAGGAATGAACTTCCCATCCCATGAGATTTCAAGATTTCAAAAAAATGGTTCCCATTACAAATTTTTTCCTCCGTTTCCCCCCTAAAAGTATGTCAAAACTGACCCTTTCCCATAATAAGTTTCAGTGTCAATGAACTGCTACTTTCTGCAGAAATGGAAAATTTTCTTGAAGAATTCCAGATCAGCTCTAATACTAGATAAAGATTTGCTTTCTTTTTACCACTTTTCTTCAGAGGATCTTAAAGCATATTAGAAATAATAGTCAAGCTTCTCCACCCTGACTCTGTTTTGTACTGTTTCCATAGCACAAAGTAGCTGGAAAGTTACCTCACAAAGTCAGCTACATATTCCACATCCATACAGGGAGTAGTATCAGGTGAGAAAAAGTTACGTATTGACCTGTGGACAGTGTAGCAGTCTCTGTGGGTGATATACACCTAATTTTGTACCTCCTACACTCACAGCTGTGCAGAATGTAAATTATTATCTATGTTTTGCAGATGGAAAAACTGAGGCAAAGGGAAGTAAAGTTACACCCAAGATCACAATGCAACATTTCAGTAACATTTGGAAATAAGGGCGAGCATCCCTGTTCTTCATAGAAGTGTTGGGGCCTTATTGCGCTCCTCCTTATTGCATGATTGTTTATTTGCTTATTGCCCCTTTTCATCCTTCCAATTCCCTCATCAGAAAAGAGTCTGTTTCTGTCAATAAAATATGAGGAAACATTCATATTTCCTGCCAACATGCCCTTTTGCCACACTGACTTGAGAAACGAGTTGGAAGAAACTTGTATGCTCATTCACTTAGATTGTTAGTCACTAACTTCAAGAACTGAATTTAAATAAATGGAGAATCAGAAATTCAGACAGACATGAATTTCATACAGAACATTCCAAGTTCCAAAGGAACAGCCATGTTAGTCTAGTAAAGCAAAAAAGCAAGGGGTCTTGTGGCACTTAAAGACTAACAGATTTATTTATCGTATGAGCTTTCATGGGAGAACATCCCACTTTGTCCGACGCTTTGAAGAGGGAGAACTTACAGGACTGGATGAAAGTAAATGCAGGGGAGTGGAGGACATGGGATCAGGTCATATTGCAACAGCAAATCAGAGCATTTGTAAGGGTTCAAACTCTAAGAAGCAGCACACAGAAGGAGGGTGAAGTCAAATTACCTGTTATAATGTGAAAAGAATCCATAGTCACGATTCAGCCCTGCTTTCACACAATCTAATTTGCATATTATTTCAGTTGTGGCTGTTTCTCTTTGAAGTCTAAATATATATAAAATAATAACTGAGAACTGGTGTATTTTTATCAAAATGCTGCTTTTGCTTAAAGTTCTGTCTCATGCCATCTTTAAATGATGAGTCTGGATCGTTAATGCAGAAACTATATTGGTAATTATATATTTGTGAAATTTTAGTGATTCATAGTTACAGCTACAACTACACATTGGGAAGTTGAATAGTACCAATAATCAATAACTAACCCATCATATGACCCCCATCATGTATAACAAATGAGATTTATATTTACTAAGATATTTGTCAATCCATTTTTGTCACTATTCATCCAGTTGTAAGTTTAACAAAATATTGTTCTCTGAAAAGTTTCTGTTAAGATGCTGAAAGAAACTGAAAGTTATTAGAAGGTACATGGATGCACATTATCCTATATAAACAAAGAGTCCTGTGGCATTTAAAGACTAACAACTTTATTAATTGCATGAGCTTTCATGGGAGGAAATCCCACTTCATCAGATGCTTAGAAGATGGGAAAACGTCCAAGCATCTGACAAAGTGGGATTTTCTACTATGAAAGCTCATGCAATAAATAAATTTGTTAGTCTATAAGTGCTGCAGGACTCCTTGTTTGTTTTCCTCAGCTAGACTAACACAGCTACCACTTTGGAAGTTATCATATATGTTATACTACCTATATAAATGGTCATTCACAAAAAGATTATGTCAGAAAAGCAAACAAAAATTGCAATAATTTTCTCCATATTTACTGAGCCAGTTTCTCAGCTGGTATAAGTTGGTTTAGCTACATTGAAGTCAATGGAGCAAGATCACTTTACCCCAGCTAGAGGTCTCTGAAGTCATACAGCCATTCTCTTCAGAACTGAGCAAAACCTCGTCACTTTGCCTACCTTTAAAGGGCCAGTGGTGAAAAGCAATGGAGATATTAAATCCTGAGTCAGGATTTCAGGCCTGAGCCCTGACTGGCAGAAGGATAAATTTATGATATTTCTGTAAAATACAGTATTTTTTTGCTGCAAATATTTGTGCCTTTTGTCATTAAATTGAGTAATTTTGACATTCATACACTCACATTCACTCTTGTTTTCAAAAAATGCCTTTCGCTATATGGTGATTTTATTTTTAAATTTTCCATCTGAATGATATAGAACTAAATATTAACAACTTTTTGTGGGAAAAATATATAGGCAGATCAAATAGTAGCTGACAGGACAATATCTAGCCTTAAAACTGTGATGCAGCAAGGCAGAGCAAAGTCTATTAAAACTTCCTGAGTTTTGGACCTTTAAATCCCAAATGTAAATCTTGATGTTAAAACAACGATAGCTCTGTAGAACATTTGTTGTTTTGTGATATGCAGACCAACATGGCTACCCCTCTGAATTTTGATGTTAGTCACTGAGGTTTGCATAATAAGTTTAGATATACTGCACTGAAGATAGTAAACCTTAGCTCTGCTTTTTGAATATGAATAATTCTTCCTGGGCCTGACCCAAAGCCCTCTGAAGTCAATAGAAATCTTTCCCTGGTCTTCAATGAACCTTAGAACAAGTCCTATGTATTATTATTTAAGTATAAAATCTGCATAATTCAAGGATATGCCAAACTGGTGTACTTATTCTGATCTTCCTTGAACCTAGGGAGAATTAATTCTGTTATAAACACACCCCAGTAGATGATGCACACTACAACCCTGTTTCTATAATGGACTGAACAAAGACATGGAACGTGTACAGCTAAACTCTGGGGAAGTGTGCGTTAGAAGCTGGCTCCACACTATGGTACACATTCATCTACAAACAAACCTTTATTAAAAAGAAGATGAGAAGTGCCTCCTTTTCCAAAGGAAAATGCGATAAAGCAGTTCAGACAACATAGTTTAATTTCCAGAAAATTGTTCTCCAGCATAGCATTCTTTAAAAGCTCTTCCCCTTGTTTTACTGGGTCTTGTATTATTCATGTACTTTATTTTTATTTATTTATTTTTAAAGCAAAGCACTTAGAATTGCAGTAGTTTTTGAGAACCCCTTTCTCTTGCTTGTTCTGTATTTGGCATCATTTGATAGCTTGGAGCTGTAGATAAAATATAAATATGGCTTTTCGGTGCCTCAGGACTCTCACCTGACTTATTTATGTCTGACCTGATGGAAGATCACTGATCTTGGAAAGTTTAATTGAGGCTGGGATGATATGGCAGTTTTAGGCCACCTGAATTCCGAGGCTATGATATACTGTCTCTCTCCCTCTCTCATGAGCTGAGGTATGTGTGTTAGTGTACATTGGCGTGCGTACACAACATTAACTGATCTGGAGTATGTGTGCACATGAGCACACATTCTAACTTGAGATGGCAGTAGTGAAATACCTCATTGTATGTGCTAACACATGGGAAAGGCTTCCTACTATCAGACCCATGACAGGAATGTTTTCTTCCTCCTGCTCCCACACATGTAGGTGTGATTTTTACAGTTGACTCAACTTTTTTATTAATGTGATTTTGCCAAGGCATGGAACATTTTAAGTGTGGCAGGGGAAAAAAAAAAAAAACTAATCTATCTATCTCTCTCTCTATCTAATTTCTTTAGTCCCATTTGCACATATTTTGGCTTCCTTTTAATGAAACTGTTAAAATGCCTGATGAATGCAGATCATTCTGCCTTCTGTCAGTGGCCAGTGCCAGCTACTTCAGAGAGATAGACAGAACAGGACAATTTTTGGAGTAATCCACCCTCTGTTATCCAGTTCCAGCTCCTGGAAGTCAGCAGTTTAGGAACACTCAGAGCCCGTGGTTGTATTCCTGACCATCTTGGCTAATGCAATGCCAAGCATTTATGTGTCAGTTCATGCATTCAGCAACTGCATCAAACCAATGGAGATACGCTCATTTTTGTCAGCAGCAGATCTGGCTTAGAAGACTAAATATCACAATCCTCCCAAACCCAAATAATGTGGCGACACAGCCTATTAAATATGTACTTGCTTTAGCTCAATTCCAGCCCTACTGCCAGGCACTGTCCTGTTTTTGGACCCTAAAACCACATAGTATGAGCCCTAGCCTCTTGTTAATACTAATAGGCCCTCAGCAAGCTGATGAATTGGAGGCTAAATAAAATAGATAGATAGATAGATAGATAGATAGATAGATAGATAGATAGATAGATAGATAACTTTATTCAAACTTTCAGTCATTAATCAGAATCTGCCAAACCTTTTAACAGTAGTTGACCTGAGCTTATTGGTTCCAAATGTGAATGTACACCTAAAAAACTATTGAAACAATAACAACAAAAAATCTTGAAAAAGATTTGTTTTTGTGTGTTCCTTATTTATTACAGTTTTAATAGAAACTCAGTGGAGCTCTTATCTGATGTCATTTGGTTTAGGTTCCATGGTTCTTGTTATATTTGACCAAATTCCCTTATCTTCTCATTGCTTGCATTCTGTTGTGCCAGAATCCAAGTCAACTGATATACTTATCTTCAGTTTTTATAATAAAGTTTTAGCTTCCAGAGGATAAAGGAGAAAGAGAAAGAGAGAGAAGGGAAAGGAAAACTGCATCTAAGATACCAAACTTATCAGAAGTGTCAGACTATCAGGTTGTTTTCTAGTTCGCCTTATTCTTAGCACAGAAACTTCAGTGGCTAATCAAAATAATAGACAAAAATAAGCAAACCTAAAGTGCATAATGGTGTGTGAGCTACTGAGAGGGGCCAAATCTTCTGTTTGCAGGCAACAGAAGGACAGCTGTTTATGGCAGTTAAGGATCTGCACTGAAGTTAGCATTATTTTGCTACCATGAAAAACATATTAACAAACCTGTAAAATAATGAAGGAAGGCTTGCACATCAAACTAGGCTAGTCTTGAAAGAAGAGGAGGGAAAACCTAACTGGCTTGTTCTTTAGACCTTATGCTGTGACAAAAATATTAAGTTCCTTACATTTGAGTGAGAGATGCTAGTGGTGCTATAGCGAAGTCTCCCCATCATTGAGCAGAAGAAGCTGTACTTCTGAAGCCATGAGCACTTTCCTTTCATGTCAGCAAATGAGCTATTTTCAATACCAGCTCCACATTCCTCTGCAGCCCTGCCAAGTTCCAGCCTGAGAGTGTGAACATTTCTGTGGCTTCTGATCTTGCGCAGCCATCAGCTTAAAACAATTTCCGTGCATATTTATTCAGGTCTAGATATGCACAGAGGGTCCCAAAGGTGACAGGGTGCTTGCATTACTCTAATCCAGTTACCGCTGAGTTAAAATGCTTTCATTACCGTCTCAGACCCCATGAGATGCTAGACACGGTGAGATCACGGCTTCTTATTATGTTTTAAAACCAGCCTGACTGAAAGGAAGAACAGCAATGTAGAATAAATAGTTTATTTGCATACTTCCCCTTCTACTTCTTTTCCTCACCTTTCTGTGTTCTGCTGCTAAAGACCTTTAAAGTTTCAGCTGCCCCATAAGTCTTTCTTGCTACCTTGATAAAAGTCTAAAGGAAAAGTGGATTTAAAAACAATAAGTTCTCTATTTCATGGGTTTGCTGTTACCTGTATATTCCATTGTGTTGTCCTTAAAGGCAAACATACATGGTGTGAGAGAATCAGTTAGCGTGACTGAGAACTGATTCTGGTCTTCCAGAGGATGAGCTCAGCCACAAATAAGATTCTTGGAGTGTCTAAAAATTGTTTGTTTGTTTGTTTGTTTGTTTGTAACAGCTGTATCTGTATGTCTTGGTTTGATATGAACAGGGAAGTAGTGGCACATTTCACCTGGAATCATGTTCTCATGAGACTTGTCGTTAGTGTCTCATGAATCCTTCTCCATGTGATATGAAAAGATTTGAACACTACTTATGTATACAGTTTTGCCAGAAGGATCTCTCATGGGTTTACAGGCATTGAAACAAATCAGATTTCTTCATGCGTGACTCTCCAAAATAATGACTGTGTTTCACAGATACATACCCCTGTGCATGAATTCCCACTGGGTCACCGGGTGCTCAGGAACAGAAGTATTACTAGTGGAGAAAATCACCCACAACCCTTTCTTTATGCAGCAACATTCAAAATCTTGCCAAGTTAGGAAGGGGTGAACTCAGGTGGGTTGCTGACTCTGCACTTCCTACTTAAGCCTCCATCTTAGTAGGGAGACAAAATTTAAAGTTGGTGTTGTGCTGTAGAACCTCAAGGGAACAGCTACTGCTCCTACTCTTCCCTAGGGCAAATCACCCATCCAAACACTCTCCACACCAAAAGTGTAGGTTGTCAGGCACATGTCCTCCACTCCTGAATGCAAATTTAGTTCTGAGAGTTCCCTTGTAGTTTATCCTGGATACCAGGAAGAACTAAGACCACAAGAATCAGTCTGCCTAGACACTGGCTCTTCCTTTTGTAAGGTGGCAGGTGGTGAAAAGCGTAGTATAACATGAAGCTTCTTTATTGTTGGCTTCCCTGAACATCATGTGGTAGCCGTATTTCAGTCTCTTACAGAATCCAAGGGGCTGAAACACACCGGGGAAGAAAAGGAGAATTTGCTCTCTTCTTCTAAGAGAGCATTCCAGAGAACGAAAGGTAAACACAGACCATTTCACTCCAATATCTTTAAACAAAGTCAGAGCCAGTGTAAGTGATTAAACGGCAGGTCACAAATTGCTGTTTAGTGTGATGGACATAAGGCAATGTTGTACTTCAAAGCTAATATGCTAGCTGGAAAGTGTTGTTTACCGATGGCTGTTTCCATCAGTGTGGGAAGAGATACACAAATATGTCGAGCACTTCTGGGGTTTGTTGTTATTATGAATTCCATATTCAAGGAGGGAAGTGTCTACCTGGGATGCATTCCTTTGGTCTGCTTCCAAGGTGACCATAAGAGGGGTTTCCAGAGCTGGCCTGGCTGAACACATATTGATGTGCCAACATTTAGACTATTGGAAACTCAGAGTATGTCTAAATTGAAGTTAAAACTCTGCAGCTGCCACGTGTCAGTTGACTTGAGTTTGCAGGGCACAGGCAAAGGAGGCGTTTAATTACGGTGTAGGCATTTAGGTTCTGGCTGGAACCTGAGCAATGTGGGAGAGTCCCAGAGCTGAATGTCTGCACTGCAAATTAAATTGCCCCTTCACTCAAGCTCTGTGAGCTTGGGTTAACTGGTATGGTCCAGCCACAGTGTCTACCTGGAATGTAACCATAACCTGAGAAAGGGAACAGCGGGAGGCAAAGAGAAGGTAGCTGCCTTCAATTTGACTCGGCATGCAAGAAATTTTGATTGGTTTACAAAGGCTTTGCCCCCCCCTTTTTTTTCAAATACCCTCTTAGTTCTGTTATTGCCGCTGATTTCTGAGTCACTCTGTGTTTAGTAAAGTTATTGTTTTGGCTTCACTCTTTAACAGTAAGAGTTCAGCCTTTTAGAGGTCAGTTTTACTAAAGTGAGCATTTTCCCTGGGGAGGGAAGCAAACACTAAGTCCTAAAATGGCAGGGGTGGAGGCTGTGTAAGATCGCTCTTTCCATTCCCTCCATATATCTGCCACCTGAAAGATGTCATTGGTTTTAATATCTAATTCATCTAATCAGAACTCATCATTGTGGCACCTTTGAGCCATGATCCTTCTCCGTGAACCCACACAGGGAGGGAGGTATCTGAAGGTGCTCCATTAATTTTCTGTATTACGTCTCCTGCATGATGCTGGGAAAAGCAACCCTCACAAGACCGATAGTCGTCTCCCACACAGACAGGTGGGCAGGGTGTGCAATGAGCCTTACTTCTGCTCCTCAAATTATCAGCTAGAACTGCTGAGCCAGAACGGAGGCAGAGGGACGTCAACTGGACCAGGTTAAAGCAGCTTGTTTCCTTTCAGAGGTAAGTGGGCAATCAGGAACCACTCTGCACCTAGGTTAGCACAATTATGTGTTCTGCCTTACTTAGGACCTGTGGTAATTCCACAAACTGAGCCCAAAACTGTAATCACCACACTATAAAGGGGAACATATGCCTTATGTTCCTGCCTTCTGCTGATATATTTTCTCCTCGTATCATATGAGTGAGTCTAAAGTGGGAGACTGTGGCATATATATGTTTGAAAATGATATCAAAATTCAGAAAGAGGGGAACACACCCTTTCTGTCAAGACAAGGACTATATACCACATGATCTCAGATCAAAATTCCATGGGATCTCCTGTGAACAAACAATTTCCTAACCTAGCTGCCTTCTCTGAATGCATGATAAAACTGGTTCAGACCGCACCTTCCTGTGACCCGCTGCCCTGAAATCAAATAAGTCCTTTTGGACATTTAGGAAAGTTTTGTTTCTAATATTTTTCTAGTCACATGCACTTCTGCATTTCTTAGTTCTCTGTCAGGAATGCAACTTGAAATACTGCAAAGAAGAAACAGTTTTCTTGTGTGATTTCCAGGCCACTTTTGCAGCCACATTGCACTCACACTCAGATGAGTTACAGAATTTGAAGGTCTGGGAACTTCTCATAATAAAGTCTAAGTTTACCCAGCTCACATTCTCACTCATAGAAACAGAGAGGCAGTAGAGGAAACAACAGAGGAATGAAACAAAATCCAGCTGTCATTTTCACCTGAGCTCTCTGTCACATACAAACAGAGGTTCAAACATCCGAACACTCAGATATCGGACAGTGCCGTCACAAACACTGATTCAAATGCTCTGCAACTTTAGGGTGGTTCAGGATGAAGAGCTGAATATTGTTATTTGAGCTGCTGCAGCAAGGTGACTCACCAGAATTGCAGAGTTTCTTTCTCTAATCCTATGAACAAGTCCACCAGTGATTTCCTTTGACTTGTGACTTGGCCTTTCAGCGAAGTCACTTTTGATCTCTTCCCTTTCATGGCACTTCAAGGTTTTACACAAAAGCCCCAGAACCAATAATTTTGCATCTAGAGTATTCTGCATAGTTGTCTGGTGAAGCCAGGCAAACCTGGTCCCTCCATCTACCATGGTTTCTAGCCCTGGGATCTTTGGGGCAAGTGGCTAAGGTCTGCCTGTGCAGATTTTTTTCTTCTGCCCTGAGCTAGTTTCTACAATGCATCCACCTTCTCTGCATGTGGCTAACATTATCGACAAGTGTCTGGCCTGGAACACAGCCCCTAGTCTTAGTCCTCAAGGTAGAAAAGAAAAATAAATGGAATTAGCAGAAATAAGGAGCTGCTGACTATCTTACTGGATCCTCCAGCTGACTATTGTACTGTACTGGGCTCATGGGCCATCTAAGGATACCTACTGGGCTCCACCTTAGGAACTGAGGACTACTAGTCTGTCCACCTTGCCAAGCTGGACCTTTTTTTTTTTTTTTTTAATACTCCTTCTCCTGGACCAATGGTTCTCAATCACTGTGTCAGGACACATTACTGTGTCACGATACAGCAGTAAATGTGTCACGGAGAGCTGGGGCAATGGCTGGATTCGGGCTGGGAGAGGTGGGCTGGTCTGTCCTGTAGGATCACAACATGCCGTCAAGTGTGTCGTGATCCACAACAAGTTGAGGACCACTGTGTTAGATGGCCATGCCTTGCCTGAGCCCAAAGGTGCTGTTTAACCTCTCCTTGGAGTTTGGGGATTATATACACAAGCATAGCCCCTCTTTACTTTTAACTAATGCCAGTCCCTAGGTTGGAGTTAGTCTTATCCATTCCCACTCCCAGAAAGGTAGTATTGTATTTGGCTCCTCAGACTTTTGTACAGTTTAGTTGAAGCTTAAATATCGTTTTCTGTTGTGTTTAAAAAATATTTATTCTTCATCCCTCAAAGTGCATGTTCATTGGCAGCGGCGGGGGGTGGGGGAGTTGATCTGTAATAGTAAGTGAGAGATCTTAACATTATGTTCAACATTGCTTGGGGCTTGAAGCAACAGTCTTTTTCTCCCTAAGCTTAAAAATTAAGACCACTGAAGTATGAAGGTCAATGGAGGAGTCAGGAAAGGGTAAAGTGACTGGCATAATTACACTCTGTCTGAATCAACCTGGCTTTCCCAACAAAAATATGTCAAGCAACACAGACAATTTGTAGATTTGAATTACCTTTTTGTGATTCTGCCAGTTCTATACTGGAAGAAGCCTGCAAAGTGTTGTAGGCCAAAACCTTTTGTTGTGCATTAACTAAAAGGATCTGATAAAAACTGTATACATTTTGATAGCATCAAACAATAACCTGTGGAAAAACTCTTCTCCCCTCACCCCCAACCTAAATTTTAATATTTCTTGAAGCGTTTGAACCCAGACACAGACACATGAGATTACTGAATGACTCTCAGAAATGAAAGACTTTCTGAAGGACAGTGCGAATGACCAACTCAGTAATTTGTCTAATGCAAAAAAGTAAATGATCAACCTACATGATAAAAAGTAATTAGTGGCCAGATCCATGTGGGTATACTCAGTGTAACTCACTGAACTTAAATGAGCCACAAAAATGTAAACCAGCTGAAGACCTGACCCTTAATTTTTAAACATTTTTTATTGTGATTTTCCTGTATTTTTGTCCTCCACCACTCCAAATTTAAAACAGCAGAGGAAACAGATTTTTTTTTCTTCTTACACTGAGGCAGGTGTGAATACCTGATCTATTGCGATAGCTGTGCCTTTTGGGGTTTTGTTTTCATAAACAGGGATGAATCTAAACCAAACCCCCCAATCCACCACAACTTTGAGTGTGAAGGTTGGAACCTTAATCCAGATTCAAACTTTTCAGCTTTCCCCAGCCAGAACCTACTCACCATAGCTGAACAACATCTGAATTTTGGAGTATTTGAAATCTTCATCTAAATCTGATTTTTTGCAGCTTGGTCCCATCTGTAGTTCTCTTAAAGCAATAGGTAAAGTTAATTAACTTGAGACTTCAGAGGAGGCAGTAAAAAGCACTCAGCATTACAGAAACATATCCAAACTAATGTTAAGTTTGAATGTTAAGTTAAAAATATGTCTCGCTATTCAATAAGAACAGTATTGTGAGATTTTCAGTGTTTTTTACTTATAGCCTCTGCTGGGCACAGCAGTGTATGAAAATAAAAAATAATGGGGACCGGGTGTGGAAATGTTAATCAAATGTAACAAATCCACTTATTTTTAGAGATGGAACCTAGAACATTCAACAATTAAAATCAGAGTTGATTGAAACTCAGAGTTTCCACTCTATGGGGTATTCTGACAGTTTCAGTTGTGTTTTTGTTTTGAATTAAAACAAAAACTGATAATGTTAAATTTCTCACTAAATTAAATTTTGGGGAAAAAATTGTTTCAGGTCAAAATTCAAACATTGTCTTCCAATTTTGACTTTTTAGAATTTTATTTTATTATACTTTAAAATAAAATAAAATAAAATAAAATAAAATAAAATAAAAATGATTGTAAAATGAGTACTTAGTTTGATATGAAAAATCCAAATGCTCCATTCTGATAAAGTTGGAAGGTTTCAGCTTTATCAAAATGCTATTTTTCCCCCAAAACAAAGTGTTGTCAAAATCAACACATTTCTACAGAATTTTTTCATTTCAATGAAATGACATTTTCTGACAGAAAAAAAATATCTTCTTCTGAAAATCTTTGATCTTCTCTACCAACACCACACTCCCTTAGCCCGTAATCTCAGTAAAGAAACTTCTAAAGCTATATATAAGTTGCAGGCTCCAATCCTCTAATGAACAAAATTCACTCTTGTTCAAAGGGCCAGTACAAAGCCAATGTGCTCATAAAATGCATTTAAGCCCTCAAAATAGTGGTTAAGTGGAACTTACACGATATATAGGTGGCCCTGTGCCCAGGAATTAATTTTACCCTGTGTGATCTAGCTCCTTCAGGAAGACCTGATCATAGATAATGGGTGACACAGAGATTTTAGGACCTTGCAAAAGATTCCTTTCTAAGAATCAGCAGAGGTTTAGCATGAAATTAAAACAAACAAACAAACAAACAAACAAACAAAAACCTTTCATCCCTATAACTATTTTCACCTCTATACCAAGTAGTTCTATAAACCCAGATTAAGCAAAAATACTAGAAGGGGAATTTTTACAAAAGCTAGATGGACAGAACTATTGGGATAATAGTGAATGCAATTGCAGCATGTTACTAGTCACATATGGGTCCAAATAGCTCTGATGTCAGTTACCAGATTTGGGGAAAAGGATAAATATGAGGGTTAATTCAGCTACGGCTGAATAGGGAAATGAGAAGAGCAAATGTACATTAGTCAAAGGAAGAAAAAATAATATCCCAGAAAATGAATAAGAGATAAGAATCCTCAGAATAATACTATATAAATACATTTGCTGTAGGTCACATAAAAGATTCATGGCACACACAGGTACAGGTCAAATTACCTTTAAATATTAAATTTTCTTTCCAGCAGTGGAGAATTTCAGATTTATGCTGTTTTCATAAGGAAAAGGATGCACTCCATGCATTATTATTTGCTGACATGCCATAGCTTCTGATTTCACTTGCTAGAGTTAGGTTAGAGACAGCCTTTTTCATGAGAAAAAATGGGGGAATGTCATTACTTTCATTTCTTGTTCACAGAAGTTTCTTTCTGGTTCATTACACCAATATTTTCTTATCATGGAATGATAAAAATTAGCAATGGAAAAGACCTACTAAGTCATTTACAGTAGTTCATTTCTCCACCAGTGCAAAGTGTTTCCCTAGGGCAGTGTCATGGACTGGCACTGGTCCTTGAGATCTGCCTGACACGGTATAGGAAGCCTGAGATGTCCCTGACACAGAATGGAAAGCCAGTCCCTGATATGAAGGAGACTGAGAAATACCGTCCCAGGGTATATTTTGTGCAGTCTGGTTACAAAAGACACAAGCAGTAAGTCTTCCATCCTTTGAAAGACTATTCCTTTGAAAGACTAATCCACATTCTAATAGATCTCACAATCTGGTCATTTTCAAAGGAATAAAATCCTGTCCTATCCCTGAGAAGGTGATAGACCACATCTAATACATGCCAAAGTAAGATGCAAACTCAAAAGCTATAAAGAGGATGTCATAAGTATGAGAATGACTGATTGGTAGTGTACTTGTATTAGTAGGCCACATCTGACCTACATCTGTTCAGAATAAAATATGTTATTATATGGTGGTTACTTGGTGGCCTATGTGAAATTAGTTACGAGTTTCAGACTACTTGCATGTAGAAAGCTGTCTAAGATACAAACAGCCGTCATTTGACTAGGCCTGGAAATTGAAATCAGCATTAGATTTTGGCTAGACTTGAGCAAATTTGAAGTGAACAATTTGTTAAAGAAATTTAACCTCTTATTCTAATGGTAGAAAATCTCTGATTAGATCACAATTTCCTTGAAATTAGTCTTTAATAAAAATATTATAATTTATTATGTGTGTGATAGACAGTGATGGATCAAGGAGCCTTTGTACTAGGCACTGTGAAAGCACAAAACCAAAAATATTATTTCCTGTCCCACAGAGCTTATTTATAATCTAAATAAAATTGCTCAATATATATTTTTATTAAACTTGATATTTGGAATTTCAAGTTGTGTTGGTTAGTTTTGATTTGTTGTGATTAACTGGTTAGTTGTGATTCATTTGTAAGTCAGAAAATTGCTTGTGCTCCAAAATTGGATGAGACTCATCCAATTTCCAGTAAAACCAAGGAAAAGCCTCCCTTTGACCTCAAGAGGATTTAGATGAAGATGAAGGAGTCCTGGAAAAAGCCACTGGTGAGTTGAATCACTTTTAAGAAACAGCAGATAAGCAGAAATATGGAATTCTGAACCCCCTTTTTTTCTGGGCCAGGTAGGACTCATCATGTTGTAAGTATTAGCTAGTTGCAGAGTTTAAATTACATCTTTTCCCAATCACACAACATATTTGCATGTGACTGTTCAAGTCTTAACTTTGAAGGGTGCAGTCAGATTACTATCCAGCCTATTTAACTGTTGGTGTACTAGAGCTCTGGGGAGAGATTTGGGAAATTTCATTGCATCAGCCATTGCCTCATCCTATATGAAATATACCAAATTTTTTTGTATTTCCTGGTCCTTAATTATCTGAAATTGCTAGTCACTGACATAAAGCAATTTTGTGGGCATGCACAGTTCAAGCCATGAAGGATATGATCAGATCCTCGTCTAATTCACTAACTAGCCTCTATGATGTTGATCTAATGAAGAACCTTGAGAATGTTACTTAAATGAAAAGGAACAACTAATAATAATGGAAGCCATACCACTTCTGAAATGAATAGTCACGGAAATGAGTCTAAAATTCTCAGTCCTCAAGGCTCCACTTCCATCAGTAAAACTCAGTGGCTATGTCCACACTACCAAAGATATTATGAAATAGTTACTTGAAAATAACTATTTCTAATTTATTTCAAATTTATTATTTTGAAATAGGAGTCTGGTGAAGACTCTCTATTTCAAAATAAGGTAGGAATTATTATTTCAAAATAGAGAATCTTCACTAGCCTCTCTATTTCAAAAATAGGAGAAGGCAGGGAAAAGTATAGGGCCATTATTTCAAAAAAGCCAATTTTGTGATTTGGAATGGCTTTTTTTGAAATATCTATTTCAAAAGAATTCCTCTTTTGAAATAAAAGCAGGTATTTTGAAATAGTGGTTCACTTTTTCAAAATAAGAAAATATTTATTTCAAAATAATAAAATGCCTTCATGGACAGGTAAAAAGTTTTTTTTTTTTTTTTTTTTGAAATAAGCCTCCTTATTTTGAAAAACAAAAAACTTTTCAGTGTAGACATACACAGTCACTCTAAGTTCCAAGAAAAGAGTATATTTATCATGGTGGTGGTGGTGGTATGTGTATGTGTGTGTACATATATGCATATAAAACTAACTGGCTAGTGTAGTGGTTCAGTACACTGCCCTTTGATGTGGGAGACCAGGGTTCAAATCTTAGCTGGTACCTACCTGCCTCTTTAGTAGGGGTCCTTGAGCAAAAGACCCCCCTAATGCCTCATTTGCCTACCTCGAATATGAGAGTGACATGAACTAGGAGAGTCATGCCGGCTTGGACAGCACCTGGATTAACAAGGTCCGTGTCAGATGTTGGGGAACCAGGACAATCTGACGATAAGTGGGCTACTGGAACAAACCATACATGGATGAGACGAGAGAACCTGGAATTAATGGAATGCTACTACAACAGTAGACCTAATGAGAGGGGATACGTGAAACGTATGAGGGAACTATGGGTGGACTAAAAGACCTACATCTATCCACACTAACTGAGAAACAGGTAGTTACCCAATGCTTCAACATAGTAAAGAGGAAGCTGCTTTCACAACTTGAGATAGACCAGCTCCATATTACATCCTGGACTCAAGAAGAAGACCCTGAAGAACAACTAGCTGTGCAGCCAACAGCTGAAGCTGGAGCTTCACTGCCACCCCCTCCATTACAGAGCACAGCAGATGATATGAGGCATAAGATCATGGATAAGCTAGCTACAGTCAATCCTCGAGACCGATTACCAAGGCTCGTTGGAGAAGTACCATCAGATAGTATGCTAGCAGATGCCAATAGAGCCCTAACGACAATTCCTACTACCACCATAACTCAAACCAACGAACTGGTATATGCTACAGCCTCTGTAATCCTGGAGATGCTTGGCTACACGATCAAGAAGAACAGCAGTACATACCCCCCCTGGAAAATGAGGTTGGAGGATAAGATCAAGACAACTCATAGAGAAGTTAGTCAGCTGGTGGACCTACAGAAGAGTGTAGAGATTAAGGATAAGACTCGGCTACTGGGAAAATACAAGGGCCTGACTCCATCTGAAGCCCTAGAGACTGCTAAACAAAGGCTCACAGCACTGGCTACCAGGCTAAGGAGATACACTAGAGAAGCAGATGCCAAAAAGATAAATGCCCTGTTCTCCAAAGAACCATCCAAGGTGTACTCCCAACTGCAGTGCAACAACACAATAACAGCAGAACCACCAACAGCAGAAACTGAACAGTACTGGAAGACCATATGGGAGAAAGAGAAGACTCATAACACCAGTGCAAAGTGGCTGCAGGACCTGAGAACAGACCACAGCAATCTCCCAGAGCAGGAACCAGTCACCATCACAGTAGCAGACATCCAACAGCGGGTCAAGAACATGAAGAGCTGGACAGCACCTGGACCGGACATGAGCCACACCTGCTGGCTAAAGAAACTAACAGCAGTGCATGAACGAGTAGCAGCGCAGATGAACCAGCTGCTAGCAGCAGGCTCCCACCAAGACTGGCTAACACAAGGAAGGACAGTGCTGATCATGAAAGACCCCCACAAGGGAACAGCACCATCCACTAAAGGCCAATAACTTGCCTCCCCACAACATGGAAAGTCCTATCAGGCATCATAGCCGCCAAGCTACAGGACCATATGGGCCAATACCTGAGCACAGCTCAGAAGGGCATTGGGAACAACACCAGAGGCTCAAAACACCAGTTGCTCATAGATAGAGCAGTTGCCCAAGACTCAAGGTCTAGACAGAGCAATCTGAGCACAGCCTGGATTGACTACAGGAAAGCCTACCACTCAATGCCACACACATGGATCTGTGAATGTCTGGCGCTATACAAAGTCAAAAGGACACTAAGGACCTTCCTCAAGAACTCAATGGGACTGTGGAAGACAACACTGGAAGTCAACTCAAGACAGCTTGCAGAAGTGGCCATCAAGTGCAGCATATACCAAGGTGATGCACTGTCCTTGCTGCTGTTCTGCATTGGCTTGAACCCCCTCAGCCAGATAATCACAAGGACTGGATATGGATACAAGTTCAAGAGTGGAACTACCATCAGCCACGTCCTCTACATGGATGACATCAAGCTGTATGCTAAGAATGAACGAGACATTGACTTGCTAATCCACCTAACACGGATCTACAGTGAAGATATTGGGATGTCATTCGGACTGGAGAAGTGTGTCCGGATAGTAGTAAAGAGAGGGAAGGTAGTCAAGACTGATGGGGTGGAACTACCAGCAGGCCACATAGCAGACATACAGACCAGCTACAAGTACCTTGGCATCCCACAGTCACATGGGAACCACGATGAGGAGGCAAGGAAGACAGCAACATCCAAGTACCACCAAAGGATAAGACAGGTCCTGAAGAGCCAGCTCAATGGGAAGAACAGGATCCACGCCATCAACAGGTACGCCCTGCCAGTCATCAGATACCCTGCCGGTATAGTGAGCTGGCCAAAGGAGGACATGGAGGCCGCCGATGTGAAGACCCAGAAGCTCCTCACAATGTACGGAGGTTTCCACCCCAAGTCCAACACCCAGAGACTGTACGCCAGCCGGAAAGAAAGTGGGCGGGGTTTGGTGAGTGTCAAAGCCACTGTCCTGGATGAAACCCAGAGCATCCAGGAGTCCATCAGTAAGATGGCACCCAAAGATGAGCTGCTGAGAGAATGCCTGAGGCAGCAGCAGACATGGGAGGAAGATCAAGCAGAAGAAGTGCCATGGCAAGACAAGACCCTGCATGGGATGTACCATTGACAGATAGCTGAGGTGGCTGACATTGGGAAATCCTACCAGTGGCTGGAAAGGGCTGGACTAAAAGACAGCACTGAGGCACTGATCATAGCCGCACAAGAACAGGCACTGAGCACCAGATCCATTGAAGCAGGGGTCTACCACGCTAGACAGGATCCAAGGTGCAGACTGTGCAGAGAAGCCTCAGAGACAGTCCAACACATAGTGGCAGGATGTAAGATGCAGGCAGGAACAGCATACACTGAACTGCACAACCAAGTAGCTGGCATTGTGTACAGGAACATCTGCACAGTGTATGGGCTAGACCCTCCCAAGACCAGATGGGAGATCCCACAGAAGGTCGTGGAGAATAACAGGGCTAAGATCCTGTGGGACTTCCAGATCCAGACAGACAGGCAGGTACTGGCCAATCAACCAGACATCGTGCTAATAGACAAGGACCAGAAGACAGCGGTGGTGATAGATGTAGCAGTG
>ML682019.1:12977623-13001463 GCA_007922195.1 Podocnemis expansa
CACTGCTACATCTATCACCACCGCTGTCTTCTGGTCCTTGTCTATTAGCACGATGTCTGGTTGATTGGCCAGTACCTGCCTGTCTGTCTGGATCTGGAAGTCCCACAGGATCTTAGCCCTGTTATTCTCCACGACCTTCTGTGGGATCTCCCATCTGGTCTTGGGAGGGTCTAGCCCATACACTGTGCAGATGTTCCTGTACACAATGCCAGCTACTTGGTTATGTCGTTCAGTGTATGCTGTTCCTGCCTGCATCTTACATCCTGCCACGATGTGTTGGACTGTCTCTGAGGCCTCTCTGCACAGTCTGCACCTTGGGTCCTGTCTAGTGTGGTAGACCCCTGCTTCAATGGATCTGGTGCTCAGTGCCTGTTCTTGTGCTGCTATGATCAGTGCCTCAGTGATGTCTTTTAGTCCAGCCTTTTCCAGCCACTGGTAGGATTTCCCAATGTCAGCCACCTCAGCTATCTGTCGATGGTACATTCCATGCAGGGTCTTGTCTTGCCATGGCACTTCTTCTGCTTGATCTTCCTCCCATGTCTGCTGCTGCCTCAGGCATTCTCTCAGCAGCTCATCTTTGGGTGCCATCTTACTGATGTACTCCTGGATGCTGTGGGTTTCATCCAGGACAGTGGCTTTGACACTCACCAAACCCCGCCCGCCTTCTTTCCGGCTGGCGTACAGTCTCTGGGTGTTGGACTTGGGGTGGAAACCTCCGTACATTGTGAGGAGCTTCCGGGTCTTCACATCGGCAGCCTCCATGTCCTCCTTTGGCCAGCTCACTATACCGGCAGGGTATCTGATGACTGGCAGGGTGTACCTGTTGGTGGCATGGATCTTGTTCTTCCCATTCAGCTGGCTCTATATATTTTTTTAAATTTCAATAAATCATTATGGGAATAAGTATGTGCCCAGCTCCAGTTTCAATAGTCATCATGCTTCTGGTCTGTGATGAAAAGTCATTCTTTCCACTTACGGCTTTTTCTTGTTGCCATACTGAGCATACCATCTGGCACTAGTGAGCCAGCTAACCTTATTTTCCATAGTACACACTCTGCCCTACACCTCACATCTTCCTGCTAGGGAACGCAAGCACCCAAAACTGTATATGTTTAGACATCAACATGGAAAGTGCCTTTATTTTTTTTTCCTGGAACCTCTTCAACTGAGTGTGCTTATATCCCCTGTCCCTGCCCATGCTTTGTGCTTTATCTCTCTGTAACATTGTGTGATTATGGCTACAAAAGTCACCACCCATACAGGATAGAATTCTCCACAATGGATGTTTTGTTCATATACATTTCACTGTCTGTCTCTCAGCAGAGGGTGGCTATCATCTTCACACTAACAATATCCCTTGATAAACGATAAAGTCAAGTCTGGAGTAAAGCTAGACGTTTTATCAGCATGTTCAGACTATCCCCTTACAGCTCTGTACTTGCCAACTGCACATCCTTTTCCTACACAAAGACTCAGTGCACATTAAAAGGCACTTATTGACGCCGGTGTTTGTTTGCAGAAAAGGTGCAGCTCCTACCTGCTGTGACACTCACCCTGAGTAGCTCCTCTCTCATCCCATCACCCACAGAATGCCAATCTTTGTAGTTATACCCTCCTGACATCATCTTTGCTCAAGTTTGAGGTTATTTTGCTCGTTGCCGACTAATTCTTCTGCATTCCTTTGCTGGTGTTCATGGATGCCCCTCCGTTTCGTGACAAAGGCTGTGGCCTTACCACAACAGAAAAAGACAGAAATATGAAACACTTATGTCTTTGTAGGCTGGCATCTTCAGCCACAGGAAACTGATAGCCTGGGACAAATGTTCAGAGAAAGGGGGAAAATAAGCCTCCAAATATCTTTGTGATCTCATATTAATGATCAGTTTAACACTGTGAAGGAATCACTTTAATTTGGCATCATGGCCACATTAGTGGGCAAGGATTGGTACGCTATATGATACAATTTTGCAATAAAACAGTAAAGTGTTACGTAAAGGTGTTATTAATGTATATTTGTCTCTGCTGCATAAATGCCACCATGAATAGGCTACTTTTTGATAGCCACCCCCCTTTATACTTGTAAAGTTTTCAACACATTATTGCTTCAAGTCCTGTTAAGAATCGTACTACATAGCATTTTGACTTGACTTGTTTGTCTCATGTGTCTTCATCTACCACACAACACATCCTTTAGTTTGTTTATTTTACATTTTAGAGGTCTTCAAGAATGGCCTCTTATCTGCCTCTGTTTCACAGTACCTGATGAAATGAAGTCCTGATTGGAGCCTTAGAAGATAAAAAAATAAATAACTTTCTATTGAGGTGTTTCAACTGGTAATGAAATAAAGAGGAATTTTTCAATCTTTGTAATCCTAAGTATAAGAAAATATTCATACACTAGAATTAAAGTTGGCTCATCACCTGCACTCATGAATAACAAAGCACCATAAATAGAGGTGGGCAAAACTCAGTTAGTTTATCTTCACAAGGGTATGCACAAACACCGTCTCCTTCAAATCATTAGATTAACCTCCTATGTCCTAAATTAAGTTCCACTCTAAGGTCCTGTTTCAGCAAAGGACTTAATTGTATAGGAAGATGCTACAAGTTGAGCATGTACTTAATTTCTTTGCTGAGTCAGGGCCTAAATGAGCATAAAACTCTCAAATCAAAACTCCGTTAAAAATAGGACAATATATACAAGGTAGAATATAAATGGTCTGAAAAAATATTTTAAAATACTAGCATTGTGCCCCATTCTTTTTTTGTTCAGGAGTTTCTGTGCTACTGTAGGCTCCCCCAGCTATGCGTGAGTTGAATATGATAGTGTAGAAAGGGATAACACTTTAATGACTGCTTATCACTGTCTGCTTTCTCTCTCTTTGTACACTGGTGAGGAATTTTCATTTCCTATGTCATTTATAACTAGCTGAGCTCTGTATTTTTTTTTTTTATTATTATTTTGTGGTTGTGTTGTGGAAAAGGGGGCATGGTACAGATTTCATCACCACTACACATCCAGGTAATATTAAATCATTGTTTAGCCTTAAAAGAGCTTCTGGCACTCATGGAAAACTTCACAAAAGAAGTACATTCTGCTAGGGACTTGGGGAAAGGAAAACCTTTTTCCAGATGAATCCAGTATGTATCAATGGTGGAAAAATTTATTGTTATCTGAGGCCTATATTAATTTTTAGAGGACCAGGATATACACTATGAAAAACTACAACTAAAAATACTGCAATCAGCAAAAAGGTGATGTAGGCCTGAAAAAGCAGTAATAAAATGGAGCCCACATCTAACTCCTAAAGATAGTCTTTCTAGGTCAAGAGTAAGTTACCTTGGCAGAGCCATATAAAGGAGCTTGTGCCACTATCGGTTATGATGTATAGTGTATCTGATGAAGTGGGCTGTAGCCCATGAAAGCTTATGCTCAAAGAAATCTGTTAGTCCATAAGATACCAGGGGACTCTCACTGCTTTTGCTAGAGCATGTCCTGTCCATAATCTAGGAACATCCCTTTGGGATCTCCATGAATCACCATATTCACCTCTTGCACTTCCCTCTTCATACCAATCCATTTCTCAGCAAAGTCATAATAACCGTCTATAGTGAGGTAATTCATGATGGGAAAAATCATAATGTTTTTTCCCTAAAATTGTGAGAGCAAATTTTTACTATCTGCCTCCACATCTCCTTCCAGAAAAAAAAAAAAGACAGCATAATTAAATAAAAGTTGTTTCCTTCTACAACTCAATGAACTTTTGCCCCAAACTTTGCAATTAGAAATCTGCACATTCCCCACAAAATCCCCCCCCCCAACTATCATGCCTAAACCTGACTCCCTTTACAACTCCCTTTTTTCCAAGCAATGCTGAGATACTAGAGAATCTCTTTTTGAAGTACTTATTGCAGTGTTGTTGTCAAAGCAAGAAGACAAGAAAATTCTCTCATAATACACATCTGATGAAGTGAGTTGCAGCACACAAAAGCTTATATCTGAAAGAATTTGTTAGTCTTTAACGTGCCACAGGATTTTTGTTGTTTCTGCCATATTAGTTGCTTTTCACCTCTGTCTAGCCTAAATGGTAATTTTAAAACTGCTAGACAGCAAAATTTATCCGGCTTCAGTCATAGAGGCTTGCAGGTCATTGGAGTGCTCCTTTCTATGGGCTTTTGCCATAAGGGATTTTTCCTAACCAGAGAAAAAGCTTTTAAGCAACTGTAGATATGTGCCAAGGACTAATTGGATGAAAGGGAAAGATGTGTGCTAGATCCATGGGCCAAATTGTCCTCTTATAGTTAATGGAGTTATTTCAGATTCACATCAAGCTTATTTTAGATGAGAATCGGACTGTGGTACTCAGTTCCAAGAAACAGCATGACACATACCATTATACATAATTGTCCAAAGTTAGAAAAGAGTCAAAAAATGTGATGTACAGATCAATGAACCTTTGAATAAAGATTCCTATTTCCTGTTACAGGCAACACTATATTTCTCAACTCTGCAAATCAGTGGAGAAATTGGCTAAAGGTAATATATCTGTTTTGTATGACACACTTCAGCAGAACTCGTTTTATCTGATGCCTTAATGTGTGGGAGAGTGACAGGTAGTATTTTGCATCTGCATAACAGCTTATGAAACAATGCTTATCAGCTATCTTCATCATTGTCAGCAAGTACACAGATCATTTTATTAGGACATGTCTTTTCAGAAGGCAGAATTAAGAAGCTGGAGCAGGGACTCTACAGTACAAGTAAAGATGTGGAGTTCTAATATTGGAGACATTTCCAAAGTACTGTGATCAGACTTCAGGCTTTTAAAGAGATGAAACTTCTTCCAAACAATAGGTGCCACTGTTCCAAAGGGAGAGCAAACTTTATATGGGAGACTGTTCACACATTGTTATGGAAGAAGTTGAGTCTCTAGCTGGATGGTCTAACAAAATAGAACTCCGCAGGATCATGTCCCCTACTTTGCCAAAAAGTTCTCAGGTTTTTTTTTCCCCTCCTTTCTTTGTTTATCCTGTTCAGAAACAAATTTTGTGTTAGATTGATCAAAACATTTTTTTTTCAATAAAATGGGAAACATGTTTTTTACTTCAAGATTCTTAAACCTTTAAAATATTTTTATTCGTATAAAATCAGTTACTTCTGTTTTGAAAAAACAGCTTGATATTTTAAAATATTAAAAACAACAAAAGTCCTGTGGCAACTTAAAGACTAAAAAAAAAAATTGATGCATAACTTTTTGTGGGCTGCATCATGCATCTGATGAAGTGGGTTGCCACGCCTCAAAAGCTTATGCCCAAAGAAATTTGTTAGTCTTTAAGGTGCCACAGGACTTTCCGTGTCTTTTGCTATATACAGACTAACAGGCCTACCCCTCTGGAAGTTAAAACTCAAAATGCTTCATTACTTTAAATGAAATGCTGTCAACTGACATGTTTTTCAAAATGTTTTTTTATTGAGATGAAAATGGCATTTTTATTGGGGAAAAAATTGGATGAAAATTTTCTGACCAGCTCTAAAACTAAATCATTCCTCTACTAAGCAACCCCTGGGGAAGTAAAGGCTCTGGGTTAAATAGAGGGCCATGTGATGTCAATGGCAATTTTACCATTGACTTCAATAAAGCAAGAATTTCACCCTCGGAGTGAAATGGCATCCTAAACTGGCTCCAAACTCTTCAACTGCAGCCAGAGTTTAAAGAAGAGTTATATAGGGTGGTGAAAGTAGAAAGTAAAGGATATGGTTTAGATTTAAGTATTTATCAGAGAACAGGGCTGTGGAGGTGAAGGGGGCTGGACAGGTTACTGCATTTGAATTGGTTCACTCATCTCTAATCCTCATTATCTGATGAATAGCTACTGGCAAAGACCACAGCAATATGAAATTATGCCAGTGCCCATGTGTCAAAGGTGATAAAGTCAGCTGTAACAGAGTCCAAGGTTTGGCATGGTTTAATTTCCACAGACATTTGAGAAACAAAATGTAGCTCCACATCAGCCCAGATTAGTACTAATTTCACTGTGTCATTCTGAAAGGTTTCAGCTCAGGGACTTGTTTTGTCCATCAGCTTGGCTGAGAGGTGCATCAGCAGGGAATGAGAAGAGACTACATTTTAACAAAAAAAAAACAAAAAACCCAAGGAGTTGTGTGGCACTTTAAGACTAACAGATTTATTTTTCACATGAGCTTTCGTGGGAGAAAATCCCACTTCGCCAGATGCTTCGAAGATGGGGTAGGTGGAGGTAGAGTGGGGGAAATCAACCCTTTTCCGTGTATTAGAATACAACAGATTATTCTGGTCTGAGAGACCTGTAGACCTGGCTTGCCCACTAACCTTGATAAGCACTTAAATCTAAACAAAAAGAGAATCAATTTGCATTTTCCTTTCTGCTACTGAACATAATGATTCATTTTGCAGTTGCCATTAAGGGTTATTGCTATCTTTACCCAGCACATTAGACAGTTTGTGTCTATTGTCGGCTTGCTATCCCATCAGAATGTCTCAGACTGATGGCATTTTCACACTGATGTAGCTTTTGTCCTGCCTTGATGCTATTATCTTGGATGTGTTTATTCCAACAGGTCTCTTCAAGACCTGAAAACTGTCCTCTGTGAAAACATGTCACTCACCACCTCTCCTTCCAGTCTGATCTAACAATGCTCAAGGTCTCAATTGACACACACACACAAAAAGCTTACTTGGGTGGGCAGGCAGGTAAAGCTTCTTTCCACCTTAATGGAGTGAAACTTATATGCACTAGAGCAGCCCTGAACAAACACTGAGCCCATGTAGGCCTCTAACAATACCGCAATCAACATGTGAATTAGCATTTTCTCCCCTGATCTATGGCCTCACTCTCTTTTTTTATTCCAGGGCAAAGGAAACAAACCACAAGCATTCATTAAGCAAACAGCTGTGGACTGGAGGAGATCAGAAGTGCAATCTGGAAACCATGTGTGCTTCTTGTGTTACAGTAATTGGGAAATGATGATCAATGGCAGGTACGGTAACGCAATTGTTATAGGCACACTGAAAAAATTCAAAATCCTAACACCGAATAATAGAGCCACTCAGCAAAATCTACTTGACCACTGAAGAACTGGTTTGCAGCCTAAAGCGTATGAACAGCGGGTGTGCATAGCCACTCAAATGATGACAAATGGCCTTTTCAGAGTTTAAAATGAAATCTGACCTCCAATCTATTTATATGTATTTTAAATAAATAAATAAAAGGGAAAAGAAATTGGGTTTCCATAGCAAAACAACATATCTGTTTGGTCACCATAGTTTATTATGTATTAGTCTGTGCAGTACGTTCATTTGTTAGACATTAAATTACAGTTTCATGTACCATATCAGTAATGAACATGTCCAAAAGATGTCATGCTGTTCCTTAATTATCTGTATCAAGCAGTTTTATAATTTCTGACTTGTCTGCTTAGGAAACCAGGCTACCTCACAATGCCATGGGACTTGCTAAAAACAAAAATCTCTTTTGATCAAAGTCTGCATGGGAAATTCAGCGCTAGCATGCAAAGTACCTGTTGTCTTGTGGTGTAAATGGTGCACATCACTGATTTTGGTGAGGTTGCATCCATTTGAACCAGCAAAGAATCTATCTCACCAGTTCTACAATAAAGTTTCCCATCTCAAAACAATTTTCTGTCACTTGGCATCGTTCTTTTACTCTTGAACTATAAATGCACAGTCTGAAATTCACCCATGTGTAAATTCACCATGACAAGTCCATGTACAACTTAAGTCTTCATGATAAGTCTTAATAAATGGTACACAGATTTTTGTTGGTCATCTCCACGGGGGTAAATTTTAGTCCTCATAGAAGTGTTTGATTCAACATCTTGCAGAATGAAGTTGTTTATCCACAGACTAGGTATGACCTAGAAGCAGTGCAAACAGCCGGGGTTGTAGGGATGTCCTATAAGGTTTAGTTTCGATTGTCCAGTCTGTCATTGGCCTTTCTGTTGAGAAGGCCAACAAGGGCAGATGGTTATTGGGATAGATCTCCACTGGAACTTGGACTAAGAGGGAGAAATTATTTTCCAGAGGCCACCAAAGAGATCCCGGTTGGCTTTGGCAGTGGGTTTCAATTGCTTTTTTAAAAATTTTTAATTATGCATTATTAAAATTGATATTCAGAGATTTTTTTTAATTTGCAAGGAAGTACCATCTGAAAACATTAAAGATACAATTCAAATGTCTCTAGGTCACTTCTGCCATGCACCCCTGCCCTGCTACTCAGTTTTGTCTCATAGAAGAGTTGTTTCTCTCCTGAAAAGAGATTTGTACCATATTGTACAATGTGAACAAATAGCCACTGGAGATTAGCTGAGAACACCAGACTTATTACAGGTATGCCCTAGGCCAGATGATTTCATTTTTCTTCAGAGGAAAGTTCATTGTTACCATCTCTAACACAGCCTATTATTTATGGTCCTAAATTCTTATCATTATACACAAGATCATTTTAAAAGTATAATGGAACAGTAAAACATATGCTCTGGAGTTATGGTACTAACAATGTTACAGTGAATCCTTTTATAGGGAAGCCCTAAACATAATAAGCATTGTGTAAAGTCCAGAGACCTTTCCAATGTATTTCAGTGGCGCAAAATGCCTGCTCTAGTGAATGAACACCCTGTTATAGTGAACACTCATTTGGCAGCATAGGTTATTTTAATGGACATATCACTTTAAACGAAGCCTTCACCATCTGTTCTGCCCTCTAATTACAGATGCAAAAAGAACATAATTCACAATTGCATCATAAAAAAGTAAGATATAAGTGATTTAAATGCATGTGTATGTTCTTTATTCAAGGCAGCATGCAGCTGTTATGTTGTTTTCATGTTTCAGACACAAATCAGGATGAAAATGGCTCTCCTTTGATGGAATGAATTCTCTCACCCAGGACATTTTGTGTGTGGCAATCCAGAAATTTACTAACGGTGACAAACAAAGGCCAAGCAGCCGGACTTTGTACAGGGAGCTAAGCTAAGGTGGGGAGAGGGAATTTGCAACCCCAGCCAATGTTGCAAAAGGCTGCAACACAGATCCTTCTTAGTCACTCTTCTAGCCTATGGGCTAGAATATCAGCCACTGATGTTCAATGAACTAATCCAGAGAATATTGACGTCAGTGGGGGTTAATTCCATTGACTTGAATATTCAGTGAATCAGGCCCACATTCAAGGTTTTAGACAGCAAAAGCCTCGAAGTTGTATAGCTCATTGCCTTTCCGATCCCTATTTCCCTGTGCTGGTCTATTCTGACCACTGTAGAATCCATCCTTACCATTGATAGGGCTTTCAGTGCTCCTACACATCTCACCATTGGACTTAAGCTACATGTAAAGCGCTTCCTCCAATCCATTGCACCAGAGTGAATTCACCCTATGAGAATATGGCATAGTATATTTCTCAAAAAGAGAAATTGGAAACTTCCTTGTGCATGCAAGCTCATATATTAATAGCTGCAAAAGGCAGGGATATTCAGGCAAATAATCAATTCTAAAGCTTAAACGATGACTTAAAAATGAAAAAAATGTCAATTATTCTTAAGTGAGCCATGGTAGTTAAAGTGCAACCTTTTATTGGATTAACAAATCGGTTAGAAGTAGCTCAAACAAACTTTCAGGTTGATAATGTCTTTTCTTCAATTTTTGGCAGCTTTTAAAGTGAGCTATGACCCAATTCAACTTGTTCCTAAAGATCAATGTGGCTTCAAGTATTTTATTCATTTTTCTTTCATGTAATAAAGATTTCTTTATTTAAAGATGGCTTGATTTGCATTTATTTGAGCGAAAAAAATCAAAGTTAAAATGAAAAATGTTTCTTTCACACCCTGCCTCATAATATTGGGGATTTTTTTCCTTCTAGTTTCACCAGCGATGGTAATTTCTTTTGACACGACTTTATCCTGTATTTATGGTACTGGCTACCCAGGCATAAGAGCTCAGGTAAGACCCTGACTTTGCAAAGTTCTTCGGGAAATGCCTAATTCTAAGCTAGAGCAGTTTCATTGAATTTGCTAATGTTCTTTAACTCATCTTTGCATGTAAAATGTTTCAGGCCAGCTAACTGATGAACTTAGTATTTTTTTTTCTTTATTCTTTCTCATGTGGATTAAATTATTTCAGCAGAAACAAATTTAAATAGCAAAGTTTGTCTTTTATAGAGATAGTTTTCTTTTATACAACTCAGGCATAATTTATATTTTTTTGTTCTGCGAAGTCTTCTATCTAAAATGATCACACAACATTGCAGGAGTTGGATCTATCTCCCATTAACTCTAGTGGAAGTTGGATTCAATACTATATTTGTATAAAGTACATCTATGACTATAATGGTTTGCACTTCTTGGGCCTTTAGAAAAAAACATGCAGTGTTGTCAAGAGGATGGGATACAGGTCTGAAAGTCATGAGGTCTTATATCTGCCAAAGACCCAATCTGTGGATTTGGGGTCAAGTTCTTTGTGGCCGCCTTTACCCTATTTAAAATGGGAATAATAATATTTGGACCCTCCTCTGTAAAGTATTTTGAGAACAGTGGATGAAAACTACCATTTGGAAGCTATTTATTATTATGTAGAAGAACTGTTAGAAAAAAATGATATTTTCATATCATAATGTTTCTCAACCAGTTTATTGGGAAACCAAAATATTGAAGAAACTCAAAATTGGCACAAAAAGTTAACATTTTGTTTACAAAATCATTTCTGCTTTATTTTGACAAGCTCCGTATGATACACTATGTCTCAGGATTCCATTCTTTCCAGCACCGCATACACCCAGTGGCAAGCCCCCACCCTTACCTCGATGGTGGAACTAATGTCATTCCTATGCTGTGTTAGCAGGAAACAGGATATGTTGAATAAACTCAATGTGACTGTAAGCACTGGATTCTGTCTTCCAGTGAGCATGCCTCCACATACAGCAGGTATTTGGGCATAATGGAAAAGGGACAGTACAATTATAGCTCCCCTAAATGGATTCTTTGACCACTTCCTCCATATATTACAATGAGCACAGTTAATTCCTCTTAACAGAGTCAGGTATGTTGCCACATAAGAATTTAAGAATTAAAATGTAAGTCTGAAAACTTGAGCACTGATATTGGGTTTTCCATCACAGCAGTTCAGCCAGGGATTGAGTTAAAAATGTGAATAAAATGCCAAGACAGCTCTGGACCAGTAAGAATGCAAGCTGCTTCTTCTGACTAAGACATATCCTGGAATTAATACAATCAAGCAAATCCCTCAAAATAAAAACTTACAGTAATTCAGTCTTAAAACACAGGTGTTTGCCAATGATGCTACAGCCGAGTGTCAGTAGAGTGCAAGATGCATTATTTCTGAGTAATCTATTACTGCCAGTTCCAAAGAAGAACACTAACCATTGAAGGAATTTCTCAACACCAAAATATGCAGCCAACATAAACATTTTAAGTCAAGTCATTGATTCTGATATTTCCAAGACACTTTTCCAAAGTATGCAATTTTCTTAAGGAAATAAAAGTGCAGTGTAGATGTCTAATTAAAGCCTACTATCTCTTGTTTTTCCCCAGTCAAATTGAATGAAAACCTTGATAGCACATTTTTTTTCGGTCCTTTGAGTAGTTAATATGTAAAAGACTGGAAAAAATAGGGAACCGAGAGACTTCTTCTCTAGGTCCAAATAACTTTTGCTTGACCCAATCATATAAACCAAAAGGAAAGAATGGTGGCTTAAAACCAACTTTACATTAACTCCTTTCTGATCCTGCAAATAAACAAAGTATATATCAGCCCTGTAGTAACTTAGAGCAGCTCCTGAGATGCTCTGAGTTAGACTAGCTAGAATAGCCTGCTAGGTTCTACTTTGCTGGCCCAGGCTCACCCGAACACAGCATGCTTTGAACTTGTCAGTCATCTTCTTGCCATAACTCTCATGTGAGGCTGGACGCAAATGTCATAGAGCTAGTTTTACGCCACTCACGGCTACCCGATGTCAGGGGAATCCTCAACTGTTGTAGTAGGGCATCCTTCTGGCTGTTTGCTTTGCTTGAGTGAGGGAAAAAGGATCTGACCCAAACTATTTAGAGCCAAATTGTCACTTGCCACAGAGAATGTGCAAAACATGGGACAAAGGCATAGTGCTCTCTCTCTATATATTTCTGGGGACACATTACCCAAAAGGACAGGGATGGACAGGATGGAGCTGAAATCATAAACCTGGCACTTTTATCTACCTGAGGTACAGACCAGACAATCCAGTCATTCTAAAGCTGGTCCAGCCTGCATACACACTCTGTACACCATGCTAAGTGGCTAATGGAAACCATTGCCTAAATGACACAAGGCAGGGTATTAAAAGAAGTCCATTTTCCAGACTTCACTGCAATGCGTCAATGTTAGGACATTCTGTGAATGAGCTATCCTTCTCTATTCTGTTCTGACTGGCTATTTACTCCAATCCTCTCCCCTCCCCTCTACCTCCCTTACAGTCTCTTTCCCCTCCACTTCACTACACACCTGTCCCTTCTCCCTTCTTTCTTCTTCCCATTCAGCTGATCCCCACCTGAGAAAACGTGCCTCCAAAATAAGAAATAAATAAATAATGATAACTGCAATGAACATGAGGTTTGCTGACATCACATTGGTCACTTTGCTTGAATGTTATACCATTTCCTCTTCCCTGTGTCTCTTTTGTCTATTTAGACTGGAAGTCTTTGGGACAGAGACCATCCACTACTCTGTTTGTTCAGTGCTGGATACAATAGGATCCTGTTTTTCATTGGTCCTTAAACATCGCCATCATAAACATAGACTCATATACCCTAAGGTCAGAAGAGACCAATATGACCATCTAATCTGACCTCATGCACAATGCAGGCCACAGAACCTCACCCACCCACTCCTGCAATAAAGCTCAAGCCTATTAATGAGTTATCATAGTCTTCAAATCATGATTTAAAGATTTAAGGGACAAAGAATCCACCAGTACACCAGCAACTGAGCCATGCCCCATGCTACAGAGGAAGATGAAATCACTTAGAGCCTTTGCCAATCTGCCCTAGGGGAAAATTCCTTCCCAACCACAAATAATTCTATGATTATTAGTCTTACAAGTAATAAGCATATGTAAATGTGTAAGATGCAACAAGTAGAAAGTTGAGATAGGCAAAGACTCTGTTCAGTAGAACAAACAAGGAGTCCTGTGGCACTTTTAAAGACTAACTTTGTTGATGCATAAGTTTTTGCAGGCATACCCCACTTCCTCGATGCAAGATACTTATGCGTTAAATACAATTGTTAGTCTTTAAAAGTGCCACAGGACTCATTTGTTTTGCTAAAATAGACTAACATGGCTACCCCTCTGGAATCTATTCAGTGAGATCACTGAATCACTCAAATGATAGAAAGAGAGTAAATGCCGAGTATGAGGACACAGGGACAGGTTTGAAAGACATTTATGGGCTTAAAGATGCAGAAAGGCACCCTGTGGGATTTTCAAAAGTGCCTGAACAGATTAGGTTTCTATCTCCTGTTGTTTTTTAAATACCCTTGAAAATTGGGTTTGTGGTGTCTTCATTCAATTTTGCTCATGCAAATATAAATCTAGAAGAACTCAAAAGTGATTTTCAGAGATATTGAAGACTCACATTTGCAAATTGATGTCAACTGATGCTCAGCACCACTGAAAAGGATGCCTAAGGCATCTAAAAACAAAGGCACAAAAGTAAGTGCTCACTTTGGATAATTTTTGCTGGAGAGACCTGAGACACACAGAGTTTGCCAACCCTACTGAGGTTGATGGGAGTTTTGCCATTGATTTCAGTGGGACCAAGATTTCATCCCAGACAGCTGCCAAGTGGATCACATTGTTATCCTACTGAGGTTCAGAAGCTGACTGTGTGGTAGGTACACATTTAACAGTGGGAGAAACTGAGGTAAAGAGGCAACGAATCCTAAATGTCTCTTTCCTTGACTATTACAGGTATTTCAAGGTATCACATTTATTTTTAAATGTAGAACTTGTCATATTCAATTTAGCTGCCAATCTTGGAAGCCCAAAATAATGAATATCCTGAATTATGCTTTTGTCCTTTCAATCTTTTTTATCAAATAAGAACAAAAAGCACTATTTAAACATGTAAAACATCCCCTAAAATGTGTCCAAGGTCACAGACTGTGTCAGCTGGAGAGCCAAGAATCAAACTCCAGTAGACAATATAGTCTAAAGAATGAAAAATGATAACTTGAAAAATGGAAATATTCACCCCAAGGAAGGACAATGTAGCTGTGTCTTCCTGCCTTGTAACCACTGGTTACTCTATATAGACAGGCAAGTAGGAATAGCCAGGGTCCAACACATTTATGTTTCCAACCAATACAGCATTCGAACTAGCCACTTGTAATCTGCATGATGTGATCTCACAGGTCTACTATGGAAAAGGAAAGAAGGACTGAAAGGAGACAAATGTTGGATAGTTTCCACTTTCTTCTAATGTGCAATTGTGTAGGATCATGACACACACACATCACTAAAAACATTCTGCAGCCAGTTAGAGGAGATAGGGTAGTACTCAGCCTGTGAACCTTCCAGACAATTTAATTTTGCTCCAGCCCACCAATGTCAGATGAGGTCAAAGGTTCTCCCATCCACATTCTTCCTCCCCTAACATGTCTCAGTGGAGCTGTGAATACAACCAGACAAAAGCTTATGTTCTAGGTATGTTTACAGCAAAATAGACTAACGTTCTACTGCTCATTCTTTAAAGTCTGTTGGATTCATGGATGCCAAGATTTTCTAGGAGTTGGTTGTAAATACATATGGACAAGTTTTACTCCAGGAAGCCATTGCTTAATAGATTTCTACTTCCTGGTGTTGATCTTCCATGACTGTCCAATCTGTTTTAGAGTCAGGGTTTGTATTTTTGGTTGGCAGAGAATGAAGGAGGGATTATCTCAGGAAATTCCATATTGTTCAGCCTGATTCCCAGATCTTCAGGCCATGCCCATATTTCCCATGAGGAAGAAAGAATCTTCCATAACAAAGCAAGAGTCAGGGAAAAAAGCCCACATCCTTACTGAGAATAATGGACTGAAGCTTCAGTTCTCCCTTGGCTCCCTGCTACCCCTAAGTCGTCCCTACTTCCTAGAGAAGGAAAGATGGCTATACCAGTCTGAGATAATAATGTAAGGCCTGGGAGGAAATGCTGTCTTTTGGGAAAATGCAAAATTGTGTGACTGTATTAAAGTCAACACTATTTATCTTCACTTCTTGTCCTACGGGATGACAAAGGGACACAACTGTTAGGTCCAGCCCCTGTGTGCAGCTGCAACGGAAGGAGGGCTGGGACTGGTATTCTGAAGTGTCAGACCTTTTGTGCCCAACTACTAGTTTATGAGGCTGATGTCAAGCATCTCACTCAATGAAGCCTTTGTCCTAGGTGTATAGGGCAGGACAGTGGAAAAACTACTCTGTCTCATATCCCAGGCTCATCCATCTTTGGCTCACCCGGTTGCTCCATTTTCCCCTCCCCCTTGCATGGAGAGTAAGGATTTCCCCCCTCCAGGGTTAATGTACTGGAAAATTGCTCTGCATGTTTATGTGGGGGTCTCTTCCAGCTCAAAGAGAAAAGGAAAGAGAAAAAAATCTACTTGCGAAGGAGAATATTTTTCCCACTGAACTCACAGGGCAGACCCCAGCTTGTGGGTTCTGACCCTGATTAAGAGAATTTCAATGACATGCTAGGAGGTTTATTGTGAAGTTTGGCAGAATGCACTTCCGAATGAAATTTTTTATTATTTATAATCACAAAGGTGGATTTGAATGGCCCACGTTCTTTTCTCTCACCACTCCCCCTGCCCTGAGACCCTACCTTTAAACAGCCTCCATCTCCCCAAATCCGGTTCCCTCAGACCTCTTCCAGTGCATGGAAACCTTCCACTGGGATGATTTTGTTTGAATTCCAGGCACATATTTTCCTTATACACAGTTAAATGGGGAACTGACCGTGTGATGTGAACTTAACCACTGTTGACTTTGGACCTAAAGACAGGGCAATGTTACATGATAGCACAATACAAGATCCGTTTTAGCTGTTGCCTGCTAAAAATAACCAAAACACACATTTCCATTGGTGGGGCTTTTGTTTTGCTAAAACAAATCTTCATATTGTTTCTCAAGAGAGTGTTTGGGCTGCCATTTTAAACACATACAGATGTGCACTGACTGAAGTGTAGCAGAAAGTGTCCATAAACAAGCTAAAAGTTGACAGCTCTGCTTCTTTACATTCCCAGGTATTTAAGGCCAACACATACTAAAAGGCAGTAGCTATTCATGGCCAATGGACTGATACCAGGAAATGACTGGAATGAACTTAGACTGAATAAACTGGACAGGGATTGAAAATTTTCAGTGTATAAGATTAAATGGTGGGTCCAGTTCTGCAATCAGTGAAGAGAACGAGAATTTTTGGCATCAAGTTCAATGAAAGCAGAGGCAGCCCTTCTATTTTAAAGACTGAAACATGATAGCAGGGGGCTTTAATCTTAATTTTTCTTCCCAAAACCTTTAGATTGGAGGAAAAGTTCTCATTTACCTAAATTCGGCAACCTCAGTCTCTTACCTCTAGCTATTGATTCTCCAAGCTTGTGGAGAAAGGGACCATTAGCTAAAAGAGTCTATGAAGGCGTATCCATCTCTCCCAAATGTCGAAGGACAGTTACGAGAATTGGGATATTGTTGAAGTGGAAGGTAAATATCTCAGATTTTGGAACTATAATCTTGAAAGTCTATGTTATTATTATTTTGTTGCTTCCAAAATAAGTTCAGAATGCACGGTTGGGGGATGTTAACACTTTTTATTTGTTATTTAAGGAATTTCCATATGTATAGTTTTTTTTATAGATAAATTTGGAAGTACTAGTTCCCCTCCCCCATTGGTAAATGCCAGTAATTATTAAATTCTCCATACACACAAAAACCAATGAAAAAAATATGTCTGTAAATAATAATCAACATTTATACACAGGTAAAGTATGAAAAATACTGATTGAGAGCTTATACATTTTGATTTAAATAAATTTACTTTGTATATTTTGACATGTGATAGTGACAATTTTAACTTTTTGAATCTCAGTGTCTACTGTCAATTAAGGTCCCCCCCCCCCCCCCTTCACAATTTCCAGACCATTGAAAACTTAAATTGGTAATAGAAAAAAAGGTTAGAATAAACAATATTATCAGCTGAAATTATTAGAAAAAAAATCAGATTCTGCCTAGCCTACTTCCATAAAATAAGGATTAGAGTGTTACACCCTTTCTGCAAATTTAAAAGCCAGATTTCCAACTCTACCCAAGTTCCAGTCACATTTTCAGCTTTAGTTCAGTTATTAATAGATTCAGACAGGGGCTTGGAAATTCATTTCTACATCAAGCCCTGATGCCAGATCAGCTCTGCAGAAAATCTGGGTGTGTTCATACTTCGGGAAATTGAATGAGCCCCACCTCTCTTAACAAATGTATCATTTCCCACCATTGCAACTCTCTTGCACAGGAAAGAGATGGCTTTGTTATGCACCTTGTGGCTTCAAAAGCTGGCAAAATATTTACCTCAGTTGACCTGAATATTTGTGTAGAAAGTAAAATAAAGAAGGATGTGCTGACAAAACAGGCTCAGGAGGGGGAACCTTAAAGTCAAACCCAAACGTTAATATGAACACCCCTAATCTCTCAGTTTGCCCCCTTTTGTAGGCAGAGGTCAGAAACATTTGGTCCCCAGAGCCCCTTAACAAGCAGATGTTACTGTAACATGCTCAGGGAATCAAGCATAAATATGACCCCTGACCCCAGTTGTCAGCTGATCCACTGAGACTCTTAGAAATATACTCTTAACTTTTATAAATTCCCACTTTTTCCCACCATCCCACTCCATTCTTTCAGTCCCCTCTCCCTTGTGTTTCCAAGACCTGTGACTACAGCAGTGGCGCTTGCACAGTTGCTCTCAGTCTGACCCCTCTCTTCACGCAGGTCAAAGGCCTTAGACCCAGGGCAGGTCTCTTTTCTTGCCAAAGGCCAGCTGATGAATCATTCCCAACTTGAAGGGAACCGAGGAGAGGGGAGGAGTTTGTCTCTCAAAAGGCCTTCAAACAACTGTGGCCAATATATCAGCATTTACACTATTCTGACACTTTCAAAACTTACTTTCCTTTCTGGGAACAACAAAAAGGTGGGGGGTGAGGGGGAGAGGAGAAAGAGAGAGAGTTTTGGATAAGCTGAAAGGGGCTAACTGACCAGGCCGTTATACATAAGAGTTAGATCTTGAAACCAATCTTTATGTGTAACATGAGACTGTTTTTAAGAACACACTAATGTGGGCACAAAAATTTACCTCCAGAATTCAAACAGATTGACTGGAGTCAGCTCGTTCTGTTAAGGAAAAAGCAAACAAACAAACAAAGACTAAGAAAGAAAGAAAGAAAGACAGCCATGGGGGGTACTGACAAAATGATCTAGACAATTATGTAAAAATCACCTTGGGAGCAGGTCCCCTTTGATAAGACAATTTTGTTTAACAGTGTAATTTGCAAGTGTTTCTTGGCATCTCAGAACTCTTCTTTCCTTATATCCCTATTCTATTTGCCTACTCATATATGTGGTTTGATTTTATCTTGCATTCCTCCTCCCTGTTCTACCTGAGGATTCAGAACAGAATTTTAGAGTCCTTTTGCAAAAGTATATCTTAGTCTTTTCTTCATGATGTCTGCTGAGCGGGGACAATCAACACTCCCAGACAATTTTTAGATCCATATAGATACTGTTTAGTCTTTCCTTTGTGTGTGTGTGTGTGCGCATGCATACGTGCATGTGTGAAGAGGCTTTGGGGCTCTTCTTACCAGTCTTTGGTTTGAAAAGGGGATTTCCCTGCTGCAGGTATAGTGCAGACTGCTAAACCATAACTGCAGGGGATGACTTTTATCCTTGGCTAATAGGGCTACTGTCTTTCTGAAAAAGTTGCCTGTGGAATGCACCAAAATGAGTAGTATTTTCAAAGCAGTTCCTAGGGTGGATCTTTTCAGAGTGATCTCAGCAACTGGCCCTTTGCTCATTCCCAGACAGTTATTTGATTCCAACACTTGATGCCACTAAATTAAATACAATCACACCACCTTGATGTGGTTCCCTTTAAAAAGAGTTGAGCCTCAAGTCCTTCCAAGATATGTAAGTTTCATATCCTCTTATATTTGTTACCCAGTCTTTCCCACTTGCCACTTTAACACAGTTGTGGGTCCCATCTATTGGGTATACCCGGACCTTTTAAATTGTGAGCTCTTTGGGAGGGGCTGTCCCTGTCTTTTACAGTGTTTTTGCAAGTTCCAAAGTGGTAGCTGTGTGTCTAGTTCAGCAAAACAAACAAGGAGTCCTGTGGAAGTTTTACAGTCACATGAGCTTTTGTGGGAGAAAATCCCACTTTGTCTGATCTTTGCAGAGCATCTTTGCAGAGGGCCTTACACAATGAGGTCCAATTTCATTATGGCCTTTGTGTGCCTTTGCACTGTAACTGATCAATATAACAGGTCCTTTAGAAAATCTGTTACAAATATAAACATGTAATATTACATGAACTACAAATTTAATTGCTTTGCTTGAGCATCAGTGATTGTTTGGGATGTGTATATTCAAAGGAAGGTGGGAAGATCCCTTATTTGTTCAGCCCAAGGTTTGTTCATCTTATTTCTTTTCTGTTGGTATGGATGAAATATGGCTCCCTGGTGTTTTGAGATGGAGAGGCAAGGAAGGTTGTGGTCTGGGTGAGCTAGGTGGGTAAAAGAGCCAAATGAAAGGATTGAAAATACCCTTTAGGATGGCTCATTGTAGAGGAAGTTCTCAAAAAGTGCTTGTCTTGGCTAGTAGTTAAATGTGTATTGTTAGAACACATAATCTCTGGTATAGACAAGGAGCACTTGTTAAAGACACTTTTGTTCACTCTGGGGATGAAATTCTCACCCGCAGAATTCAATGAGTGTTTGCCCATTGGCTTCAATGCGGCCAGGGCACCATCCGGGGGCATTAGAACTTGTTCGTTAGAATGCGTTAGTTGGAACTTGTTAGCATGTTCTAACAAAACACACTTTTAAATCCTGTTCAGCACAGGGTCTGAAATTCTAGTGGGACAGAAGTCACCATGTTCCCAACTCTTCAAAAAATCTCATGACATCCATGGAGAAACTCCATTCATATAGCTCTGGGGAAGCTAGTCACTGTGTGTGAGTCTTTAGTGGTAGGTATTTTCTTACAGCTGTACCATTTGCTCTTGTTTATTCTCTGATGTCTTTGCAAGAGCAACACACGGCTTCAAGAACAGAAACAGACTTCCCTGCTCTGTCCAGTCAGATATCAGTGCTCAAAAATACCATTCACTTATTAAGGCTCTCACCATCTCATTTTAGAAATTCAGCAAGTAATTTGCTGTTCTGATATTCTCTGTCTGTTTTAAATATGTAAGTAAAACCAGCATTATAGGCAGACTAAAGGGAAAATGAGACACTTTATATATCATTAACCTGGCTGCATAAAAATCAGGGATAGAATACAAATCTAGGAGTTTATGTACTAGATATTCTTTTCGGACTGCCTGAACTTGAAATTTTACTTGGTCCCAAAGTGGAAATGAGTTTCCCAAGCCTCATTCCCATCCTTTCATGATTTTTTTTTCCTTTTTCTTTTTTAACATTACAATCTTGCAAAACTGGCTTGCTCACCTGTAACTGGATTAGCATGCTCCAGGTCTTCCTTGCAATGCAATGACAAAACTAGGAATAGTCACAGACTAGCCATATAGTGGAAACCACAAAAAGTGTATATGCATAAACTATACTTTGGGGCTGGATGGGAAATGGCTTTTCTATCATATAAGAATGTTCTAGTCTTTTAAAAAAAAATCCCCATCCCAAATTGGGAAGAAAAGTTGAAATCTCAAGTATCTTCACCCATTGACAATGTGCTTTTTATAAAAAACAAGAAGAAAATCAGGGTCATTCAAATCTTTTTACTTCAATCATTTCTAAATGTTTTGATTTCTTTTTCATGTTTCTGTCTTTAGACTTCAAAACAAAATATAATTTTGAATTGGAAAACAGATTGTTATAGTGCAGCCCTGACAAGAATGCTCTTCTGTGGCAGACCACAGCATGACAAACTTGCTTTCCTCAATTTCCTTCCTGCAGACTCCCCAGAAATAGTTCTAGGGCATTTTACCAGGCATAAGCAAAACCCTTGTGCAGGTCCTTTATTACAAAAGTCCCATGTACGTAATCACAACAAAATGAGTCCCAACACCATAATCCACAATTTCCCGAGCATGGCCCTTATAGTAAACAACATACAGCCTTGTTTGGAGTCCTCTGGCACTTCCAAAGACAAGGAGTCCCCTGGCAATTCTAAAGACTAACATACTTACTTATTGCATAAGCTTTCGTGGGACAAAATCCCACTTTACCAGATGCTTGAAGAGAGGGAATTTACAGAATGGGAGGAAAATAAAGCATCCTAGCCAGGAGAAATTCTCTCACTCACTTTACTCAGCTGATAGTTTTTCTGGGTCCAGCACTCCACACCAGTAGATAAGCCCTCCAACTGCTCCCTTGCCTTCAGCCCTTTTCAGTACTCCATCCTAGAACCAACAGACACTCCCTTCTCCTGTCATTCAACCTGCCTTCAGTACACTCCAGCCCTCTGATCCTAGCTTTTAGAGAGACACCAGACAGCAATCCCCTCTTGCTCATCTTCTGCCTTCGGTCTTCTTCTAGGAGCCACCTTTGTTTCCTTCCAAGGCTCCTCCAGTTGCCTGGCCAATAGTGGCTTTTTCTTACAACTGGTCTGCCGTGACGCACTCGGAATCTCACTTCTCTGAGCCCAGATGCCCTCTTTAGAGGCTTCTTCATTAGCCAAATTGGAGTATGTTGATAAAGCAAGAATGCACTATTGTCCCTGCTCCCTCTTAAATATCTAGTGTCACCTTGAGATAGGGACAGTTTCACAATTTCACAACCCCCCCCCCCCCAAAAAAAAAAAAAAAAAAACCAAACAAACAGAAAATGTATTGAAACAGATCCTTTCCTGGAAACATTTTTGATTTCACCAAATTGGAATTTTCCAAACAACAAAATGTTTCATGAGAATTTTCCAGACCATCCCTACTTCAGGGTCCAATGCATGTGATATCAAGTGTTTAGCTATTCTGAGTTTATTGCCAAGTACCTACCTGCTGTTTATGCAATGCACACATTTCTCTTTGCACACTTATGCATCTAAGGAGGGATCATGAAAAGTTGGGTCCTTTAGTTCAGTACAAAATCCTGCAATGAATTCTCTTTCTTCAGGATCAATAAAATCACCCTTTAAAAAAATATGATAGAGTTCAGAGCTATATCTTTTCCCCTAAATATCAGTGCAGTATTAATTATGTATTGTGCTGTGGTCTAGTAGACTGACTGAAGAAATATAAATATTTTACATGACAAACAATAAACATAATACAACATAATGCTAAATTATGAACAAAAAGAGGAATTTATTAATAAAGCCTGGTACAAACTTGCTTCAGCAAATGAAGACAAATTAGAAAGCTCAGAATTATCCCCAAATCAATGGAACACATCCTCTGTTTCCACCAGCTCCTTTAGATATACTGTTTTTGAGCATCTGGGGATTTGACCCTTTTAATTTTTTTCTGCTTTTTTATTCCCCAAATAAAGTACTGGAAATAGGAAACCTCTCATCTCTGTTATCCCACCTTCAGCCTCCTCACCCCAGCAAGTTTCCTAACCTAATTAATATCCCTTTACCAGAGTAGCTACATTCAATCACACTCCCAAAGTTTTTATTTCATGAAAGAATGAAGCACATTTGCCAAAATCTCACGCTTTAAACCATTTTTATTAACTGACAACTTAAACAAGATTGTTCAAGGATTCTGAGGCACCACTATCATTTTTTGAAAATTTAGAGAACACTTACAGGAGAAATACAGTTAAATATATTTCAAAGAAATGTTTTCAAGGTCTGGAGTTTCCTCTCTCCACCCCCCCAACTGCATTTAGCTTAATGTTTTTCAGATTTCTAAACTCTGATGCCCTGATGCTAAACAAATAGCAAGGAGGTCAGGGGTGAGGAGCAGGAGTCTAATGGGTGAAAGGTTGAATAACTTGAAAGAAAAAAAGTTACAGTTTTTATAAAAGAGGTTTAACAGGTTTTTTGAAGTGCTAACAAACAATCACACCACAAACGTCTTTTTATTTGGGCAGTTCACAACTGATGTTAACTTTTTAGCTGCTGAGACGTTTTACTTTATTTGGTTTCATAGTGTTTACCTATTGCAATATTGCAGAAAATATTCATTACCTCCTTGCTGAAACACAGCTCATCTTTCACAAATGGACCTTCCCTAGGAAATATTACTTTGCAATTGCATCGGGTGCATGTGTGAGAGCTGAAAGGGGAGATGTTTGAAGGCTTCCAGCTCCCTTGGCCTTTTAATGTGTGTTTGGCACCCCGAATTGGCTGGGACTTGTTTGGCAAAGCATTTCTTTCTATTGAGAAAAAAGCTTATTCATCAAAAACTAAAATGGTTTCTTTTGGTTTTTTGATGATTCATCATTTTTATTACAAGAAATGCTTTGCCAAAAACAGGTTTGGGGGTCAAGGAACTTCCCAACTTGAAAAATGTCAAGAAAAAGTTTCATAATTGTCAAACCATTTCATTTTCACTTTAACAAACAAACAAACAAACAAACAAACAAACAAACAAACAAACAAAC
>ML682019.1:13001473-13046329 GCA_007922195.1 Podocnemis expansa
AACAAACAAACAAACAAACAAACAAACAAACAAACAAACAAACAAACAAACAAAAGAATTCCAGTTTTCTGCTTTCAAATTGTTTTTGTTTAGAAATTCAGGCTAATTGAAGTGAAAAAAGTTTTTAAAAAATAAAAACTACACTCAAAATCAAAATGAAATTTTATGTTATCAAAATCGTTTATTACCTCAAAACAGGGAAAAATATTTTTTTTGATTAATGACTATTTGAGATTTCAACATTTTTGTCCTCATTGAAGATAAGAAAAATTTCCAACTCTTGAAAATATTGGAAAGATGAAAAAAAAATGTTCCGCCTGGATTTACATTTAAAAGAACTTTGTACTTTTAAAAAGTCTCCAAGATCCATAATCAATTTAATTCTTGAGCATAGTTCCTGAAAAATATGTACTCATCAAGATATACAGAAATACTACTTGTTCCTTTAAATAAGCATACTTTTTTTTGCACATGGCTCTCTCTAAATTTTGTAATAAAATGGAAAACAATGATTAGCTATCAAGTGTGGAAAATTTCTGTATTATTTCTATACATATCATATGTGCCTCAATTTATCTGTTAAATATTATTCTGTATGCCTGAATGTCATTAAATCAAAAGGAGTTTGTTAGGGGGAAATATGAAATGAAACTATGACAGAGGACAGTTACCTCCAAAGAGCATGCCAAGGGTCCTCAAGAGAACAATAAGGGATCTATCAGTTGGGAAACGTGCACCTGCCTGACTCCAACCAGCCTGGCAGGTTTATTTTTTCCAGGACCAAGCCTAAGATCAAAGGGCCATTAAACCCTTAAAGACATATACCTAGAAAGGAAGGCAACGACTGGGCACCATGAGCCTGAGGCGAGTCTTTGACAGAGAGACACTGAGAAGATTCTTCAAAAGCTGTCTGTATCTCCCAGTCTAGGAGTCGTGGTGTCTGGACAGAGTGGAATTTATCTATAACTTGTAAAGAAGAATGAGGTTGGGTGAGATTTGTGCATGTGAGTCGTCTTTGTTACTTTCACCTATTCCTAATGAGCTCAATTGACGAATGAGTTCCTGTTGATGAACAAACAATCCTTCCTTTTGAAAAAGCTGAACTGTGTTGTCTCGTATGTTTTCTGGTCACTAAATTTGCAGAAGAGAAAATTCCTGCTGGGAGTCAAGCTGAAAAAGTGGTCCTGTTAAAGAAGCCATTTTCAGAAGCAGCGAATTGGAAGCCTAGGAGCCAGCTAAAGAGTGACAGTGTTTAGGGACTCCCCCTCCCTTGAGCAAAGTGGAATCTTAGACCAGTGGTTGCAAACCAAAGGTTGGGACCCACTGCTGGGTCAGGTACTGGATCACAGCAGCCCTTGCTGCTGCCTCCTAAAGACTGGAATGCATTGCTCAAAGATGTAACTGTTGGATCACAGGCAAAATTGATTTTTTTTCCACGGAGTTCCAAGAAAAAAGTTTGAGAACCACTGGCTTAGACCCTGTCACTGCTAAAGTTGGGTAGGTTGAGTACAAATCATAGCACGCCCTGTGATCTCTGACACTGCAGGAGACTCACAAAGAGGGCAAAAGATGTGACACTGTGAGAATCCAGCATACATAGTCACTAGAGGCCCAGCTTCTGTAGAAGTCAATGGCAGTCTTTCTATTGGCTATCCTGGGGAATTGGTTGCAGCCCTTAAGCAGGAAGACTGTAATGCTAGAAGTTTGCAGTTAGCTTGCCATGCTTTTGAAAAAGCCCTCAGTGGTTGGAAGAGACAGCTTCTAGTTTTCTTGTTTGAAGAGAGACTCATTCCCACACTGGTTTAACACCTTTTTGAGGAAGATTAGTTTCTTCTTATTTCTGGTTTCCTGTTAGGTTTTGTTTTTATCATTGCTAAGGTTTTTATTTTACAGTAGGTAAAAAGAAAACCTTCACAGAATCGGAAAATGTTCCTGTGCCATAACACAATATTACCACAGAGGGAACAAAAGCTTCACCATATTCAGGGTACAGAAGTTGACCATAGGCCAGCCATCACGTGTTCCAGCTATTGCCTGTGGTTACACCAGTTGCTCAAGATTAGTTCCATGACGTTCTATGCTAAATTAGTGTGTATAGAAAGTACATCATGTGCTTATGGTTAAACTATTAATGTAGCTATCAGAAGGCTCTTCAACTGGATTTTCTAGTGCAATAGGTTATTAAGTGCACCCTTAAATTTACAAATATGGATGATCCCCCCATTCGTTTTGCCAGGCTGCTGAAAGTTGATATAAGTAAATGCTTGGGAACTTCTAAACATGAATATATTTGAAAGGGAAGCTTAATTTGAGGTTCAAAAGTTAGATTATATAAAAACCAAGATTTTACAAAACTTAAACCTTCAAAAGTTTCCACTGTTTATAAACACTACAATGAACAATAAATGTGTCATGATGGTGCCTCTCAAAGGGTAAAGTTCATCATGTTCATACAGAAGCATGTATTTACCTATACTGTGAACGACCACTAAATTATGCATATGCTTTCTCTCTGTTTGGTAAAATTCTCTTATATGATTGGGATTTCTGAATGTGAAACAAATTCATAGTATGTGATACATTTTAGAAAGGGAGAATGTCTTCATGGTTAAGACAGTGGACTGGCAATTCAGGCACTTTCAGTTTAATTGCTGATGCTACTAAAAATTGAGAGAACTCTCTCTATGCCTGACCTTCTCCCCTCCTCGCCCCCAACTCTTGTAAATTGAGGAACTCTCAAATTGAGGCTATTTCTTTACCTTGTCTGCTTGAATTGGTAAGTACTTGGTGACAGGGAGCATCTCTTGCAATGTGCTTGTACAGTGCCTTGCACAATGAAGTCATGGCCTTCACAGAAGTTTCTAAATCTACTAATTACCTACACAGTTATAAAATCACTCACACTGAAAATAGCCAAGAAGACTCTATGGGGCAAATCCTTAGTTAGTAAAAATTATCAACGTTCCAATGACGTTTTACACAAGCTGAGGTTTGTCCCTAGATCATCAAACTGGACTGAGTGTTTCTGGAATATATCAGTGAAAGACTAATTCTCCCTGAGACACCAGCACTAGTCACAGGCCTGGAGACAATGAGATACTGGAAGGTATCTAAAAATTCATTGTATACATATAGTCTAAAGTACTAAACATTTACTCAGTGATCTACAGGCACAGAGCTGTGCTAAATACTGGAGCTTCCATACAAATGTTGAATTTCCTGTAAAATTCCTTAGAACCCAGCCCACTTTCCTCTCCATACTTCACTATTTGGATATCTGCGAAAATTTAAATTCCAGCTCTTTGCGTTCCATTTTAAAGTTGTGGGCTGAGTCAGCTGAATTTTATCACCCAGTGTAATTTACATAATGAACCAGATTCTCAGTTGACGTAGCAAGACATAGTTGTATGGAAGCAATGGAGCTATGCTTCCTCACAACAACTATGAACTGGCCCAATATTTCTTCAGATTCCCTGACTGTCTGAAAATATCCCTTATGTTCCTAAGGTTCAAGAGAAATTGGCATGTTGTCAACTTCTTCCATGCATATATGCGTATTCGTTCCACTGACATTTTCCTGTTGAGTGAAACTTCAGGAACATGAAATTACCCTGCCTCACAAAATTCCCTTACTTTCACAATACTCTAACTATAAGTAATTTCTTGCACTGTTCCTTTAAGTATAAAAACAGTCCACCTCAGGGAATGAATATGCATCTCACGTTGATGAAATTTGCACACAATACAGGTCAGGTAGTTAATGAAGGCATAAACCATAATATATCCGAGACACTAAACATCACCTTATTCATTTTGCCTGTGGTGTTTAAGAGAGCAAGAGATGTTTATTACCCCAAGACACCCTCCTCGCCTGTAGGATGGCCATTCATAGCTCTCTCTTTGTAAATAAACATATAACCTTTGCAGTGGTAATTTAAGACTGTGCAGTAAAGAGGATGCCGTGAGTGCATGGAAGTGAAAGAGAAGATAAAAACCCTTATGAATAAAGTCTGAGGCTGCAGGGCAAGGTGTTTATTAAGTCCCAAGCTGTTTTTTTCCCTTCCACTTTTTCTCTCTGTTGAAATAAAACCAATGATTGTTATGATGCTCTAAAATTAGAGTGCATGTCATATTTTAAAGAAGCCAGAAAATGAACATCAACTGTGCAACAGTATAGATGAACCCTTCTAATTTGCTATGTGCATGTGTGATGTGAAGTGTACCATGTGATAGGCCATCGTGATGTCAGAGGGGACTTGACCAATTGCTCCTTGGAGCAATTGGTCGAGTCCCCTCTGACATCACGATGGCCTAAGAGTCTTAGAGTATATACCTTATTGTAGCTGCATACCTCATTGTATTTCATAAAGGTGAAATGGCTGAGGATTTAAAAATTGGATGGTAACAACCAGTGAAACCCAGGGATGGTCACTCTGGTGACACAGCTGCCCCTTTGGAACGTGTCAAAATTATAAAGCTCTCAGTTAGGCCTTCAACTGTTTCCAATATTTCATGCTGACTCTTCAGACAATTTTATGTGGTACTCACTCAGGGAAGAAACCATGAAAATCTCAAAGTTTACATGAAGGATATGAACTACCAAGGAGAAGTTTTAGCTGACCATAGAAATTTTGCAAACAATGTTGTAATTAAAGAGCTGTTATCAATTAAAATAAATATTTCATAAATTCCCTTTTGATTTTCCCCCGTCATTTCTTTGGGGGGTTACATCTAGTAGGTGCAGAAGATGTACCTGCTCTAGGCCTGCCCTATTCTGTTGCATAATCAGCCAGATCAGCATCCCGATTCAGCCAGATCAGCATAATCAGCATCAGGTAAGCCCAGACAATGACAGTTTCCACTGTGACATTACGTGGCACAGGTATGAAAAGTTGCACATTTAAAGGCATTGATGAAATACATAAGTCCAACTAGTCAACTTCCTAGGAACTTATGTGGAACTAATCAAACTTTCAACAAAGGTGACTTCTTTATTATGTGCCACAAACAATAGTCCAGTGGACCACAATTGCATGGAAAATCAAGAAATATCTGAATACTACTACTTTGTGCTTCCATCCATGGATCTCAAAGAACTTAGGAAACATGAGTGAATTAAGTCAGAACCCCCTGAAAAGTAGTGAAGTGAGAGATCTCCGCCTATTTTATATCTAGAAGAACAGAGACCTGTCCAACGTGACATAGAATGTATGAGGTAGACACAAGTTGCACCTCATGATTTCCAGTCCATAAAATCATCCCTTCTCTTCTCTCTCCCCCTCTGAAATTGTGGGTCTTTTGAAGAATTCACATGTGTTTAAAGGAAGATCACTCAAAAGTGAAACAGCTACCTCTGATTCCAAGGCTACGTCTACATCTAAAACCTTAGTTTGGACTTATTTAGTCCAAACTAAGTAGCTTGAACTTAGTTTGAACTAAGCACAGTTTTTTAGTTCAAAGTAATTTTTAGTTCAAACTAACCATGTTTTTTTTAGTTCAACCTAACTTTTTAGTTCAAACTGAAAAAGCATGGCTAGTTCAAAATAAGAGTTAGCTCAAACTAAAAAATGCAGCTAGTTCCAACTAAGCACTTAGTTCAAACTTACTGTTCAAACTAACTAGTTCAAACTAAGCTTTTTAGTTCAAACTAGGCAAAGTCTAGTACAGACAGGGACCAAATTAGTCCAGAGTAAGCCTCCTTAATCTGGACTAATTTGCTAGTGTGGACATAGCCTAAGAGACCAAGAGAGTAGCTGGAGATCAGCTGATGGAAGGTATAGCCTAGTCATGCCTCTTTCTTTTAATCATGCCTACTATAGTGGGTTTTGATACAGTCACATCTTTGCATGTAATGCTATCCAAAGAGTACCATGCATAAGTGGAGTATTCAAGTGGTCAATTCAGAAAAACTAATGGCTACTTTGCCTCATCATAGTGGAGTAAAGCAGGTGGGGTGTAATGGTGAATTGGTAAATCATCCTCTTTATACTTCAATACTATCTGCCATTATAATATCAAAGTATTGCCACACATCACTACATTACCAATAGCCATTCAGCATAAATAAAACAAAACCTTCATGCTAATTTACTAATCTTCATTCTGACTGGCTGCTGACAAGGAAAGTGGGTAAATACAATAACAAGTACCTTATAATTATATTGTACAAATTTAGGAAATTGTAGGGGTCATATTTTGTTTCTAGGAGCAAACTTAAAGGAATGCCTTCAAATCCTGTAAATGTGACAATTTCCGTCTTGTGAAAAAGTTGCAATTGAGCAGCTCCATGACACAACTTTGCAGAGCATATGAAAAACATATCACAGGCAAATTGAGACACAACATTTGGGTTTTTTTAACCCCAGGGAATGAGAATAATGTGTCCTTCCATTTATCCATGATCTCTGCAGCTGGCAGGGGCTGCTTTCTGTTAGTAATTACTGTGAACAGATGAGGGGAGATATTTTTCCCTTTTATTTTGACCTGCAGTTAGGGAAAATTTGCTTGTTTTATTTTAGATTTTAAAATGATGAGGCAGCACCGATCTGTGTTTCACCCCAGAGCTGTTGATTTTCCCCCTTTGTGCCCCCCACCACTTAATTTGTTTCAGACTATGAGTGTGCAAATTCGCAATTTAGTAGGAAATGTTTGCTGCCAAGTCCCCTTGGGTGTTTTTCTTGCAGTTTATTTTCTTAAGTACAAGTTTGAGGTTGTTCTGTGTGTGTTGTTGTGGGAAGGGAAAGGAGAGTCTGTTCCTTACCCAAACTTTGCAACACCAGAAGTTACCACTGGATTTTAGTAAAGTATATTTGCCACCTCACTGTCCAATTTTGAATTTTGTTGTCTTCTTTTCAAAGAGGCAACAACTCCCAACAAGCTCTCTCAGTGAACTGGCTTAAAAATACTAGCAGGTATTGGAAATAGTCTTTAGTTACAGGGCAGCCTCTCTCTTCTCCTCCCCATCTCGTTGTGAAATTACTGCTCAAAACAGTGAGGAACTAATAGCACTTTATGATACCCTGTACCTGTATTGGGGTCAGGACCAGATAGTCAAGAGGCAAACATGGCTTTCAGATGCCTTCGCACTCCCTAGGATTGTTCAGGCGTGTAATGATCTCCTAAAGCAGAAGAGCTTCTGAGTACAGCTAAGCTGCAAAGAAAAACCTTTAGCACTGAGACTTAGAGGCCAACTCTACTAACTTGAGATCATCAGGCTCAGGCTGCAGGGCTAAAAGTAGAAATCTAGGCATTCCTGCTAAGGTGGGAGCCCAGGCTCTGAGATCTTGTTGACCTCACTGGGTTTCAGATCCCAGCCTCCAGCCCATGTGGAAACATTTACTTTGTTATTTTTAGCCCCACAGCCCAAGCCTGACAAGCCAGAGTCAACTGACCAGGGCTCTAAGATTCAGCACCATGGGTTTTTCATTGCCAGTTAGAAATATGCTCAGAGCTGATCCACCTTACATTATGCTTCTATGACTCCATCTATGTCCTGAGCATCACTCCAACCATGACACCACCACTCCAGCTATGCCTCCTTCCTACTCCTGGCTTGCCCCTGACACACTCTTACGCAAAGGTCTAAGAGTAGGGTTGGCGCAGAGGCCTTCTGCATCCACGGAGGCTCCATACAAAAAAGTATTCTCAGGGGGCCATTGCCATGCACTTTAAGGCCCTACGTATTGCCAGATCAGCACAAAGAGGCTTCACTGTACTTGAGAAATCAGGCAACTTTGTGCAAGTTTTTTTCAGTGCTGACATCTTTGTCTGAAAGAGTAATGCTGTTGCAAAGCTGCCTACACCACTTTAGTCATTGGCCAATACCACACAATTCTGCCTAAAGGAACCTCCTATCTAATCTGTGACACAATCTGTCTTCATTCCAGGTAAGCAGACAACACAAGAAGCCTTCCCTCTCTGCGCTTCCTTCACAAGGGCTAGGTACAGCAACAGCTGCAGTGCTCAGATTTCTCTTAGTCTTCAGGTTCCAGAGCTATAAATCACTCTAGGAGAGCAGAGAAAAGTTGAAATCATGTCATGTGACTTCAGTGAATACACACCACCACCCAGGGAATTAAAATATCACAAAAGGGCGAAAAACTCATAGAAAACTGCTCGAGAAATCTATTCACAGGACAACAAATATATGGAGATACACAACTGTTGTTTAACTGGAAACAATGAATCAATACAAAGAAATTTCAATCAGCCTCTGAGAACGTCATGAGCCAGAAAAATGAGTGCCAGTCACTGAAGAAATTATTTGGTATAAAATAGTCTCTCACCCCCAGTCACAGGAAGGCAATATGTAAAGAATACAAGGTTTAGTTATTTCAAAACAAAAACTGTTTAGGAGAAGCAAAACTGGAGTTCTGGGAATGAGAAGCTGATTAGGGAATGTTTTAATGACCAGAAATCTTCCCATCTGTTAACCTATTCTCAGATCATCAAAGGTAGTTACGTGTCTAAACCAATGAGATAAGCACCTAGATGCCATAGGACCTGGCTCTGCTTCCAGCACATTGGCTCTGCTCCGTGGACTGGTGTACAGAAGAAATGGGCCCTGACACTAGCACTTCCCCACCTCTTTTGTTCCATTTGGTGACTGCTCGGAAGAAAGGATGATCAGTTTCCAATCTTAGAGACTGTTAATGTGAATGTCCCTTCTCCAGGGTGTATGAGGGAGCAGGTTTCTTGCCTAGCCCCTCTTCTGCATCTGTATGGGTATGTCTACACTAGGGGCTGAAGTTATCTTAAGCAAAGCCCTGGCCATATCTGTAGTTCATTAAGTCAACATAAGGGCTTCCTTAAATTGACTTAATAACTCCTGCCCCTCGACTCGACTTTAAGGGTTAAGTCGACTTTATTAAGTCAACTTAACGCCATGTGGCCATTAAAGTTGACTTGATAAAAGCAACTTAGTGCACTGGGGCCATTTAAGTGGACTTTAAGTAGACCTTATTAAGTGGACTTAACTGAGCTCTGTAGTGTAGACATAGGCTATGGTAGCTACATCTTGTAGCCCAGAATGGGAAAAGGTGTATCGAACAACAAAAAGACAACTTGTACGTGCCCTGCCATTCTTTGTGGTCACATTACAGCAAAAGGATTAGGACAGAGAAGAGGAAAGAGAGAATATTTTCTATTCTAGATCCTGTTCTTCTAGTTCATTGGAAATCGGATTGAGTTAACCAATTTTTCTAGCTCAATGAATATACAGTGTCATTTTGGATTATAAAATAGATTTTCATTGCTCCACCATAAAAACAAAAAACTAACCAACCCCTCAAATGATTCTTTTCTTTTTTTTTTTTAACGGATTCATGGTCTCTATTACAAGCAAAGCTTGTTTCGGTTCCCTGCTCTAATTTGTGGTTGGGTATGGCTCCTTTTATGCCTGCAGATGTACTAAATGAAAAAAATCCCTTTTACAAATGGAAATATTTTTCCACTTAGACCATGTGCATGTTTTTGGAGAAAAGTGAAAAAACTGTTTAACCACATTTGGCAGCAAGATTCTAACCACACAGGGCCTGAACTCACCATTGCTCTTCTGTTCTCTATTGACTGTGCCCAACCATCTGATTGATATGCTTAAAACATGTCCAATGAATTACTTTAGCTTTCCTTTAAGAATGGGGAAACTAGTTTGGAAAAATAAGACACCTTGCCAGTCTTCAAAGATCATTATAAATTAATTCAATCTATCCCCTTTATTAAGGTTCTGGAATGTCATAGGAAATAGTTTCTGAAATAAATAGGTACCTTGTGGCACACTTAATTTGGATATAAACTGGAAGTCTAAGATACCTTAAAGGTAACCTCTTCCTGAGATTGCCAACTTGAGGATGCAGATTCAAGAGATTTCAGATGAAATTGTGTGATTTAAGAGGTATATAGGTTCTATCTGCTGGCTCTCTGTACTGGAATGAATTTCACCCTTAGACAGTTACATAAAGGGCCAGATTCCCACTCCAGGTTTTGGCAGTATAACTGGGTAGCATCAACACTGCAATCAATGGAGTGCTACAATCATAAAACTGGACTAATAGTTTCAGTGATAGATCATAGCCGATTGGGGTTGGAAGGGATCTCAAGAGATCACCTTACCCAGTCCCCTGCTCAGAACAGGATAAACCTCAAGTAAATCATCCCAGTTAGGGATTTGGTAATGTAGTGAAGAGTCGTTCACTTCTAGGCCAGCAATACAAATCTCATTCAATAGCGTAGTCTCAAAAGTTGTTAGCCACAGGCAGTTTGGAAACCTTGGAGAATGTCTTCATTGTTTGTCTATTGGACAGATGTCTCTGTGTCACAAAAATCATCACAGTAGGATTTTTTTCTCTATGTATGACTGAGCTGAGAACCCAGATTTAAACAGTCCCAAACTTTCAAAATCTACATCCTGATCTGCGTTTTATGGCTTGTTCCCATTTGTTTTAGAAAAGTATGGGCTCCACCCAATAGGGCCTTGCTTCAGCTCAGTCATACATAGAGAAAAAAATCCTACTGTGAATTTCCAGTCAAATTCAATTTTCAGAGCTCTTCATCCCCATTAGTCTAGGCATGTTAAGATCCAGAATGCATTCCTAATTACAATTTGGTTGATACGTTACAAAAGGGTTCCTGTCACTCTAGTTCTCAAGTTCCCAAATCAATGAAGGTTCTTTTTCATTTTGTTTCCAGAAATCCCATAAGAGAGACAGAAAGAAAAATAGAGAAATCAAGCGATTATAAACACTGTAGTCAACTGCTCAGCCTCAGAGATAAATGGTTTGCTTATCGTTTGAAATATACTTTAGCTGAATGCTGAATGAAACACCAAATATCTGGAGCTTTGATTGCCTTTAAAGTAATAGAAGAAGAATACTAATCTTGCAAGAAATACAAGCAGTAAGGCTTTCAATACTTGTCCTTGAAAATCTTTGAAGGGAAGGTCTTTTACCTTCTGTGCTCTCTCTCTAGCCCTCATCTTCTGGCCCTCAGGCTACTTGGTTATGGGAGCCAGTTGTGGAAAGGCTGCTGATGTCTATTGCAAAGACTAAATTTTTAACCTTGACAATATAGACATCTTCGGCAAGTCCCCAAAAATAAGTCAAATCAAGTGAAAATGCAGAAGGCAGAAGCACTGTGGTTTGAAAATGTGGAATAAAATAAGATCTTTAAAAGCAATGTTATCTCCACTTGAGAAGCAGCTTCATTAAATGGCACTAGAAAGCAATAAAGCAAATACAATCCACAAACAGCAGGAAAAGTTATACTGAAAATAAATCTGCTTGTGATCATTTTAATTAAAACTTTTGCTGCATAATAGTTGGCATGATATTTGCTTTAGCACTATTTATTTTGGGATTACATTCTTACTTTCCATTCAGCCTTAGATTTCACATCCTCAGCAAGAGGTCAGGAACAGTGAGACAAAACTAAGGCCTTGAGGGAAAGAGCTAGCTAGCATTTGGAAGCATTTTCGACTCATAGCCTATGGATATCATGAGGCCACACATTTCACAGTGGACCTTATTTTGATATTTATTCTTTGTAGCTTGGGCCTATCTTTACTAATTAATTTGGACTGCTGTCTGGGTTTTGCTGTCTTCCCTCATCATTCTCCGTGTGATGTTATTGGGTGATGGAAGCAGGCCTCATTCTTCAACATTCTTCATATACCATCCCACAATGGGCTTTGGTCAACAGTTGATGTGAAATTCTTCTCTTTTCCTTATTGAAGGGGGAAAGGTGGGTCCTCTTTTTGTTGAGGAAAAGGATTCTCTTTTTTATGTGGTCAAGACATGAATTCTCTCTTTTATGTGGTCAAGACATGAAGTGAAAAGAAGACCCAGGCCTAGATCCTCCAAAGCATATAGGAACTATTGTTCTCAATGGATGTTAGGTTCCTAAATACCTTTGAGGAGGTGTATCCTAGTGACTCAAAAATCACTGGTTCTTTGAAAGTAAAGAGCTTATGAGTACACTGACCCAAATGCATCATCATCAGAGTTAATAGTTACACTGAATACCTGAAATATTCATCTGATCAGAAATGACATGAGGATGTGAAGGTCTTTATCTATCGTTGTGTGTGTCTCCCATCCTTAGACTCCATAATGAAATTGAGAAAGGCTAATGCCAAACCCTAACTTGCTCAGGTTACTTCACCCTGCCAAGGAGCCCTAATAATTTGAAACATATTCAAGCATTTGAACACCTTAAATTGTTAAGTTCTGCTCTGCTTCACAGAGCTGTGTATCAGGGGCAATCCAATTCCTGGACACAGGAATTCCAAAGCTGACTGGGTTGGCTGATATATTCTTGTATATACCCAGAATGGTCTTGCAGCTCAGACTTCTCAGGGGAATGAACTTTGGAGATAAACCAAAAAGTTCTGTGTGTTTGTGGGAGATCTATTTCCCCTGCTTTGAAACAGATTTTCAGAAAGCAGTAATATCAGAGAGTGTGGATTTTTTTTTTTTCTGGTTAACAGAACTTTTGATGGAGATATTGAGCCATATTCTGGCAAAGCTTTAAATGAATGAGAAAGCAAGGGGACAAAATGCATCACTCACTCTAATGGAATAGCAGATGGTAAGATCTCACGGCACTTTATGCTACTGTTCCAGCCTCCACTATGTAATGTTTCTTTTTCTAAGTGAGAATAGTGATCATTCTTGCTGTTTAATGTCTACATGTTCCGGTAGGGACTAAATCATGATAAGAAACCCAGACATTTTAGAAAGCCTGAAATTGGATAAGTGTCGGTCACTATCACCTCCATCAACTTTAGCTTTCTTAGTCACAATCTAAACAGCTCTACATAGTTGTTTCATCATTTATGGAGAGAGGGGGAAATATATAGCCTAAGTAGTCCTGAGCAACAGCCATGGGAGGAAAATACATAGGACGGGAAAGCTTGTGAAGTGTGCAAGAAAAACAGTGCTAGTTAAACAAGTCTGAAGATGGGGAATCCCAGGGCATTCATGTGTTTTGGTTCAGAAAAGGGAGGGATGCAGAATTTCACAACATAAAGCCTTCAAAATAAAATAAAATAAAATAAAATAAAATAAAATAATTGCTTTGGGGACCCAAGTTAAAACGCAGGTGTTTTGAGGGGAACATAAACATTTTTTCCTAAATGAGGCGTTGAGGGCTGGGAGAAAGGCAGTAAAATTAGTGGAATTACTGCCTGATTTTAACCAGATGATTGCTCCGGTTGGACACCAGAGCGTTTTCATTAGGGACTCTAATTTACAAGCCATTCACCGCATTCCAGTGGAGCACAACAACTCCCCCAGGTCCTAAAGAATGCCAGCTCTACAGCTTTATGGCTGAGATGCCTGACTGCAAGATTGCAGTTTATTTTTTGTTTTCCTTTTAGAGGCTGAACTGACTGTAGATTGGTGCCCAAGCTTTGCAAAGAAAGTTAGATAGCCCTTCTGCCGTAAGCTAGTAACATGGTGTGGGAATCCATATAAATCTTTGTTAGTATTCTATGAACATACAGTCTTGCTACACAGAGTTAACTGATTTATATGTAGCTTGCACTCAGGTGCATCATATCATATAATCTTTAGATACCAGTAGATTCCAGATATAAAATGATATTTTTGGGGTCTTCCATCAGGTGAGGCTGTGGCTGGTCCCAGTGTGATCAAGTGCAACACATATTTACTGTATCTGTTCTTTGTAGAGACTCTAAGAACACTGTGGGTATAGGGGATTTCTGTAACAAGCCTTGGGATCTGGTATTACTTTCCGAGGTATGTGACTTTGTCTCAACCCACCTGGCAAAGCAGCATTAACTGCTCTTTTGTTTAATAAATAGTGCTCAGCTCTCTGGCATTTCTTCTACTCAGCTTTCTCTGGGATCAATCAGTGCCATACCAGAGAAGCTTTGCACTGCAACCCCATCTTCTATTCTAACACTACAGCATTAGGGGTGCAAAGTCCACGGTCATCAGCATAAAGTGTTTTCCATTTGCTTCAGGCATCAGACTTCAGCTCCATAGAGGACCAGCATCTCATCTCACTTTTCTCCAATTCCTTGTTTCCACTCCTGTTGCTCTGCAGATTTCATGTTTTCCCCTGTTCAGCTATGGTGGTACACTTTTAGTCTCACCAGCTCAAGCTGCATGTTCATGCACCCCCATTTTCTATTCCTCAATAACCATTCACTTGGATAAATTTGTCTCTCTTTCATAGGTTGACTGAGACCCAGTGACCACAGGGAATGGGTTTTTATGGTGATTCCAAGCCTCATACCTAAACAGGAGCAAGGAAAAAGGTGAACACAAGCTGAGATATGGAAAGGATTCATTTGACTATAATGAAATTACTAAAGAATAGCTCTAATTTGCATTTCATTGTCACTAGCTTACTATAACATGCATGTGTTACATGCGTAACTCTGAGCACATGGATGTGGGAAACTGGATTTTTCAGAATCAGTATCTCATCTTTTTCAAACACAGCCACCCTAGCCTACACTTCTGGTGCCTGTGACCCTGTCAGAGCTCACAAGCCACACAGGACTGCTTCAGCGTGTATTTGGATGGAAACCACACCTTTCAAACCCAAAGCAAATTCAGTGATTACTGCTCTTCCTTCAAATGCAGAAGTGAGCCAGCATGTTGCATCTACTATCCTAACTGAGAACTGATATTGAAGTAGCAGGCGTATTAGTACCAGTATCCTGAACAAATTCAAACACAGACATTTACATTCTGCTTTGCCTGAATTCCCATGTAGTTGCAAACTGCATAAAATATTCTTCTAAGCCATTTTGTACTTCTACTCATATTAATAAAAACTGAGAACTGTGCTACACCCCAGAGGCAGTTGCATTTCAATGATTTCAAAAGAAGATAAACAGATTTATGTAGATACATACAGAGTGTTCAAATTGCTCTTTTCAAATATTACTAATTGAAAAATAGACTTTTTTCTGTTCTTTAAACTCTTTTGTAAAGCAATTCTACTTTCTATGAACATCTTTATTACTTGCAAGTATTTGCTGAAGAGATTTTATGATCAAATTGCAGCCTATAGTTGTTTGCAAATTGTTCGCAGCAGCTATTTGCTATTCACCATTGTCAGGGCATGATTCGTCACGTAAGCCACATGGTAATGTCTCTACTCCCTGACTAGATGCCTGAAACTTTTTTACAGAGTGCAAGGTCAAATGCAAAGCAATGAATACTTCATTTTGAGATGAATTATATAATTTTACTAGAATGTGTGAAACTTTTTGAGGTTCATTAAAATATTCATGAATACCTAACAGCTGCTCAATTAGTCACAAAGAACAACTAATATGACCACACAAATAAGAGTGAATTGAATCACTGGCTGAAATCCTGGCCCCATTGAAGTCAATGGCAAAACTCCCATTCACTTTAACAGAAACAGGATTTCACACCCTATTCCACTTGCAAAGACTACATAAATCACTTTTTGTATTATTTGACCAGTACTTTTCATAGTTCAGCTTGCTACATTTGTAAAAGGCCTTATGATTTCTCAGAATGAAAAAAAAACTACCATACACGTAAGTTAAGCTATAATTCTGTTATTTTACAAATGTTCAAGAGCAAAGATTGCGACAGAATCTAGTGTGCTTTACAAATATGCTATTTTTATTGCAGAGCTATCAGATGAATTTTGCATGGAACCATTTTAATTATTTCAAACTAACTCATTGAATGCCAGTGATCATTAAACCTCAGTTGCTTATATATTGTTGGATTTCCCCCAACATATAGGGAATGGGGAATGGTATAGGGAATTTTCTAACACGTCTAATGACTTAGGAGCACAAGTTCTAATGATTTTCAATGGAAATAAGTGGTTTTCAAAATTTAGCTGTAGTTTCTTAGACCTTTTATTCTTGTTCCTTTTCCAATAAACCTTCTAGCCTAATTTTATAGGATTATTTTTTGCAGTTTTAACAAAGAACAACCTGGCATGAATTATTTCCCTTCAAAATACAAGGACACTTCAAGATTTCCGTTCTTGTTTTCATAAGACCACCTTATGTAATTGAGGACTAAAATGCAAGGCAATTTGTTCAGATCCTACACCAACCTGGCTATCATCATTTTGAGGATGCATACAACTAAATAGAAAGAAACCAAATCTAATAAAAGCAGAATCTAATAAAAAAAAATTAGAATCCAGCAGATCCAGTCTTGTTTTGTAAGTGGACCTGAATTTACTTACATATGAAATCTGTGCTTTTGAAAATTTACTTTCATTTAGCTATATATTTCTAATCTAGCTGTGAATAAAAGTGCAAGAAAATGTCATACGGACAAGGTTAAAAATGATAAGGCATCAAATTTCAGGTGATAGGCAAAGTTGGGTTATGTATTTAAAAAGTGACTATTTTGCATATAGTGTCTATTTATCATACATGTTTAACTTCATGACATGCCAGGTAATAGATTTGTGAGTCACTCAGGTCATCTTAAATCCAAATAACTGTATGAATCAAAGGTTCAGTTAGAATAAGAACTATATCGAGAAAATTCCATTTAGGATTGGTCCTCAGATTTTTCCTAAGTCAAACTAAGACTCTGCCTCTTTAACATATCTAGTTGACAAGTGGCTTAAGATGAAGAAAGAAAATTAAGATCATGACTGTGCAAAAAGATGGCATGAATTTGGGGTTTTACGATATTAACTACAGTGATTGTGAAATTGTCATTCATTAATGTGTTTGTTCATCATTTTGGCAATTAATTAATAGAAATATAATGTGATTTGAAAGATTTAACAGGAGACCTTGACAGAGTGTGAAAGACGGCCTTTGCCTATTAAACTGAAAATTAATGAGCTTATAAAGAAAATACAAAAACTTCTGAGGTATCAGGCCAGTAAAGTGGAAACCAGATTGCTAATTCTGAGAGAAGACACACTCTCTGCTCTGAGACAGAGGGGAGGTGACAAGGGAGAAAGTCTCACTCCATCTCTTCTCCAGACATCACAAGGAAAGGGCTGAGGTAAGGTGAAACATGAAAATCCTACTTCTGAGAGTATGTACTGGATGTTCAAGAAAATGTCTGGACTAGTGCCCAAACAAAGTTGAACAAATTCGCCCCAGTCCCTCTGCTGCTGTTTCTTGAAATGCTCTGCTTCCTCACTTTTAGGTGAGTCACATTGACAGAGAATTTCTTGGTTTTGCAAGAAAGACATTGGAAGTTGGTATTTAGATGGTGCAGCTACAGAGAAAACACTCACTGGCCATGTCTTCACCTGTCACGGTTAGTTCGGACTTGTTAGTCTGAACTAACCTCGAGTTAGTTTGAAATAACCACAAACTTTTTAGTTCGAACTAATCGTGTGTTCTATTTTGAACTAGAATGCACGTTCAGTTTGAACTAACTGGCTTTCTTCAAACTCCTTAAGTTTGAATTACACATTAGTCCGGGTCTTGGCTGGACTTAGTTCAAACAAATGTTCAAACTAAGGTGGTTAGTCTGGATTAATGCTGGTACTAACTAGTTAAAACTAAGCTTTGCTTAACTTGAATTAAGAAATTTCTTAGTTCAAACTAGGAAAAGCCTAGTGTGGCCATGGGCTAAATTTGTCTGGACTAAGCCTCCTTAATCTGGACTAATTTGCCAGTGTAGACATAGCCGCTTAGCTTGATGTTTCATGGTAGGAGGTTCCAGACACCTTGTGTCATACTCTGAAAGCTTCATCCAAACAGACAATGACATAATGATAGTTCTTGACCATTGCAGAGTGGCAACTAAGAAGAAGGCCACCGAAATATGTGAATGCAGATCGATCCCAGTATTGGAAATCTTCTGTGCAAACACTGCTGAAGGAGAAATAAATGTTCTCTCCTTGCTTGAGCCAATGGCTGCAAGAAGATACTGCATAGTATAAAAAGGAATGTTCTGGTCTTATTTGGAGAATGATAATTTCCTAATCATGTTTAGATCTCACAATATCTGACCCCAGTCTTAGACAGTGGTTGATATCTATTCTTTACCCAAATATTTTCAGACAGATGGAGAATGAGTTTAGTAGGATTTGATTTTCAGAAAAACCACAAACCCGAATGAGCTAATGTTATTCCAGATGCATTATCTCATAATCTCCAGGAAGAGAACATTTTGGAGCAAACATGGCATACTCCCTGAAAGAGACCTAACATATGTTCTTACTCCTCCAGTATGCTTGACAAAAGAGCACTTGCCCATAACTAAGGATGAACTTTATCTAAGATAGGGCAAGAATCAAAGGCTATGTCTACACTTACACTTTAAATCAAATTAATGATGATTAATTTGATTTAAAGTATTGCATGGCTACACTAGCTTTCCTTAGGTCGAAATAGGGGCCTCCCTCAATTAGAAATAAACAAAAGTCATTTCCAAATTATAAAACCACCCTTAAATTCAAAACAATGGTTAAATCAAACTTATTAGTTCGACTTAACCCAGTGTAGCCGTGTTAATTCAAACTAACCATTAATTCGAATGAACACTTCTTACCCTTCTTCTTCCTAGGGTGCCTTCTTCTTTCAATATATTGGTGGGGGCATGGCCCTTCTTGGGGCCCATGTTGCCACACCTCCCATGGTGCCCCTCTCCTAAACTGAACTAGCAGGTCCTGCCACGGACATGCTAGTTCAATCTGGGTTTCTAGTGGAGCCATATTTAATTTGATTTAACTTAATTTGATTTAATGATTATTAGTTCAATTTAATTAGTTTGATTTAAGTTAATTCAGGTTAACAATCTAAGTGTAGACGCAGCCAAAGTAACTCCAAAATCTTTTAGACTCTGCAACATAGAGACAAACAGCAGGTTTAATGCAGTTCACCTTGCTTATTAAAAGATAAAACACCAGATCTTTGGCCCTCTTATTCAGTCATTTTGTGCTCCTCAGAAAGTTCTTTGTCTATTGTTTGTATTTTATTTATTTAATTTATTTAAGATGCATCCTTCCCCAATATAGACTGTTCCCAACTGCCTTTCTACTGTGCACAATGGTCAATAGATTCAAAGCTCATTCAGACAATTAAATCCATTATACTCCAATGACCTCCTCTCCTCCCCCTTCCTTTGGCATGCCTGCCAAGCAAGGATTGAAGGGTCTACTGCTGTCTTTGCTGTTACCCAAGAGCAAGTGCAAGAACGGAGAAAGTCCACTGATCCAGTATGGCATATGCACCCACCTTGCCATCACATAGTTTGAATCTCTGACAGTGTTACAGGGGTCTGCCCATCGCTTAGACCCTTAGGAAATTCTGTGGACTACCCCAATTTACATGGTGCTCTTGGAGTTGAGTGGGGCTGCTTCGTTGCGCATGCCCAAAATGTCCTTGCTCTATTGAGGTTGGGTACAATTGATTTTTCCCTTCTCCTTGCCCAGAAACACCACTGGCAGGATTCAAAACCTGTATTATGTAGAGCAGGGTACCCAAGATAGCTGGGGCTCAGCAAATTCAGCAGGAGCTAGCGCGAGTGGCAGCTGCACATAGTCTCAAATGAGTTTAAGCATGAGGCACAGATCCTGGCATTAAGACTCAACCTCCTGCGAACCTTGCATCCTTAGTCAAATGTTCAGTTTATAAAGCAGTGTGGTGCAGGAAAAGAACGGGTGTATTTGTCAAGATGTGGGCTCAGGTAGGATCCTAGTCTTGCCAATGAAATATTTAGATATATACTCCCTGCTTAGTCTTTCTGCTAGACTTGAATCATTTGGTAGCCATGCAACTGTGCATGCATTGTGGGTGTCTTTCCATCAATGTCAAATGTCTTTGGATCAGACCCTTAATGTCGGATTTGTTTCCCTTTCCTCCAAGCATTATTATTATTATTTTAAACACTGTACTTGCATCTCCTGAATGCTACACCTTGATCAAGCAGGATTATGATCTTCAAAATCTTAGCCTTAACAAACTCTGTGTGAAATCAGAAATGGATAGGTTTATTGTTAACCAACCAACCAACCAACCAACCAAAAAAAAACAAAAAACAAAAAACAAAACAACCCTCCATTTTTAAACTGTCAATCAATGTAGTGGCAATAGCAACACTCATTCCTAGCACAGCTCCCACCACTTGTATCTCTTAAATCCTTCGGAAGAACAAAAGAAGAACCCACACAAAGTCTGAAGAGCTTTAAATAAAGCCAGAAGGAAGCCATTCCAACCCTTATGAGATGAAGTCATTTAGAGATATGTTTAAAGAGCTTTACAGGTACATTTCTGGTAAGGCTGCCGTCTCTTTAAAAGAAAAAGGCCAGGTCAAGTCATTAGGATCATTAATACAATGTAGCTCTTATCCCCTCCACCCCCATCCCACCATCATATGGAACTCAGTGTGATTCTCTCTGAAGTAACTAAGTTCCTTTAGTGTGTAATTAAGGGCAGTGGTCGTCAAAGTATGAGTCACAACCCAGTAGTGGTTTGCAGACCGAAGAGACTGGGTAGCGGCCACCTTGCTATACCCGGGAGGGGCGGTGGCTTCCCCTCACACCTCTGCTGGCCAGTGCCACTTCTCGGAAGGGGCGTGGCTGCCCCTTGCTTTCCCGCTGGCCCGTGCTGCTTCTGGAAGGGGGGCCAGATGCCCCTCGCTCCCCTGTTGGCCAGTGCTGTTTCTGGGGGAGGGGGTGGCCCAATTCCCCCACACAGTGGAGTGTCACCACATGGCAGAGGGACCCAGAGCTGGGTCCCAAAGAAAAAATTTTGACAACCACTGATTTAGGATATGTCTACATGGCAGCTGGAAGAAGGGAGCCTCCTAGCCCAGGTAGACAGACTTATGCTATGCAGGTAGAACTAGCATGCTAAAAGTAGTTGTGTGGATGCTGAAGCTCAGGCCAGAGCCTGGACCCCCTTGGCTTGAGGACTGGAGCTCCAGCCCAAACCACAACATATATACTGTCATTTTTAGCACACTAGTTCAAGTCTATCTACCCGGGTGGTGAGGCTTGCTCTCAGCTGCTGTGTAGACATACCAGAGTCTTAAAAAGTGGAGTAGAAATGAACATTTACTTGAAGAAATTCATCAGATAAATTTTGCTGTCCATGACACCTGTGTAAACACAGAGCCACTGCACTGAGTTCCACAGAGTAACTCTCCATTTGCAATGGTGTGGCAAAATCTGTCCCTAGATCAGCACTTGTGGGATGAAATTGTGTAGTATGCCTGTTTTCTCTATTCATAAAAAGACAAAAACTTCATACAATTGAAAGAAATGACAGTTTCAAGGGATTTTAGAATATCTAATGCTCCAGTTTCTAAACTGGCAGTGAGCCAGTCACTGTCTTAAAGGGGCAGGCACTTTATTATAGTTTCTAATTCTTTCAAAGTCTGTCTTTAGGATATATGAGCAGCCTCTAATATGACTACTCTGTTCTCATCCTCCAGTGGTATACTCTGGTCTCAGATCATAAATTGAAAATAGAAGATCGGTAAATCATGGTAGACCATTTCACAGGGATATTGGGGATTTCCAGGCAAATTTTCCAGTTTGTCAAATATTTCATCTTAATGTCACCTTTCATTTGACTAAGTTATGGCATTGAATGAGAATTTCACTTTAACACAAATATCAGGTCTGAGGCTCTGTATTATGGTATTAAGAAGGGGAAATCTTTGACACAGCACAGATCTCAAAAACCATTGCAAAGCAGAGTGATGCGTAAACATCAACAGAATGCCATCACTGACAAGAACGCAGGCAGGCACAGAAATCAGACAGCCATGCTTCTTGGCCAGCCCTATTTTCTGCAGCTTAGTATTTTGCAAGGGGTTCTCACTGAGTTTACACTAGACTGATCAAGACTGATATTAACAGCGCCTAAAAATACTGGGCAAAACTCAGTTTAGGCATGCACTGGGTTTCAGTAGTGTAGGAGAGAGTAACAGGTGGAAGGTTTTGAAGAGGGAATGGATCTGGTAGCACAAAGTGGTTAAAGTAGCTCAGAAGGGAAGTAAAGGACCACTGCATACCCACAGTGGAATCTCAAGTGCATAATGTTACCTTTCCTCAATGGGAAGCAACCGTGGTAGGAACAAAGAAATTTGTTAGTCTTTAAGGTGCCACAGGACTCTTCTTGTTTTTAGTGGTAGCAACACCCCCTCTTCATATTATGAGTCTTCCCGTGGGGGAGTGGGAGGCTAGGAGAGCAAGCTGGTGCAGGAAGTGTCTTTAATTAAGTTGGCTTATCTCACAATAATTATAGAACAAAATAATAATCATTCCTATCTCTTCTATACCACTTTTCACTTGGAGAGCTCCACGCACCTTACCAAAGAAATCGGTATTATTGGCCCTATTTACAGATGGAGAACCCAAGATACAGAGAGACAAAGTGACCTGTCCAATAGCACCTAGAAGATCAGTGGCAGAGACAGGAACAAAACGAAGGCCTTTTAAGTCTCAGGCCACTATATTACCCACTAGGCATACTGTTTTGATAAGAAACAAGGACTCTGAATAGGATTATAAATGCCCTTGAGCTTTTGCTCATTTGAACAAATTGCAAGCTGTGCTGGATGAAGAGCTGAGGTGATCCAAACTGTGGCTCTTCTTCCTCTTGTTCCTAAAATAGTTGCCAATCTAAAGAACAACCCAAGTGATGCTATATTAGAAAAGTTACTTACATAGGTCTGTTCTGCCTCATTTCACCCTCCAAACAAAGCCTGCATCTTTTGCTGTCTGACTGGAGCTGCAATTGCTGCTCAACACTTCAAATGGAGCTGGGAATAACGTATTGTCATGGCTGTTTATTTATACAGGGTTATATTCCACACTTAATTCACCCACTGACAAGAATAATGTTGAATATTCTTGTCATATGATATTGTTTTTAAGAACCAGTCACTTTAGAGGTCTCTAAATAAACCTCCTTTTAAATATTTAATTTTCTCCCAATGGTGTAAGCCCCTTAGGTTATGAACCTCATCTATCTATCTAATCATAGAGTTTTTTTATAGCATCCATTACTATGGTATTCCCAGGTAAATAAATGTTCATGGTGAGGTTCCTACCGGATTCTAAGGAATTTTCTTCCTTCCCTCCCTCTGGAAAAGGAGTCTTATAGACAAGGTCTCCATATCGCCTAGCATCCAAAATATAAAGAGCAAAATTTCTACTCTCTATTTTCCTTGTGTTACAACCTCCTGTTTGCATCCTTCCATATCCCTCCCTATAGCCTCTCAGAAAACTTGATATGAATACAGCAATATTCTGAACTGAGAAACCTATGAAGCAATCAAGTTGCACCACAGCGGAGCAGGTATGTCCCAGGGTGATATCCAGTCACACACATCCACCTTCATCTGGCTGCCTTGCTATTGGAGCTAAGAGGCACTAGTGAGAGATAGCTTTAAGTGAAGCTTTTGGATTCTTACTGATGAAATATAATAAATATATTACTTTATGGTCAGTTCAAGAGACTGGCTCAAGATAGGTTCCCTTGTAACTGCCTTTTGCTACCGTGAGAGGGGCACCAGACCTCTCTGAGTACAATTTACCATTAGCCCTAAACATCAGGTTTGAACATACAAAATCAGAAAAGTTACACTCACCAGAAGTGTGATTGCAAGCAAATGGCCATGATGTATTTTCCTAATTCCCCCAAGGGCTTCCACTATCCACAACAAAGTGTCAGCTATTTGTTTTCTTTCTGCATTACATGGAGCTTATACAGTCTTTCCCGCAGAAGCTTTTAATTAAATGTCATGACAAGTCTCCCAGCTTCTTTGCAGGTCTTCAGCCTCACATGGCACAATGTAAATTCACTCATTTTCCCTCAGTGATCCCCCTCTCCCAGGGCCTGCCATAATATGGTAGCTTCATGATGCTTGAGTGCGTCAAGTGGAGAATGCTATCAAAAGCATCCAGTTCGTTTGTCAGTACAGATCTCTTCAGTTGTCCTCAAATATTGGAGAGCTTTGTCATTTGCAAAATGTTACTCAAAGACACAATGAAACCTTGAAGAACCAGAGATGAGAATGTGTATCCTCTGTTAGTTACCCCACAGGTTCCCCTTTAGAGAAAATCATTACACAAACATAGTCAGACCATACTCCTTATGTAACCAGAAAAGACACTGTGGGGTTGGAAAATAGTCACAGAGAGGTGAAATGACTTAGCCAAGGTGACACTATAGATAAGTGGCAAAACCAGGAATAGAGGACTGATTTACTGACCCACCAGGCCTGAGCTCTACCAACTAGACAACAGTCTCTAAATGTACATGTTATTTGTGTGGCATTTCATTAATAACAGAAAAATGTTTTTCAGAAAAAAAAATCCAAAAAAAGTCTTTTTACCAAAGATTCTTAAAGTTGAGATGCAGTCAGGAAAGTAAAACAGCAGAACATGATGTTCTAAATGTAGTCCCTTTCCATGATTCCCATTACGTATTTGATCCATTATCATAAAAAGAACACCTTTGTTTTGAAATAATCTGGCCCCAGTGAGGGCCACCACTTGCTTCAGCATCACCACTTAAGTATAAATCTATCTTCAGTTTCTGAAGTAGGTGTAGACACATCAGTGGGTCTGTGCCTCCTCAAAAGTAGTCACTTCAGAGATCTGTTAATTGGGGTATCTAAGGGCCAGATCTTCAAAGAGACCTAAAGATGCAGATTTATACCTAATGGTAGTTTCAAAAATGGCTTTATTTTCAATGGAGTTTAGGTATTTAACCTGAGTAGGCACCTAAAGACCTTCAAAAATTCACCCCAAGGAACCTGTAATAGACATAGGAATAGGAAACAGACTATTTGGGTTAAAGTCCAAGACTTTAACCATAATCCTGCCATTCTCCTCTAACAGAAACAGTGATAATACAACATGATTTATTGTAGTTAGTTCTGTGAGCAGACATGACTAAGAAGCCCATAGGGAACAGTGAGACATGGCAAGAAGGTGCCAGTTTTCCATATGGTCACTTTCCATACCCCCACTGCTTTTTTTTAAGGTTGCTGTTAAGCAGGTGTGTGAAGGTGGCAGGCCAAAATACAACTTGTTTCTTGTGTAAAAAGAAGCATTCAGGAAATAGCAATCACAGGCAATGTGGCTTTGTTTTCTTCATTTTGGAGATTATAATGGGGTGAGGTGTGAGAAAGGGTTTTTTTCCTTCTTTTTTTTTTTTGTTGTTGAAGACAAAAGATCTTATTGAACCTTAAATTTATGCCACAAACATATTATGTTGCTTCTTACATATTTACCAAGGTTTATAAATCTATAACTCGTGCAGTGTACTGGAAACCGATAACCTTTCTATGCCCCATCTTCCATCCTTCCCAGGTGCAGCTACTTAACTCTCTTCTGAGACACAATTAATTAATATTACAAACGGGCTGAGAATGGGACATTCAGACCCACAAGAGGTCTGGCTTGGGGTTGTGGTGCAGGTTATGGCTGCACATACTTAATATCCCATAAGTACTTCCTGCAAGTATTTGGTTGAAAATGGCTGGAAAGTTATCCAGTAGGCTGAGGTTTCTCTGCCTTCTATATATATATATGTGTGTGCTATATAATCCAGTACAGGCCCAAGTCAGTATGAGTAGGGTCAGCTACAGTAGTTGCACTTCAACAGCTCTTCTTTCCATCCTCCTTAATTACATTTAAATGTAATTCTACTTTTAATATACATACCACATCCTACCTCCCACATAGAATTGCATTAAAAAAAATTACAATTCCAGATTTGGCCAACATCTCATTTATTTTGTAAAAAAACACATTAATTATATACTCATTGTACTTGTCTAATTGACTTCTCTGTACTTTCTCTTTGAGCCCCACTTAAATTAACCTATTTAAACAAAATTCTTTTGCTCTTTGTTCTCCTTCAAAGGAAGCAAAGACCAGTGGTTAGGACCTAACATTGGCTTTGAATGGCTAAATGAATTAAATTTAAAAGGGATAGCCGTGTTAGTCTAGTCCAGTGAAAAAACAACAAGGAGTTGTGTAGCACTTTAAGACTAACAGATTTATTTTTTGCATGAGCTTTCGTGGGAGAATATCTCACTTCCTCAGATGCTTCGAAGATGGGTGAACTTACAGGAAGGAATGAAACCAAATGCAACGGGGTGTAAAACATAGGATCAGGTCATTTGCTGTTACTTTATGACCTGATCCTATGTTTTACACCGCCTTGCATTTGGTTTCATTCCTTTCTGTAAGTTCACCCATCTTCGAAGCATCTGAGGAAGTGGGATCTTCTCCCACGAAAGCTCATGCAAAAAATAAATCTGTTAGACTTAAAGTGCCGCACAACTCCTTGTTGTTTTTAAATGAATTAAAGCTTGCAAGGTGTTCGGATATTATGAAACTGGGTGCCATATAAGATTTGCTGCATTTTTTCCAGCATCAGGATCTCCGATACTAGTCTCCAAGAAAAGCAATACTCAAAACTAATAAATGTTCATGTAGTACAAGCCCACAAGGCTTCTTTTTTTCCTTCTATAGCTCACTCTCATCCCTCTCTCACCAAAATCTTCTGGCAGTTTCCCTCTTTGAAGCTTCAGTTGACTTGAGAGGGAATCTTCCAAGGAGAACAAGTTGAATCACTTCTGGACATTGCTACATTAAACGAAGCCCTTGGCTTCTCCACACACAAAAAAATCCCATTATTAATTAAGCCCAGCAATAAGCTGAACACATGAGGCAAGGATTTGGATCAGTACCAATATATAAAGTTGTATAATTCTCATTAGATACCCTCAAGAAGGTGTGAATCCTACTGGGCAATAACCAGAAAAGATAAGCCCCTCTTTTTTGCCAGACCAACAGGGGTCATGCTGGCCAGAGTTTGAATCTCTCTAGCAAGCAGCTAACTGCAGCTCTACACCTGGCTGGGCTTAATTTGTTATTTATGTCAGCTTTGCATATTTGTAAAGTTCAAGGGTTTATTGCCCTGGCCTGACCTTGCCAAGTCAGAGCTCACATGTGGTTCTCTAGTAGCAATTTCTTTCTAATAAACTTTACTTGAAAGAACATGTGTGATAGATTTTGTTGATGATTAAAAAGAACGGGGTTATGGGCATTGTTAGCCAAACTGGTTTTGAAGTTTTGTTGGAAGTCACCTCTGTTCTTATTTAAACAAATTATTTTTCCTTCTCCACACCCCTTCTTATTTTATTGTGCCCCCTAATTATGTTTCATGTTGAAGCACTGTTTGTGTCCATACAGTAGAGAGTCTTACATATACACAATCCTTCTCCCACCCTCCACCTCCTGGGCTCATTAAGAGGAAATTAAATAGTATGGCTCAATAATTTAAAGTCAGCATATGCATACAACATCCAAAGCACATGCAGTTCAGGAGGTATGCAGACATAACGGATATGTATGTGTGCAAACCACTGATGTGCATACACATCATGAACAACTTGTGTATGTGAATACTTGTATGTCCTCTCTTTAACAGGGGCAGAGAGACTACTCTCCCATATTTGTACACCTGGAGTTCTGGGTGAAGTTTTTAAGACAAAACTTGGGGGGGGGGTGTAAAAAAGAAAGATTCACCAACACTGAAACATTTCTCAAATTCCTACTGGTATTCTATGAATTCTTCATGTCACATCACTTGCTCTCCTTCTCCGACCCCTCTAAATCATTCAAAAAGTCAGAAATTTTACTTTTATTTTTAAAACTCTGAAACCACTTTTGGCATCAAAATTTCAAATGTATTTCTTTAAATTAAATTGTTACATAAACTCCAAAAATCTAACAAAATATTGTGGGTTAAATAAGGTTTCTTTCTACTCAAAATGATTTTTTCCTGATTTTTCAAATTGACAAAAGTTTTGAATTTTTTCTGTTTTGATTTGACCTGATTTTCCCCCAATTGTCAGAAAAGTACAAACAAACAAACAAACACTCTACTTATCTGCCTCTTAGTCACCACGATCAATAAATATGCTATGTATCTAAAAAATTAGCATACAGATCGGGAGAAATCCTAGCTCTGATGAAATCAGTGGCAAAACTCCTGTTTGGGTCAGGATTTCAACCATGGTCGTCGTCTTTTTTTTTTTCTTTTTAATTTTCTTTTTTTTTTTTTAGTATGATCATTTTATTGGTAGACTACCCTACCTCCATGTCTTCCCCATAACTCTTGTTTGTTTGCTTCCCACACTAGGTGTGCCGAACCAATTTACAGTGTGGGTGCTGAAGCCATTTAATCAAACTGTAAAGTCTGTATATAATAGAAATCACTTAAAACCAAGGGATTGATAGCACCCATAGCACTCTCATCCTAGCACCTATGTCCTCCATTCCTTTGATGTTCTCTTAAACTGAGGCCTCAATTCAGGAAATCATCCATATTCAGGAAGGGTGCGTAATTTTAAACATGTGCTTAAATCCCACTGATGTCAAGTTAGGCATATGCCTCAGTGTTTTCCTTAAAAGGTAAACCCTCATTTGTTTTCCTGAATCTGCTCCTAGGATTATAAAACATTTGGTTCCTGGGCTATCATTTATTGTGTCCATTCAGTGATGTGTTTGAGATAACTAACGCCATAATGTAAATAATTAAATATGAGTTACCTACATGTTCTGCAAGTAGACATGAGATGTTCCATTAGAAAAGGTCAACAGATAATCCTGCCTAGTAGGTAAAGCAGGGAACTCTGTGTACCAACTCGTGGGTTCTCGTGCTTACTGCACATCGGGTCAGGAAGACATTTTGCACACTTGCAGAACTAGGTACACTTTGATGTGTGTGTCCCTGGCCACCACTGAAGACAGGAAACGGTGCTATGAAAATGATCAGTCCACCTCTGATACAGTATTTCCATTCAGCAGCACCTTGAAGTGGTAAAAAAGAGACTTGATTGAACTGAGATTCTGAGAGCAACATAGGGGGGAGGCGGCAATGGTCAACAGTACACCCACTCCTAAAACAAATCTGAGTTGTCCCCAATTCTCTTAGCTTAATACCGGAAATCTTCAGAGGAAAACAGGAAATTTTAATAAGGCAAAACAAAGACAGGTAGTATTTGGTCTGATTCTGAATTCTTTGCTTTCTGCCTCTTTTCTTCTCTGTTTTTTCAGTTTGCAACACTTTCCCCAGTATGCCTTTGTCAGTCCTTTCTTCCTTGTGTCAATGCACCATGCAATCTGGGCCCAGTGCCTCCTCCCCTTAAACTGGAGCAGGGGTTTTAGCAGTGGGCGGGTGTATCCAAATAGGTCAATGCCCCATGCACATACAGGTTTCCTTTCCAATCCCTTTTTTGTTATCTGTGCTCCTATCTAGAATTTTCCCCACTTAGCTGGCCTGCCACTCTGTCTACTGAAACTTTTCCCACCTGGTCTTTTCTTCCTGAATTCAAATCACATCATATCTTTTACAAGGCTCAGCTACGGTGTTCGCATTTGAAATACAACAGGTAGACAGGCAAAAACAGACCCTTGCATGGAAAAATACAATGAAGGCTTGATTCACAGTCCATCAAAATCAGTGGGAGTCTTTCCTTTGATTTAAATAGGCAGGCCCTAAATTTCAACCGAAAGCACTAGGATCTGGTTTTCAAAGGCAAATCCGGGCACTTTCCTCCAGTCAGACAAGATCAAACTTGAATTCAGCTTATTTGCAAACTCCAGTTGTGATGAGGTGTATAGGACAAATAAAACAAATGTTAATAATAAACATTCTTTGTGCCTTCAAAATGACTTTCATCCAAAAACTGCAAAGCACTTAACCTTTATTAACTAATCCATTCAACATGCCTACAAAGAAAGGAAACACTATTAGATCCATTTTAAGGTGGGTAAACTGAGGCCTAGAGAAGGTAATGCAACATTTTCAAGCTTACAAGCGCAAAGTCACACACTTTGATCCACATTCATTTAGCCCCATAAATGACTCAGAATTGATTTTCAAAAGTGCTGAGTGTCCCCAGGATTCACTGACTTCATTGGCAGTTGCAGATGGACACCACCTCTAAAAATCAAGCCACTAATTTAGTTGCTTAAACAGTGTGGATTTATTTGTCTAACTGTGAGCAGCCAGGTTGGAAAATCTGCAACCAGTTTCATGCAGCAAGTCATAGAAAGAAATGGGCAGAACATCCAACAGCCACCTTTTCCAGTCTCTTGATTTAAATACTAAATCTTAATGCTACTTAATCATAAGGTTCATCTCTCATAAGAATATCTTGCACTTTAAGCATGAGCACTCTTATTGAACTCAATGGATCTAAGCACATGATTAAAATTCAGCCCATGCACTGATCTTTGCAGGTTTTGGATTCTCATTTGTTCCCTTCTCTGGGTCCTAGGATTGGTTTGGAAAGTTCCACAGCCAGCTCAGGGTGACTGAAGAACCGCTTCTTAAATCCCATGTGAAAATAAACCCCAAAGGAATTTTGCTTTATCAATCTATGTTACCTCTTTAGTGAGTAATTAAGAATTGTCACAAGCAGTCTTTCTCATGCACTGCCTTAATGAGAAGCTTTCATTCTAATACTCTCAGCCAATCAGGGGGAGGAGAGGCAACGCTGCCCAATTTAATTTTTAACAAGGTTCTCTCCTATTGAAACCAGTATGAAGTGCAATTTATGGGCTTAACATTCAACTGTTAAATTATTCTCCAACATCTTTCCCGGCCACTCTCTGAGCTCTCCAGAAGAATCCTTTATCAGCAAGGGTAAAATGGATAAAATTCTATTGTTAAAGCATTTAACAAATCTCCCCTGTCAAGGCAATAAACTATGGTGTGTCGGCTCAGAGTTGAGACCTCAGTTTCTCCCTCTCTTGCCTCACCCCTTCCTCCTACCTTGCTTTTCTTTGTTTAAAATATGCTGACCACATAGTGACCTCTCGTAACCCAGCGGTCGAAAATTACAACCAGTCATACAAACAAGCAGCTCGGGGTCAGAAAGAGCAGGGTCTGCTAAAAGTTAGTAATCATACATTAATTCCCTGACATAATTAATCAAAATGAACCACCGTTATCTAGCGTGGAACCTTTAACCTATTACAAAGGGGTCAATTTGCAAACCACTTGAGCATGGGAGTTTGGTACAAATAGCATACTCCCTTCATCTGGGATGCCCTAAGTAGGGAAAAATGCCTTTGAAGTCCCAAATCTACCAGATTTAGATATAATTTCATCAATCAAGTTAAAAGGCTGCTCTCCCTCCAAAAAGGATTTCATGTAGATCTGTCATCTAGCTCTGTTCAGTGGGTGACTGAAAATCCATTTGTTAGGCTTTTTTTGTCAGGAAGGAGTAGGCTGCAGTTGGCTCCACCTGTCAAAATAGCTGAAAGTTTATCAACTTGAAGGCTCAAACCATGATTTGTATAAGAACCTGTGCTGGCCTGGTAAAGAAGGCAGTAAATCTTGGCTTTGTAAGCTAATAAGACTTCAATTTTGGAACTTAATTGTGTTTTTATTTGATACCTATATAATTATATACACACTGCATGCAATAATTCTTACAAAATCACAGACAGGACCTCATGTATCTAAGGTACTTATATGCCTGACCTCCCAATATCATCACCGTCTTTCATGTATTTATCCAGCCCATAGGAGGTATTAATATTCCCATTTTACAGACAGTGGACTGAAGCACTGAGGCAGGATGTGATTTATGCAGGGTCATACAGAAAAAGTCTGTGGTACGGTAGGGAATTGAATGTGCATTGCCCAGCTTCATTGGCTTAACCTTACTTTCTTTAGATCATTAGGTTCCAGAGCCCCTCAGCCAACTCAAGTTCCTCTTAGTATAGTTTCGTCTCCTTTCATATGTATAGAAAGGAACATACACTTCATACGTATGTTGGTTATATGAAGAATAGATTAAATGAAGAACTTAATAAGGAAATCACCTTAACCATGACAAACAAGGAGTCCTGGGGCACTTAAAGACTAACCAATTGATTTATTGCATATAAAGACTAACAAATTTACCTATTGTATATGCAATAAATCAATTGGTTAGTCTTTAAGTGCCCCAGGACTCCTTGTTTGTTCTCCTGAACTAAACTAACACAGCTACCCCTTTGGACCTTAACCATGGTTTCCAGAGTCATCATATCACACAGGTGAACCTCATGGAATTTATATTATCAAGATCCCAGCAGTGAAATAATTCATTGAGTCTTATTTGCCATATTGCATAATATATGGATCCAGCAAGGGTGTCAACATATTTGTAAATGATTGTAAAACATGTTTTAGTGTGACATCTGCACTTGGAAAGTATTACATCCACATAAAAAGGTTGTCAGGAGAAGTAAAACAAAGTTATTATTAAGGACACTGTTTTAGCACCAGTCACTTAAAGTACAATTCCGATTATCTCATTGACTTGATATGTCTGGCTTTAAAACCAAAATCATAATTCATCATGCAGATGTCAGATGGGTAGATTATGCAGTTCTAGTGTCTGAATGACTATGCCACTTCTAAAGTATATTTTATTATTACAGCCCACTTGTTGTCGCAGTCCATATGTGAAGGGATAGTTATTTTAAATGGAATTCTGCTCATTTATATCATATCAAAGGCAGGTAAAAAGCATCAACAGATAACATTGCAAGTAGTTAGAGCCCATTTCTTTTGTGAACATTGCGGTTATGAGAAAAAATTATTTCCACCCAAAGTATTGTTATTTAGGTGTGTTTAATTAAAATAAAACAAAAGAACACCAAAATTCAAAAATATCACACATAGGTAAAAGGTTCCAGGTTAGAAATGAATCATGAAAGAAGGCTTTGTGTAAAACATTGGGCCAGATTGTGCTTTCCCTTATACACCTTGGCTAGTAGGAAAGATGGGCTAATATACAAGGTCCTGGACTGGTGTGCAGGCCTTGGCTTCAAATTGCAGGATAGCCACAGACCTTCTGTGCAACTTTGGGCAAGTAACTTAATCTTTCCTGTGCCTTAAAATAAAGTCCAGTAATGACTTTAAGGTCTTCTGGCATTATGATAATTAGTACAGATAAATAAGTAGAGCAATCTACTGCCTTACCATGCAATTGTTTCTTTTGGATGACATGCATAATAAAGTTCTGGAAAATGTGACTGAGGTGGTACAATATATCCCCCTTTGCCAAGGATGCCATTGGGAGTTCCTCAGGGGATCTTCTGGAAGTCCAATGCCTCTTGCTGAGCAGATCTTCTCTGCCATCCCTGAGTGCCAGCCAACACCACTATCCCTGCTGGCTGGCTAGACCCCACGCTCTGGAAAATACGGGGCTGCCATTGTTGCTAATTACTAGTGGACTTCTGGAGCCTACCCCTTCATCCAAGGGTTTGATTGTGATTTGATGCATACAAAGAAAACCAAGGTTGGGCCTGAATCCTAATCCTGGATCTAGAGAGCCTTCCACTTCTAGGGGATTCAGACCCAAATTTTGCAGCTGGCTCTTGGGGAGCAGCACAGGAGACTGTCTGTGGGTTGTCACTCAGTAAATTGCCCTCTTCTGAGCATGCCCTCTGAAGCAGTCATCATCAGCCACTGTTGAAAAACAGGGTATTGGTTTAGACGGACCATTGGTCTGGCCCACTATGTCTGTTCTAACATTCTTACACAGGTGAGGGCCAACATAGCTTTAAGTTATCTTTCACCCCTGGGAATCAGGGTGTTTCCCCTTTCATAGGTTAGAAACCCACCAATGCCTTGAAAAGCTGACTGGAAGCTGTTCAATGCTGGGTCCACCCCTCTACCACTGAAATGCTGCCTACTGTGCCGGGGCAGCCCTAGAAGGACACTGCGTCAGAGACTATATGGTAGGGATGACATCGAGATGGTCCTTTAGCCCACTACTGGTTAGGTAGCTCCCTACCTTATTTAAAGTCATATAAGCTGGCTTTGCAGTCACTTTACAGTGGCTGAATTTCTGTAACGGAAATGTAGTAGAACCCAGAGTTTGGGTCACCATCTCTACATTGGTAATTCACTCATCTGAACTTCAAAGTATGCAAAACATGGATTCAAACCTAAATTTTGACCTGTGGGCTTATCTCTAGCACAGACTCTTGCTTCTGGCTCTATTTCATCCCCTCTTCCCTGAATTATTGAATCATAGACTGGTAGCATTCTAAAAGACCCAGAAAAGTCTTGATGTCCAGCCCTCTGTTCTGAGGCAGGACTAAGTTAACCTAGCCGTCCCTGACAGGTGTTTGTCCAACCTGTTCTTAAAAGCTTCTAGTGATGTGGATTCTACAATATCCCACAGAGGACTATTAAAAGCTTAACTATCCTCATAGTTTAAAAGGTTTCCTGTTATCTAATTCAGGAGCTCCCAATTTTTTAAGGGTGGGGACCCCTTCCCACCATCCAAAAATTTTGTTGCCCCCTCTTGACTGCAGCTGGCTGGGAAGGGGGCATCCCGGTGAAATCTTGCCCCTGCTATGTAGCTGGCGGGGGGAGGCTGGCAGAATCCATGCCCCCGCCACTAAGTGGAAGGGCCATGGTGGGGGAGGCGCCTTGGCGGCATCCTGCGCCCCCCACCGCAGAGCTGTAGCGGGGCCCACCAGCAGACTGGGACTCCTGCCCACTCACAGTGGGGTTTGGCCTTGAGTCACTCCACCCACTCCCTAATCCCCCCATCCTGCCACTGGCTTTCCCGCTGCCCTGGGGCCGACCCCACTGCCCTGCCCCCTTATCCTGCAACCGGAGCTGGGAGCAGCCATGCCACAGGCTCGTTTCCTTCCTGAGCATGCTCAGGGCAGCACAGGAGTTTTAAAAACTCCCAGCCTGTGGCAGAGCAGCTCCCTCTTGGCATCATGAGGCCTCAGCTCCCAGCCTGTCCATGGACCCCTTTAGGTGACTCTGCGGACCACCAGGGGTCTGTGGACGACAGAATGGAAACCACTGATCCAACTTAAATCCTCCTTGCTTCAAATCAGCCCCATTATTTCTTGTTTTACCTTTAGTGGAGACAGGGCTGGACCTACCCATAATCCAGTGAGGCACTGGCTTGAGGCACCAAATCTTAGGGGCACCAGTGCCACGCCGGCTCCCCTAAGCTTTGGTACATGGTGCCCCTGATCTCTACCTGCTAGTTCCACCCCCAGGACAGGGAACAGCCACTCCAGGGCAAAGTGGACCAGTCCATGTGGTGGACTCCATTCTCTCACCCTGCCTCTGGGCGAGCCCCGGGGAAGGGCAAGACAATGGAGACCAGCCTTTGGGCTGGACTGCTCCACCCCTGGACTGACTGTTCCCTGTCCTAGGGGTGGCATTAGCCCGTCCAGAGCGGAGGCTGGGTTCTGCCCAGCCCCCCCACTGAGGGGATAGGAGTAGGACACCAAAACAAAAGCCAGCTCAAAAGAGCTCCTTGAGCTGGCCCTGAGTGGAGATGGAGAACAACTTATCAACATCCTCTTTAGAATAGCTTTTAACATATATGAAGATTATCAGGCCCCCCTCTCTGTCTTTTCACAAGATTAAACAGGCCCTCTTTTCTTAATAGATAATGTTTTCCAGGCCTTTTTATGATTGCAGTTGCTCTCTTTGGACTCTCTCCAGTTCATCCATATCTTTCTTAAAATGTTGTATTCTGAACTGGATGCAATACTGCAGCTGAGACCTCACTAGTGCCAAGTAGACTGGGATAATTACTTCCTATGTCTACATACAAAATTTCAGTTAAAACACTCCAAAATGGTGGTAGCCTTTTTTGCAATTGCATCACATTGCTGACTCCTATTCAATTTGTGACACATTATAACCATCAGATCCTTTTCAACAGTACTACTGTCTACCCAGTTATTCCCTATTTTGTAATTGTGTATTTGACTTTTCCTTCCTGAGTGCAATACTTAGCACTTGTCTTTATTGAATTTCATCTTGTTGACTTCAGACAAATTCTCTAATTTTTTAAAGCAATTTTTAATTCTACTCCTGTTCTCCAATGTGCTTGTGATTCCTCCCAGCTGGTATCACCTTCAGCTTTTACAAGCATACTCTTTGTTCCACTTATCCAAATAATTAATGAAAATATTAAACAGTATCAGACCCAAAACTAAACATCTAGTTAAACTGATCTTTGAGTATGATTGTTCAACCAGTTTTACACCAACTGTACAGTACTTCACCTAGATCACGTTTCCGTAGCTGGCTTACAAGGATGCAATGTGGAACTGTGTCAAAAGTCTGACTAAAATCAAGATATATCACATCTACTTCTTCCCCCAATTTTCTAGGTTAGTAACCTTCTCAAAACAGGAAATTACGTTGACTTGGAATGATTTGATCTTGACAAATCCAGTCTGATTATTTCTTATTAATCTGTTATCATTTAAGTACTGTTTAATACTTTGTTCCACTAACTTTGCAAGTATCTAAGTTAGGCAGACTGGCCTATAATTCCCCAAGCGCTCTTTGTTTCTCTTTTTAAAGGTTGATACTATGTTTGACCTTCTCCAGTCCTCTTGGCCCTCTCTAGTCCTCCTTTAGTCCTCAGATTAATTACTGATGGTTCTGAGATAGCTTCAGTTCCTTAGGTACCCTTAAATAAATTTCATCACACACTGCTGACACGAATAGATCTAATGTATTTAAGTATTTTTAAACTGTTCTTTCCCTAGTTTGGCTTATGTCTCTTCTCCCTCATTAATATTAATTGTGTTGAGTATCTTGTCACCATTAACCTTTGTAGTGAAGACTGAAGCAAAACAGGCATTAAACATCTCAGTTTTCTTGATGTCATCCATTGTTAGCTCTTCTTCACCACTAGGTAGAGAACCTACACTTTCCTTTGTCTTTCTCCTGCTCCTACTCATCCTAATGAATTTTAAGAACCTCTTCTTATTGCTTTTTACGTCTCTTTTATGCTATACTATTTATCAATTACAACTAGGGGCTGGGAATCAGGATTACTAGGTCACTATCTGCTGTAATGGGATGCAATCTTGTTCAAACTCTTTAAACTGTCACTTTAGCCATGTGTAAAATAGATATAACTACCCTAAACCTTACATGGATATTATGAGGTTCATTAATGTTTGCAAAGTGCTTTAGGAACAATTATACTAAGTACGGATAAAGTATTTTATTACTAATTATTATTGTTATCTTCAAATAATAAAGAAATCACAATGCAAAAAGGCACAGCATATTGTAAATGACTAGATTTGATTTATATGTACTTAAATCTGCATTCAGTACACACCCATACTACTCCCACACATGCATGCATACATACTGAAAACTCTGCAGTTTCATTTTTTAAAGTAAAGGTTTCTGCCCCTTTCAATAAACGGTGGAACAGTGAGTGGCATACAACATTTAGTAGCTGTAATGTATGATTATTAGAAACTTATTCAATAATATTACTTGAAGGACAACAAAGACATTACTGGCAGCTCATTCTGCAAAACTGACTGAATTCCAAAGACTGGTGAGTCACATTACAGAAAAGGCTGAGGGGTGTGGGGGGAAGAGGACATTACATTTTCCAGTCCACCATAACTCCCACTTGAAGTGGGAAACTCACACATGTTCCATCCATTCCTTCCCACACAGATGCTGCTTCAGCTCCCATGAGACAGGGAGTTTATTAGTTAATGCTCAAGTTTAAGCCTTCATCAAAGGAAATGATGAGCATCCGAGTCTCTCTTCCTCTGTTGCACAGAAGTAAAAGTTTTCTAGTTGTCCTCAACATTCACCCTAACATCCCTGTTATTGGAAGAGATGAATCCCTGCCAGAGAAATCTGAAACCTTTGGCCACCCTGCATGTCCTTCACATAGAAAAACATCTTCCCTGAGAAAATGAATGGATGTAATGAAATACAATGCTAGGCAAACTGTGTTTGCACAAAGCAGTAAGAAATGAAAGGTAAAGCCAAAAATGCCAAACTGAATGATGTTACGAGAACAACATGATGTTGCTTTGATCCAAGGAGATCCTGTAGTTTTCTTTTTAATAATGTCACATATGGTATCTTATAAGGAAGCAGGGAAAGTGACACAATTTTATAACTCTACAAGGGTTTCACACCATGGGACAAGGTCCCTATTGTATAGAGGAGCATTGAAAAGAAAGGGGAGAGGAAGGAAAAAGAAAAGCTTGTAAAGCAGATCTAAAATTACACTTATTCTCAGGAAAGATACAAATCTAGGCCATAAAAATTGTTCATTACAACAAGCTCATAGGAACACTTCTAGCAAATGCTTCATAGGTATTCAGCCCTAGCTAGAGACAGGAGAGTTAGATCGGGGAGAGGGGGAGGCAGCAGGAGGAATTAGTAAGTAACCCTTTTCCCCATAGAGTCTTCAACCCATTTTTGCAACTGAACTCCTACCAAGGTTCTCAAATAAACAGACTTTTTTTCCTATTTCTCAACATCTTTGCATGTCTCTGTCCAAAATAAGGGCTAGAAGCACTTTGATATCGTAAGTAAAAAAAAGCTGTCTAAGAAAGACTGTTTTTCGTGTTATGCAAAGCCCAAGTAGATGAAAGAAGGACACAGGATGTCACAGGAAAGCCTGTTCTGATAAGATTTCATTCCAAAGCACTTATCCTGAAATTGGATACACCTGAACACACCCTTTTAGCTACTTGGACCCTTGTTGAATACGGAGCTCTGCAGAGGCACAAAAGTCTGCCAAGATAGATCAGACTATAGTATGTAGATGCAAATTTGGAGACCCATCCATCTGGATAAACTTCAGATAAACATCTGACTGTTGGGGAGCTTATTGTGACATCAACCTACCTCATGATCTCTTTTGAGAATCCAGGAGAACTCCATATTCAAGAAAACACATCAAATCACTTGAGTCAGGGCTTAGCCTCTTAAAAAAAGCAAGATCAGGCTCTAAAACTCCAACCTAGTCTACACTACAGACGTAAGGTCGATGAAAGGCAGCTTATGTCAATCCAACTCTAAAGGCTGGTCTGCTCTATGCTGCACTGTTGATGCACATTACACAAGTTATGTTACGTAATTAATGTCACTGATTTTTGACATGCCTTGCATCGAGTTGCTGTGCTGTACTGTCTTCACTATGCTATGTTGATAGAGGATATAGCTTGAAGTTTTCATGCTGGTGAAGTACCAGAGTTGATGAGAGAGTGCTTAGTGATTAACTGAGAGTGTCTTCAGATCCTTGCAACCAATGCTACTGCATGTATGGCTGCAGCATCGAGGAAGCAGTCTAGTAACGACAAGCTTTAAGAGTCTACATGAAAATGTAGCTTCTACTACTGTAGCTCATTCACTACATCAACTTAACTCCATCTCCACGAGAGGCATTGCACTTAGGTCAATGTAGTTATGTTGACACAGTGTCAGTACAGACGCTGTGTTGAGTACATTGATTGTTGATGCCTTTCAGAAACCACCCCACAATGTCCTACACTGGCAGTTATATCAGCGAAAGCATTCCTGGTGAGAATGGACACTGCCGACACATGAAGCATGATCTGAATATGTACAACTGATTCAATTACTGTGGTGGCTGTACATTGACATAACATAGGTTGACTTAATTTTGTAGTGCAGACTTGTCCTGCTTCAAGAAGCTGAGGCACACTGAATATAATAAAATTGCTGCCGCCCTGATATGGGACAAAATGAAAGGACAAGAGACCCAGCTAGTAGAAAACAAAGATACAGTAAAGTCAACAATCAAACAAAATAAAAAAAAAATATTTTTTTGCATCTGGATCCCACAATAACTATGCAAATCTATTGATAGTAATAAAAATAGGATTACACCAGGTGCATGGGGTGAAGAGGTGAGGTTGGGTCTGTAATGATCCTTATTTGAATTGACTTCAGTTAACAAACACACAATTTCCTTTAACCCCTCCCCACTTCCCTTTCCACACGCCCACCTTTATTTTTCCCAGGCTGCTTCAGGCAAAGTTTTATTTGGCATTTACGTTCACACACCAGGCACTGATTCCTGCTAGTAAAAGGTGATAAAACTTCTAATGGAATGATTGCTCATGCAGAAAGCCTCACAGAGGAAATATTTTGAGTAGTATAGCCTCCCACACAAACCACTGCTGTAGTGTTGGAAGGTATCCATTTTCCCAGTTCAAACCTGAAGCTCAATTTAAAAAAAAAAATCAGGAAAATGCCACTCAAAGGTAATTAATATTGTCTCCATCTTTCCCACTCACCAGATTGTTATTGACAATAGTTCTGTTATGTAAATGAATAAGCAATTAAGTTTACTGGAAAATCAGATATGAGGTGAAATATTCACAGCGGCTGTAGATCAGGGGTCCCAAACTCACAGCCTGATGGCCACATGCGACCCCTCAAGTTATTTCTATCGGCATGCAATGACACTATCACTATCAATATTTGCAATACCGTTGTATGAAAAGGTTTCAGTGGTGCAGCCTATGGGCTACCATACTAGTTCTCATGTATGGTGTGGCCTTTGGGCTAACGTACTAGTCCTCATGCAGCCCTCGTGGTGATTTGAGTTTGAGACCCATGCTGGGTGATGCTTGCCCACTTGCTCAGAGTAGGTGAGTATTTGTCAAAGGGCAGATTTTTAAGGGAACTGATGTGCCTAAAGATACAACAGATAAAACATTGAGTGGGATTTTCAAAAGCACCAGACCTTCACTGGGAGGTATTAATGTGGTATTAAATAATACAGGTAAAAACTATCTGGTTTAAATATATGATTTTAACTTGATAGTTTCACATTAAAATTTATACTCAAGCCACAATCCTTCAAAGACTTGTGCACATGGACCACTTTACTTACACAAGTAGTCTCATCAAATTCAGTGGGGTTACTCACATGAGTATCATCCTGCATATGCTTAATCTTTGTGCAATATGGGCAATCAGTGCATGAACTCGGACATTGCAGTATCTCCTTTCAAAGTTCAATACAGGAATTCTTTTCGTAGAGACTTTATGATTTTTTCTTCCCATACTCTTCTCTTTTTTTTTCCTTTTCAAAATATGCTTGATAGAGTATGATATGATTTCTCTCTATGTGGAGTAATAGACTTTGAATGGTACAAGATGGTGCATTTGTTAGCTTTTTTTAGTGGGCTTACAGGCAAACAACCTAAGGCAAAGTATATCCACAACTTTGTGTATCTTTAAAGGGATGGGCCTGTAAGCTGTTGCTGCTGGTTCTGCCCCCATAAAGCTCTCTTCTTTTGTTCAGTTCTTGAGACCAGTTGGTAGTACCCTTCAGACATTTTATTGATCTTTCTCCCTCTCTAGCTCATACATGCTAATTGTACCTCTGTAGCAAAACAATCCTATTATCATGTTAATTAGTGGGAGGGTTGTTGAGGTTTTCCAGTTCATTACCTGCTAATTTCAAGATAAATGAATCCACAGGTTACTAAGTAAATAAGGTCACCTATCAAGTACTTGTAAACGTGTTTGTAAACAAGGAGGGGAAACGGGAGGGGAAGAGAAAGGGGGAACGTGTTTGGCTTGGGCAGTTGGAAGTGGCTTTGGATAAGGATTTGGCTCCCATGCTGGGGTGACCCTGTTTCCCTTGAACTCATTTGTAATGGAAAGTGAATGTTTTCTGTCCACCTGGTTCCCCAGTGGGATGTTTCCTCCCTGAAACTACTTTGTGTGCACTCAAAAGAGCTCTTTGTGAGCAGATTACTCATTCCGCCCTTTGGGTTGATTGTTGTTGCCTTTTGCTGCAATCGCCAGAAGTGAGGACATAGAACACTAAAGGGAAGAGAGGCAGAGAGAGGGGGGGAAAGGCATGTTAGCATGAATCACAAACCTCCTCTGCACAACCTCACACAGTGCTTGTGATTACTCATATTTCCTCTATACATCAGGCAGCAGCAAAAAAGAATTTCAGGAAGAGGAGAAATAATGGGCCAGATCCTCTCATAGTGTAAATTGATATTGAGCCTTTGAAATCGATGGGTTTTCCCCCAAGCCCATAATTTCTGTGGAGAAATATTTCAGGGCCTCTCTGAAAGATAATAAGGGTGTGCAAATAAAGTAGGAGTATGTAACTGTATATCCAAGTTTGTAGGAACTGATAACGCCCATAAAGCCATGTAAAAATTCATTGTGCACCTTTTCTTTGGAAAGTTCCAAAGGGGCAACTGCGTTACTCTAGTTCATTAAAACAAACAACCAATCTTGGGGCACTTAAAGACTAACAAATTTATTTATTGCATGAGCTTTCATGAGAAAAAAAATCCCACTTTGTTATATACTTAAAAGAACTAAGTGAAGTGGGATTTTCTCCCAAGAAAGCTCATGAAACTCCTTGTCTTTGGATGCAGTCCTCCTGCAGTTAGGCTCAGCTCAAACTTTGACTCTGAATCATCTTAAAATCTCAAAGTAAAACTGAATACAATGCATCCAACTATCACCTGATTTGCACTATAAATGAAATCTGGGCATATAATTAACAGAGGATAATGTACTGGACACATTTCACCTCTTTCTGTGGGCAGAATGTTTGCAAACATTGTTCCAGCTTTCTCCAAGTTGATCATTATTCAAAACTGTTCAAAAACATTTGTAGCAAATTTCATTTACTACATAGTTTGGCATTCAAAATGCTGCATCTAAACTACCGCCTGTGCTGCTGTTCATCCCACCTAAGTCACATGACATTGTTTCTTTTCCCTAATTGGATGATCATATTGTAACTTTATAATTAGGACAAGTGCTCAGACAAAGTAAATTTGCAGTTGCTTTCTGCATGCAATCATTCTGAAAATAATGGCATGGATGTTTGCTGACAACAAATGCAGAAGAGGAATGACTACAGCTGAAGTAAATTCAATGAATTGTCCACTGAATTTTATTTGAAAAGTTGCAAATGTACAAATTATCTCAGTTTTGAGAACACAGATTAAATCCAAAATTCTGTAAAGCACAGCAAGGCTTTTGATGAAGTAGTGTGTTTCTAAAGAAACCAAAAACAATGTGTTTATATTCCAAGGGTGTGAATTTTGTTACACGTCTCTTATTCTTTTGACAAATTTCAAATGAGTAGCTGTGTTCAAGTAGTTCAGTAAAACAGGCAAGGAGTCCTGTGGCACTTTTAAAGACTAACAAATTTCTTTATCACATGAGGTGCTGTGGCAGAAAATCCCACTTCAAGCGCCTGACAAAGTAGGATTTTCTCCACGAAAGCTCATGTGATAAATAAGTTCATTAGTTTTAAAAATGCCACAAGACCTTGTTTGTTATTCTTCTGAGAATCAGTAACTAAATAAAGCACCCCCTTTCAACCCCAATTAAACTTTGTCATTTGAGAGCTCTAGATGCCCACTGATTTCATTTTAACTACATGCGACATAGCGACAAAACGGAGGTTGTCACGTGTTTTTTGGCTGACTGTATTATTGTCAAAAAAAACAAGGAGTCGTGTGGCACTTTAAGATTAACAGATTTATTTTTCGCATGAGCTTTCGTGGGAGAAAATCCCACTTCATCAGATGCTTCGAAGATGGGTGAACTCGCGTTACTGTCACTAGCATTCATTAAGAGAACCTTGAAGTTTTGCATCATCTGTATTTGGCCTTCCCTTTTGGAAGAACTGTTTCTCGTAAAAATACTTCAGAAGCATTATCTCTTAGCAATCCAACTGGCATCTGAAACATCAAATTCTCTCTTCTCTTTTTTTTTAATTAAAATAATAAATTGGTCTTAAATTATCCCTGAAATCAGACCAGTGTTGATTACAATGGGTCTCATGCTGTGACAGCTCAAGATGATGTTATTTTTATTCCTTTTCAACGAGATCTTAATCTCTCCCTGCGTGTAAACAAATTGTCACAGTAACCTTGTTCTTTAATCTCCCAGCTGAAGACCTTTAAAGCATTGAAAGATAACGGATCTAACTGAGATTTCATCAGCTTTCAGGCTTTTATAGATACGTCACATGCCTCTCCCTTCACTGCAGTCTTTAAATGTTGAAGGAGAGAACTGGACTTTGCACTCAAAAGTCTCCCTTAAATGTTTGAAAATAGCATCCAACTAGGAACCCAGAAATATGGATTTGAACCCACAAAGCTACAGCAGAAGTTCATAGGCAGGGTGCAAGGAAAATTGCTACCTGTTCTAGACATTGCTGAACTGTTCTCCTTTCCCTTGTGACCCTTTGTCCCACCCTTATTAAAAAAGGTCAAAGACATTTCAACATGTGAGTCTCCAGCATGGCACATTGTGATCAGTTTGTGATCTTTCTTCAATGGCTATTTCACCCCAAAGGAAAACATTCCAAGGAACATTTGGTGACAATAATAACTCATTAAATCTAGTATTTATCTTCAAAGCTCTTTGCAAATATTAACTAATTTATCTGCCCAAGCCTCTTACCTAACAAGTAAGTGGTGTGATTATTCAGATTTTTACCAATGGGGAAACTGAGGCAGCAAGCAACTAATTGACCTTTTAAAGGCCATGTGATAAGTTAGAATGAGAACTGATTTAGAAGTCAGGGAGTGTCTAGCCTCCAGTCCTAAAATCAGACCACTCGGCCACACCGCTATCCATTACAGCCTTTTGGGAATCCCCTGAAGTAATAACATTAACAAGTTACTTCCCTAATGCTAATGACCCTTCTTTAGCTCCACTAAACTTCACCTGAACACTTCAGACCAAGAATGCAAGTGCTGCTTTTTTTTTTTTAAGTCAGCAAACTATATGGCAGGTTACATCACTGCATTCAGATGAGAGTGTTTCATGTTTGAAGGCATGTAAGCGTCGCTATTCATAATGGGAGGAATGGGAATCCTCACCAGCATCCATAAACCTGCTGTGCAATTCTTTACAGGTGTACATTATTTGTGAGTAGACATGTGGGTACATTTTCCAAGCACTAAACAGGAGATGCTGCTGTTGCATATGCACTCACTCACTCACTCTCTCACTCTCACACACACACACACACACACACACACACACACACACACACACACACACAC
>ML682019.1:13046339-13081746 GCA_007922195.1 Podocnemis expansa
CACACACACACACACACACACACACACACACACACACACACACACACCTGTTTCTATTTAAATAGCTTTTGCTAGGGCATTTTCTGATGTTTTGAAAATGCACTCCATTTATTCACTGGCATGTCAGTTATTCATGAATATAACAATGTTTTCTGTAAAGTCACAGATTTATAGTTCTTATGGTTTAAATTCTTTCACTGAAAATTCAGCTACAAATATTCTAAATTGGACACAAAATCTTTCAGAACAAGTTAAGTCCGTGTGCAGAATTCAAATGATGAATCCTTAATTTCAGTTCCACATTTCACTCAAGGTGGATGGAATTTTTGCTCCAAAATGGACTTATTTATATTGCAATAATGCTCCATAAATATTGTGGAATCTGACTTGCTAGGCCTCATCTCTCGATGCAAACATTCCACACACATAAAGGTCAGACGGGGCAATAACTGATGAAGAGTACTGGCTAACAGGCTTGAAACTGAATGATGTTAAATACTAGTTTTAATGTAAAAGCATTAATTGCTCCTGTCTTCATCTTTCAGAAATTGGCCCAGCCACTGAGATTGTGTTTCTCTTTTTCTGTGATCCAAAAAGGTATATTTTGTACATTTCCAAAGGGATAGCCGTGGTAGTCTAGTCCAGCAAAAAAACAACAAGGAGTTGTGTGGCACTTTGAGACTAACAGATTTATTTTTCACATGAGCTTTCGTGGGAGAAAATCCCACTTCCTCAGATGCTTCGAAGATGGGTGAACTTACAGAAAGGAATGAAAATAAATGCAAGGGGGTGTAAAACATAGGACCAGGTCATACAGTAACAGCAAATCAGAGACCTCTCCTTACTTATAGGCAGCCACCCAATCTTAAATAGATACTCACCAACAACTACAGATTTAACAACAGAAGCACTGAAGCAGGCACACACCCCTGCAACAAACTACACTGCCAAGTCTGCCCACTTATCTGCAGAACAGTTACCATCATAGGTCCTAGTCAAGCCTGCTACTCCATCAAAGGCTCATTTACCTGCTCATCTACTAATGTGGTCTATGCCATCATGTGCAAGAAATGCTCCAACACCTTATACATTGGCCAAACAGGACAATCACTGTGTAAAAGGATGAATGAACACAGGGCTGATATCAGAAATCACAGAACAAAGAAACCAGTTGCTGAGCACTTCCATCTTTCTAATCACTCGATGAATGATTTGTTAATGACTGTCGTCAGGGATGTGGCTGGGACATCAACACTTCAAAGAGAAACAGCTGAACTCGAATTAATATGCAAGCTAAATTCTGTGAAAGCAGGACTTAATCAAGACTATGAGTTCTTTTCCCATTACAAAAGATAATTTGACTTTTGGCTTCCCATGGTTTGAACCTAACAACTGCTCTGATTTGCTGTTACTGTATGACCTGATCCTATGTTTTACACCCCCTTGTATTTAGTTTCATTCCTTTCTGTAAGTTCACCCATCTTCGAAGGATCTGAGGAAGTGGGATTTTCTCCCACGAAAGCTCATGCAAAAAATAAATCTGTTAGTCTCAAAGTGCCACACAACTCCTTGTTGATAGTTTGTACAGAAACAAGAGTTCATGCTGTGTGTTCCCAATTGTGAGCTGACGCCATCACTAAGTGTGATTCCTTAGTGTCACAACTCTCCCTTTACAGGAGCAAAAAGGAGAAAGAAGGGCAGTCCAAACTGCAAATCAACATACATCTAGGGACTTCCTCTTCTCTCCACTAACTGTGGACAAGTTATTTCATGCCATTCTGAGTGGACAGCTTGGTTAACATCCTTGGATATGACTTCAATATACGTCAAGCTGTCTTAGGTATTTACATAGACCTGGTATCTTAATACCTGAGCACATCACAAGCTTTTAATGCATTTATCCATACAACTCCCATGCAAGCTAGGGAAGTATTACTATCATTCCAGTGTTATAGCTGGGAAACTGAGGCACAGAGGACTAAGAAAGTCACCCAAAGTAACGCAAGAAGCCTACAGCATGAACTCAGGGCTTCCAAGTCCTAGGCTAGTGCCCTAAACACTGAGCCATGTTTCTTTATTATGGGCTTAGTCTATAAAGAAATTATTTTTAATGCTTCTAATGGTTGTAAGCGCTAATCAGGCCCCCAGATAAAATGCATTAGGTCCCTTTTAGCCCCATTTTTAAATACTGAATATTGCTGTAACCCTTCTGGTTTAGATCTTGGAGCTGAAGTTCAGTTCCACATTTTAACCGTCTTTGTAGCTCCCAGCCTACAAAGGCTGACAAAATGCCAGAGTTTATATTAACCACAACCTGTCTTACAACTTTTCGGAGGACCATCATAAGTTTCCTACAGGAATATCAGGATAGTGGGTCATCAGGGCAGCCAGTAAAAAATGGCAAGAATGAAGGGTGTGAGAGCTGCCTCAAATGATTGTGGACATGGTATGAGCCCTGCTATAGTGCTAAAACAGTGTGATCACTCTTTCCCTAGGTCCCTGGTGTTTTTATACTTTTTCCCTCGGCAAACTATATTGGCTCAACCTTACACGCATTTCAAACCTTCTGAGCTGGCAAAAAGTCCATTATCTCCTATCCACCATAATGAACTAGCTTCCCAACAGGGCTTCAATATTCACTGTGGTTGTCGCCATGTTGATCCCAGGACACTACAGAGACAAGATAGGTAAGGTAAAATGTATTTTGGACCAACTTCTCCTGGTGAGAGAGACAAGCTTTTGTTGCTAACTCTTCCAGACCTGAAGAAGGACTCTGTGTGGATTGAAAGCTTGTCTCTTGCTCACCAGGAGAAGTCGATTCAATAAAATATATTACCTCACCCACCTTGGGTCTCTAACGCATTTTTAGAGCAGATAGTTTAGATCAGTGGTTCTCAACATCTGAGTCAGGACACATTACTGTGTCACCACCACAGTGGTAAGTGTGTCACAAAGAACCAGGGAGATGGCTGGATTTGGCCTGGGGGAATGAGGTGGGCTGGTGTATCCTGTAAGGTTGTGATGTGCTGCCAAGTGTGTCACAACCCACAAAAAATTGAGAACCACTGCTTTAACTTTAGGGATATGTCCATCCTGAAAAGTTTTTTGTCAAAATAAGGAGGCTTATTTCGAAAAAAAAACTTTTTACCTGGCCATTCAGGCATTTTGTTATTTTGAAATAACTGCTTCATTATTTTGAAAAAACAAAGTGCTATTTCAGAATAACTAAACAGGCTTTTATTTCAAAAGAGCAATTCTTTTGAAATAATTATTTTGAAAAAAGCCATTCCAAGCCGCAAAATTGGCTTTTTTTGAAATAATAGCCCTAGGCTTTTCCCTGCCTTCCCCTATTTCAAAATAGAGAGTCTAGTGAAGACTCACTAGTTTGAAATAATAATTCCTACCTTATTTTGAAACAGAGAGTCATCACTAGACTCCTATTTTGAAATAATAAATTTGAAATAATGCTATTTTGAAATAATCATTTCAAAATAAATTCAAAATAGTTATTTCAAAGTAACTATTTTGAAATACCTTTGGAAGTGTAGACATAGCCTAGACGACTACTTAGTGAATTTAAAATGAGAGCAAGTAATTATACTTAATAAGACAAGAGATCCTTAATGATCTCCTTTTTGTGATTTAATTTATAAAAGCAGAAATTTATCATTTAATAGCATCATTAAGTAAACACCACAGAAATTTCATAAATAAAGTGTCCCCCATATTTCATGAGAAATAAGTTTCCTTCTAACGTTCGCCTTATGACAAAATAAAGTGGGAAGCTCACAGCTACTTAAGTAACTGCACTCAGCAATTAAGCAATCCAAAAAGAGTCTGTTCAACTACATTTTCTCTGGAACACAAACTCTTCATCACCCCATGGAAGAAGCCTTTGAAGAAAGATGCAATATTGGCAACAGGAATGTGTGCATTTGTCTGGGTTAAAACATGTGGAGTGAGCAAAATGTGAATCTCTCTCTGATAAAAAAAAAAAAAAAAGACTGTTTTAAAGGTGATGAATTTAAATAAGATCATAGTATGTCACTACATTTGGAGAAACAATGATGGAAATATCCTCTATCAATGACATGTCACTACATTTTGTGTGCATTCATGTTCTGGGGTAAAATCTCTGAAGACTGAATTAACTAAGAGTTTGCAGTGGGGTAATGGAAAATATTACCTCATTAGCACTAGGTTTGTCATTTGCTCCATGACAAAAAGGTAAATTACAATGTATTAATGCAGTTAGTGTTGTTTTTAATGTGCGCTGGGATACAATAAAACTTTTTATTGGGGATGCGTGATGGCGTATTTGCACTATAGTATTAGCCCTAGCACTCTGATAGGGCAGCCACTCATATTACCCTGTGGAACACTCTCATAATGATGTAGTAAAATTTGACTCTGATATAGTAAAATCTGTTTATGGAAAAGGATTGCCCCCCCCCCCAATTCTGTCAGACGGGGCCAGGAGAGAATGAGGCAGAGGGAAGGGAGTTCTTTATAACCATATCTAACTGCATAGACAGTTTGTCTCTTTGTTTACTTTTAAACTCCTCAGCATCAGGCCAGGATGAGAAAATAAATATACCATGCAATCCATTTTCATTTCCCTGCTCACTCCCTTTCTTCTTAATTCAGCCACATGTTTGCTATCCTGCTCCCAGAAGTTAGAATCCACATTTTGGTGAAGGAGTCTTAAACAGGAGCACTGGAATTTAGCACATGTATAATGGGCTTGCTGTGGAATTTTGCATGTACAGCTCAGCTAATATAAAACAACCACATGAACATTCATTGCAGAGAGACGCAGGGGAACGACAAGTCCTTTCTTTATTGAATACAGTGCTTGCTTGTGTCTGCATCAGCGTGGGCAGGCTGATCTCCTCTCCATGCATCATTATTGCATTCCCAGAAACAGATTTATGGTGTTAACTAACATATGCAGGTGCACTCAGGACTGCTGCTACTTTTGTAGTCATGATTGTGTCCTACTCTGCTCTTCAAATTGACAGAGAATATAAAAATTCTGAAATGAATTTACGCTGTGCTCCTCACCAGTCATCCCCTTTTAGGTAATGACTGCTAAGAGTGATTCTTTATTCCTTTGGCAGCCTTGTGCTCCTTTCCTGGATCAGGTATCATCTACGCCACACATTGTTTGCTTAAACCTGTTCAACTATTCACATTGGAACTTGTCCATGGCTTTAGGCTTGTGCCAAACTACAGCACCATTTTGGGATTAAATGGCAGTCCAACCCCCACAGCAGATGACACAGGTCACAGCTGAAAAAGGAAAGGGTAGCAATAGTATTCTGGGATGGAGCACTAAGATTCATCGATGAAGGAAGAACTAGCCACAAGACCTGACTAAGCCTGATAGTAGTGAATGGAAACCACTGACCTATGATACCTTTATGGTTCACTTGCTAGGCCAGCAGCATCTCTTGGAATTGATTTATTTGTACTATACTTTTCCATTGAAATGTTTTAATAATAAGGATACATGAGAGAAGGCACAGGAGAAAGTGTGTCATACGTCAGAATGAAAAGTCTCGCATAAATGATAATAAACATAGGATAAAATATACTTTGCTTTCCACAAGACACAGCATTTTCCTGATGGCTTTGTCTAGAGCAGTTCTGAGCTGGGAATTAAAGACAAGAGTTTTATTTCATTAAGAAAATATACAACCTTGTCAATGTACATGGTGCCAATAAAACAAGGAACAGCATAGAGTCCCATCCCAGGGAAGATCACAATCTAACATGTACAAGACGGTGTGCAGGCCAAACAAAACAAAAGACAATGGGTCAAGGAGGGTGTTGAGAGATTCTAAGTGAAAGCAAATATAGGCAAAATTTATGGAAGAAACAGCTAATTTGGCACTGACTACTGCACTACTGTAACTGTTTATATGTACAAACACATCCCTCTCTACTGATTTCTCAAGCTTTTCCCCCACTACATAATTTGCCATGTTGTCTAAAATGCTGGGACTTGGGTAGCGTTTGCATTGTTTGTTTGTATGATGGAACCCTGACTGGGCTCTTCAGGTTCCTCTGCAATAAAAATAATGTTTAATAAGTGAATTTAATGAAAGGGAGAGAGAGAGCACTTCCCAAATAAGAAGTGGGACAGAATATGGATCAGAACCAGAGAAAGCCAAACTGTAGACAGTCAGAAGAAAGCATTTAGAAGAACAAAGGGAGCACAAATGGGGGACAACAGTTGTGTGTAGATTGCTTGACTCCTTTCCTTGCAATTGGAACTTGCCTTGGAAATGCAGAAGAAAAGGTAAAAGTTATTTTGACTTACAAAAGTAAAGAAAGGTCATTAGGAAGACCTGAGACCCAATAAAGCTCTTTAAATCTTTTCTACTTGCAATACACAGAGCAAAGCCTACAGGAAAGCTGAAGCTAAGAAAATTACAAATGGTAATGCTATTATTTGGCATATAGTTGCCAAAGGCATTCAATATAAAGATTTTACAGAGGTGTCAACTGATATATAGCAAACACACAAACAGTCTCCAGCGCTGTAACATATGCAAGGAGAACTGAGGCTAAATATTAGCATATGAATTATATATTCTTGCAATGCTAGGCAAAGAAAATGCTTGCTGTGCACCATAGTTAAAATGAGCAATAAATACCAGGGTTAATACTGACAATGTCTTGTTGTGGAAGGTTCCTTTAAGCCCCCCTCTCCCAAGTTGGGTTTTCAAACAGGTTTCCGCTGTGCTGGATAATGAAGTGATTAGACTGTTCCGTGCAGAGGCTGTTACATATTTAAAACAGGTTCCACCATTGCCTCATTTTTAAACATCAGAACCTGTTTTGGGCATCAGAAACGTGAAACATGAACATCAATAGCTTCCCCCTGCCAAGATAAGAGCTTGCTGCAGAGGCCAGACATATGTCTGTCTTTGCTCCCTCGAGGATGTTTCTGGAAAAAGAAGAGGTGGGACGGTACCTGTGTGGCTTTAAACAACTCAGACACATCTGGGCCTTTTGTAAACTTTCTTTTGCTCATTCTTTGCAGAGGTAGCTGGAGGCTTTGTCCTCTGAGTTATTGGCGTCTGGGTTTAAACCAGACTGGTTTGGCTGGTTATTGGCTCCCTAGGAAGACGGTATGCTTGGCCTCCAAGGGGGATGACCCATCCAAATAAATGAGCTTATTTTCTGAAGGGAGCTGTGTTCAGCTCTGCTGAATTGAAGGAGGCTAATAATGCTGCTTGCCTTTTGAAGGTGACAGCAAGATTTAAATGATAACTTGCAACGTGTTTAGCTATGCCCAGTGTTAATACAGGCAAAATTCTGGCAGGAAAACGATGACAACACGACCGCAAAGTGCTTCAGTGTTCTCAAAGAAAAGCCCTTTAACTGAGCCAAGGAATTTGTATGGCTCTTTACTCACTGGCCCAGGCTAATTCTTTTCCACCGTGAACACCATCACCGACTGTGCTTAATGCATTATTTTAGTGCTCCCTGGGATATATCATGCTGGCTAAGCAGGGCCACCTAGGGGGTGCCCACAAGTGCAACTTACCCCAGGCCCCCACCAAGGAGGGGGCCCCCACCTTAGTCCCTGCCTCAGCTTCTGACTTTATATGCCCCAAGGAATAGTGGGAATGGGTAAACCAAGAGGGACTTGGCAATTGGGAAGGTGGCTGGACAAAGCTGGGAGAGGAGAAGACCTGGGGGTGGGCAGAGGTGCTATGCATTGTGTGTTTGGAGCAGTGAAGAGGGGCCCTCATATCAATCTGTCCCAAGCCCCCTAAATTCTCTGGGCAGCTCTGTGGCTAAGGTCTGCCCACTTTTATAACAAGTTTGGATAAGGTCTCTGCAAACGCAGCTGGGAATAAATGTCTCTTGCAGTGCTGTCTGACCGTTCAACTCTTTGCAGCTGGATCCAGTCCCAGACTGCCCTGGGTTGACTTTCCTAATACTGCAGTGAAGGGAGGTACCTGGATAGACTTTCTGCTTGTGGAAAAGCTGCACACCCCTTCTGGAGGAATTCTAACCAAAGATTTCTCTTGTTTGTGTGTATGGTTTTAGACACACAAAGGAAAGCTGACCAAAAATAATCATCTCATCTTAGTTGGCCACCCCTCTGATGAAGGGGTGTTCTGACCCCCACCAATGATCGACTGCCTGTCTATACAACAGGTCTGGGCTCATCTTCAATACCATTCTAGAACTGGTTGATTTAATTTAGGCATATGGCTGTTGTCTTGCCTTTTCCCAGCCCTACAGAAAGTGCAAATGCTGCAAAGTCAAACACTGATTTCCACCACACAGCCAAGCAAACAGCTAAAAGCAAACAAACAAGCCAATGAAAACCCACTTCATTATGCTCTTTCAGGAGTAACCATTGATAAAATATCAAGTTGTATCCTCCATTTGAGTAGAGTTCAAAGCCACTTATAAATTTGTGGCTCAGGTGTGTCATGAAGGCAGTCTTGCATTGGAGACATAGTGGAGGTCTCTTACCACATCAGAAATGCCAGGAGGCATATTTGGTGCAAATAAACTCAGTGTCTCCCACTGTCTATAGAAAATGCTGCCACAGCGACAACAGATGCTCCCTGTTTATCTTGACCAGTTATTCTGGTTAACGAGACTGGAGTAGGAGGAAAGAAGTCAGTTCTCCATCTCCTTCCACTTTGTAGGGACAAGCAATACTACTTAGGTGGAGTCCTTATTCTCAGGGGAATGCACAGACTGAGCGGCAACAGGGCCCAATGACTAAACCACTGGACTGGGATTCAGAAGCTCCAGATTCTATTACTGGGTCAGCTGCTCTCCTGCAGGATGACCTTGGACTACTCACTTCAGGCCAGATTGACAAAAGGACTTTGGCACTTTCAACAGCCATGAGATCCTCAAAATCCTGGATCACCTGCTGACTAATCCTACAGGTAACAATGTTTTGCCCTAAAACCCCATAGATGCCTATGTTTTGTCCACTAGGGTTGTGCTCAGTTGCCCAAGTCCTGATCCCTCCTAACGGATCACTACATACCTCACACCTAAGTCTCCACCTGATCCTGAACTTAACATTGCCCCCATCTAGTTTGCTTCTGGGACCAACCCAGTAGGTTTGCTCAGTTTGCTAGCTTTTGTGGGATCCCTTTGTTAGGTGCCTATCTCTCCTTATAGTTGGTATAGAAAGTCTCAGTCACCAATTCAGGGGGTGTGGATCCCAATTAGTGCCTAAAAACCTAATGCCACACTGAGCATTGCAAGGGCTAAGTCCCTTTGTGGGTTAGCCTTTCCCCACTCAGTGCCTCAGTTTCCCTACCTGTAAAATGGGGATAAATGTACTGCTCTCTTTTGCAAAATGTGTTGATACCTACTCTTAAGAAGTGCTATATAAGAGCTGAATATTACTGAAAGGGGCCATACAAAAAGAAGGCACAAGATCCTTGGCTCTTCTCTACTGATGCATTCATAGATATGCCAAGTGAAATTTGGCCTTTTATGGAAAGGAAACATTTCACTCATCACCAAAATGCAGTCATCTTTAAATTGGGAACACCACAAATTAGAGTACAAACCAGATTAGGATGAGGAGACAGACAGAAAACTGCAAATTTAGCAATATAGGGCACTTTGAATAGGCAGAATAGAGTTAATGACCTGAAATTTGGCCAGGACACCATGGATAATTGGTAAAATTTTCCAAAGCACCTAAGTGACTCAGGAGCAAAAGACTTGTGATATAGGTTCCTGAGGGGGCAGAGTTTTATATGGTATTTAGGTAAGTAAGGATGTAGCCACGTATTTGGTGGGATAGGCCGAAGATTTTAAGCACGTAACTCCTACTGAAATTAATGGAAGCTATCTGCATATTTATGTGCCTCAATATCTTTGATAATTTGACCATAAGCACTTAAGTCACTTTTAGAAAATAGCCTCAGACTTTACTCAACATCCCTAAATTTTCTGAAAGTCACCATGAAATCAATAATGACTGCAAGAGCTTAGGACCTTGGTTATCTTTTAAATTCTGCATGTGCTGGACCATTGACTACAAAGTGGTGTCAAGAGCGGTGAAACTAATATAACCAGGGCAAACATCCTTAAGCTAGCTCAAAGTTGGGCAGAATATCACACCCACTCAATTGCAGTCTGTTTGCAGGAGCTGCGTGTGCTCGGGTGTTCTTGCTACGTTGCTCATCAATGCTTATTTCATGAGTTTTTGCAACATATCCATTCTGCCCTGGAATCTTTAACAAGCAAATGTCTCAGCTGTGTCATAGGACTCTGGTGTTGCATCTCGTTGTACTACTGTCTGCTAGTCCCTCTCAGGGTCAGTCCACAGAAAAACTGAAGATTCATGGATGGCCCATTCCAGCTAACTCAGGCTCATGGGGCTTAGTCTTAGGTGCTGTTTAGTTGCAGAGATGTTTAGGGTCAGACTGCAGACATGGCCATTCTCAAAGGTGGGTGGGACCGAGGGCAAATTGCCCAGTGATGGCCTCTGCCCCCCACCGCCAGTATGCTGCTGATGTGCAACACCCGCCACTGCTGAAATGCCCCCACTGGCAGTGCAGGTCCTGCAGGGACGGTGCAGGATGTGCTGAACCGTGGGGCACAAGGCAGTTATCCACTGATCCCCCACCCCGGGATCAGCTCTGACTGAACCCTGAGTCTTCAGACCCTGGGGTTGAGGTGCCAGGACTCGGCCTGCAGCCTGAGCCCAAACATTTATGCAGCAACTACACAGCCCTTTAACCTGAGCTCTGTCAGTCAGCTAGCCCAGACACGCTACAGGTTTTTAACTGCAGTGTAGACACACTCCAAGACAGCCAGGAGAACAGTGACAAGCAACTGGAGTGTTCATCATCACTCCAATGTGACAGGTGAGGCCCTATTCAAATTTGTTGCTTTCTGGTAATCTTGCTAAACTCATGGTGGTTTCCAAATTTCCCATTAGCTTCACAACAAAGAGGTGGCACTGCTCTCTCTGAGCCGACCACCCACCAAAAACTCAAACTGCTGCAGACATAGGAAAGCAAAACCCAGCAGAGCTTCTAAGAGCTTGTGTAAACATACAGTGCAACACAGCTGCACCACTATAGCACGTCTGGTGATGACTCTGTGTTGACAGGAGAGAGCTCTTCTGTCAGCATAATAAAACTATCCCTGCAAGAGGCAGTAGCTATGTCGGTGACGGAAGATGTCATGTCGACATAGTACTTTCCATACTGGCCATATGTCGCTCAAGGGAGTGGTTTATTCATATGCGAGTGACATAAATTATGCCAACAAATAGCCTGAGCAGTGCTTTCCAAACTAATCTGGCCATGGAACACTCTGAGGCTTGGAATACATGCTGGTCCAGGGTAGAAGGGGGTTTCATACTGAAAAATTGTTCGTAGGTCCTAGGCACTTTCACTCCAAAATGTGCAAAAAGAAGGGTAAACGCCAATTGAATTACTGTCAGTTGACATGATGCACTTTCAACTATTCTAATGCTAAACCATGTGGTTTTCCTTATTTTTTCTGCTTTTTAAATTTTTTCCCTCTTTCATAGGACCTAAAAATTTCGTAGGCCCTAGGCACTGTGCCTATAGTGGCTAATGGGAAATCCAGCACTGTGTGTTACTCAAAAGTTAATTTAAAAGAGTTAGAAGGAAAAATATCCCTAGCATTGATTTTTTTTTCCCACAGAACACCTATTCACATTGCACAGAACACTAGTATTCCACAGAAGACAGTTTGGGAAACGTTGCCTTAGAGGATGGCTTCACAGAGAACACAGCTGTGTTGTGACCCTGTTCTGAGCCCCAGGCTTGATAAGTGCATCAGAAAGATTAAGAGAAGAGGAAGGAAGGGAAGAGACTTTTGAAAACACTGGACAGCCTTGTGAGTGTGTCTTTGGAGCAGAAGCATGGTCACATCTCACAATACTGTCAAAGAGTTTCATATCCCAGTGGTGTCGCTGGCTCTGGGCACATGGGGCACGTGCCCTGAGTATCAGCACCAGCGGCCTGAGTGGTGGCAGCCCCATCCCGGTCCAGGGCTCCAGAGCTGGGCTGCCCGTGGGAGAAGCCGATTCATCCAGCCAGGCTGCCCGTGGTGGCAGCCACCTTTCCCGGCTCCGGCCCTGGCCCCAGCCAGGGATCCGGGGCCAGACCGCTGGCTGGTGGTGGTGGCAGGACCCCAATCCGAGACCGGCATGGCGCCCCAGGCACCAGATCAGGCTCGGGCCCTGAATCAGGCTGGGTGGGGGAGGCAGGTTCTGAGTCTATTTCCAAGGCAGCATCGCCCCTGTCCGCTCCACCCATAAGGTTGTCAGGATCACAAAATGGAAAAAAAAAAAAAAAAAGGGAGGAGAAATTTTGAAAGCAAATGACACTGCCTTTGTAAAGCATTGTGCACTGTATATTATTATTTCATTTAATTTAAAAAAAAAAGGAAATGAAATTAATTTTCTAAATCTTTTATAAGAATTATACCTGTGATTTTCCTAAGGGAGTTAGACTCCCATGGAAAGTCAGTGGAAACTGGCTCAGGCCTCTGGAAATCTCTAACTATGCTCAGATGATGATGTATTTTAGTAGTACCTCCAATTTCTGAGCAGGTCAAGGCCTCACTGCACTAGTTGCTGTACATACATATGCAGTTTACAAAGTTAGTTTTAAGACAAGACATCAGAGGTAAATGAAATAAATGGGTGGAGAAGGGAAGGGAGAAATCAGATGGGGTAACAGTAAGACAACACATGGTTTTTCACTGTATGCACTAGTTGCCTTCATTGCTATTTATAACAATAACCCCTTAGGAAGCCTGAATGTAATTAGCTTGTTTCATTTGTTGGTTGCTTGATTTGTTTCTGCCCCATCATGGCCACACACTCATTTGTTGCTGTCAACATGTTCATCAACACTGGACTTTGCACCTTTCTTTGTTTTTGTAGGGTTGCTCATGATCACTAGGCAGCTTACAATGATGACTTCATTGTCAGGGTCAAATTTCTAAATTCTTTCAACTTACCCTCCATTTTCATCTGCTTATAACTTTGTACCTACATATCACTTCTCCTTGCAATTTTGTAACAACAGCACTCATCTTTGAACTTGTGTTTTTCATCCAAAAAATGAGACACCTCAAAATTAGACAGATAACTGAGGACATTTATTTTATACTATTGTTGGGTTTATGCTTGATAATTGTTCCTCAGCTCCCCCCACTTAAAATTCCCTGTTGATGTTGAACAAAACTGATGGTCTGGAAGTTAAGGCACCAAATTAGGACCCTGAATAGCTAAATTCAATTATTAGCTTTTCCACTGACTTTCAGTATATCAGTTCCCCTCTTATAAATGGAGATTTGTATTTAAACTCCTGTTTTCCCATGCCCCATGATCCTCTTTTACACGTGCAATGCTGCATGTTTGCAACCAGACGCCACTCTCTGAAAGTGTGACCTTTGGAACTCCCAGAAGTTTAGTAATTTTTCTTAAAGAACACCCAAAGGATTTTGTAAAGGGAGGGGAAAGTGCTAGGTAAATTTGGGATTGCCCGACTTTAGCAATGTTTAGTATCAGTCAGAAAAAGTAAAACAACTCTGAATCTCAGTATTTCTTATAATAAAATTGATTAGCAATGTTATCACTTGCCCTAATTAGTAGAGATCAGTCAAAACTGTAATTTATGTGTTTATTTTTATTTTGTGTTTAAGAAACTGAAGAATGACTCCTTCAGGTAGTGCATTAACTACTACAGCGACCTCTGTTAGCTTGGCACATTGGACCATGACAGTTGCATGAGTCATGAGTGAAATCAATCCTGTTGTTTTAATTGTGGCTGCATTTTCGGTGTCAGTGAAGAACCTGCTCATGTCATCCCAATGACATAGTGAATGGGGGGGGGCAGGAACAACTTAACCTCCAACAAATGAGAAATGGAAAAAATCATAAAAAGACCAACTTTGAATCCAGTGAGGCATTTAAGCATGTGTTCAATGAGGGCTATTCATATGTTTAAAGTTAAGCATGTGCACAGATGTTTTGTGGGATCAGAGCCACAGTGTCTGGACACAGATACTTCTCTGCCATTTTTGCAGCTTCTGAAACATCAACCAAACCTGTGACAAAGAAACGTGTTATTTCAGTTGTTATTTCTGCTTCAGTTGTTATTATGTCCAGTGTCATGTGGGAACTGTCCAGCAATACATGACTTCCTGAAAAAGATGTGCTCTTGATGGTGAATGTCACCTTCATAAAACCAGTGGCTCTAATAGGAATCCCAAAAGACCTGTGCTCACTTCCCCCTTCTCTTTTTCTCCTGATCACACCATTAAGAAACTAAAAAGCATGATTTTCAATACAATAGCTGTATCAAGGGCTGGCTGCTAGTTCTGGTGACTGGAACAATGAAAAACAGAACTTAATGAAAATCAGAGTTTAACAACTGAGAGTATTACCTTTCTGTTTTATGGAACTAGACCTACATAATGGAAAATTTTAGAAATACTATTTTTTTTTCTTTTTGATGAGTGTTTTTGTTTGTATGTATGTTTGGTTTTTGTTCTTTGTGTTTTCTTCAGAGTGCTTAAATGAAACTGACCTGCTGCATTTTTCCATAGGCATGAAAGCCATTTGTAATGCACTTACACAATTCATTCCTGTGAGGTCATCAAAGTGCTTGCAAAAGGTGGATAAATATAATAACCCCTCCACTCCCTAAATCCGGGACTGGAGACAGACACAGTAAAGTGCCTGGCCCAAGGTTGCACAGTAAACCAGTGTCAGAGGAAGGAACAGAGCCAGGTATCCAGTATCACAGTCATGTGATCATGCCAACACACTCTTCTGCCTTTCACATTGCTCATCAACACAGCTCATTACTGTTAAATAAAATAGCAACTGATTCTGGGGCCTTTATACATCAAGCATTTTTAAGGGGTTTTTTGTTGTTGTTGTTGTTGTTGTTGTTTCATACTGTCTTTAACGTTACTGCAGTAGCAATTCACCTTGATGATTTCAAAGGCCCCATTCTCATGGCAAGATTGATCCCAATAGATGTGCATGCAATTTTAACCTAAGCATATTTTGCCACATGTTCGTGCAATATTTCAGGCAAAGATCTTTGGTATATTAATTGTAATTATGCAAAAAAAATGTGATTAAATAATTGCTCTGTAATGGCATTAATTGTCCCTTAAGGAGTTAAGGGGATCTGGTAGGGTGCCAAAGCCCAACATACAAAGGGTGGGAGAGGAGGAGGGGTGAAGGGAGGAACTGTTGGGTTCAGCCAGATAGACCTTGAAGTGTAACAGCTGTGCCTTGGCTTTGAGGACAGGATCAAGTAGAGAATATGAGATAGGCAAACGACGGCTTAAACTTTCTTCCCTCTTTGATTGTCCTTGGACATCTGCCTCATCTGCTGTCAAGAATGTTTGGCAGCTGTGAGCTCAGAATAACACGTCTGCTCTACTAGGCCACTATCTGCATCTTCTAATACTTTAAGCCAACTAGTCCCTGCTGTATGCCTCCACTGATACAGAACTATGCTAATACTTTGCGCTAACTAGCCTTTCCAACAGCTCATGAAATACAGAGAAGTAGAATCTGTGGTTTATTTTCCTCACGTGCTAATTGGCTTTAATTGTTGGCCAATTGGATTTCAAGTTTAGAAAAGAGGGTCCCAGACAAAAGGAAAAGTGTTAACTAAAGACCGTGGGAGAGAGAAACCATCCTGCTCACTTTCTAATGCAGTAGACTTTATGCAGAAGCATACGTCTCTGGGCACTGCAGTGTCCTAGAAAGTTTTCTCAAGCATAACCAATGTCTTGTCCTACAATATGTATATTTTCAATAGGCTGCATGACATTGATGTTAAGTTGTTTACTGGACTACAAATGGTCATCTCTTGGAAGCACTCATATCACATCAAAAGTAAAAAGGCAGATAGCTTGGACCATGGTGCTATTCTGGTGGCTCAGCAAATTCAGAAAATGCTCTTTTCTTTGTTATTTTTTTCAAAGGGAACATGGTGCTTAAGAAAAAGTTCCTGATGAGGCCTTCTAGAGTCTCCAGTTTATCTTCACAACAGGCACAGCATTAGACAGCAGAAATAGAGGTTTATCCCAGCACAGCATGTCCAAACTTACTGTCTTGAAATATGAGCAGCCTATTTGGTCCATGAACCTGATATCCCATATGGAATCAATTAATCTCTCACACTACTTTATCACCACTCTAACTCCACTGACTTCAACTGAGTAACATTGGTGTATATGGGAGAAGAATCAGACCTTTCAAATTTACAGTTGCAATTAATCTAAGGGATTTGTATGCAATACCTAATGCATTCTTCTTCACAACACCCATCCATACCCATAGCCAGGGAAGTGCTTTAGCCCCATTTAACAGATGGCACAGAGAGACTACAGGTCAGATTTTAAAAGGTGGATTAACAGGAATTAGGTAACCAACCAAGCTTTTGAAAAAAATCCCTGTAGGTATCTTATTTGCTTCTTTAGGCCTGAAAATACAGTTGAAAATCTGGTCCTAAGTGATTTGCCTAAGGTTGGCCAGGAAGCCTGACACAGAACTGGGAATTGCTCCCAAGTTCCAAGCTAGCTCTGTAATCACTGGACCATCCTCTCCCTCAGGTCTGTTAGGATCCAACCAGTCTCCAGATGAAAAGCACTATTTAGCAATCCTTCCTATTAAAGGAAAATAAATTCTGGAAACAGGAAAAGTTTGCACCAGTTTCGCTGAAGACATAGCAAAAGTCTACTGGTTGGTGGTGAACTCTTCCGAACACTACATAAGGAATAAATCAATCAATTCTGTCTTCAAAATGATGCATTTCATACTACAAGCAAAATCCAATTCCACTGAAACCTCCTTCTTCCCACCTACCCTCACTCCCAAAATATAGATGTGAGAGAGTTGCATGCAAGAAGAATGTTACTTCAAAACTACAGAACACCCTTGTATCAACAAACTTACGCCTTTAAGTGACTTTTCAAACCATGTCAAAGAGCATACTGCAAGACATCTGGCTGATAGAAATTCACAAAGCTTAGTTCATTCATTCCATCATTTAGATACTTTTCACAAGCAAGGAGCACATTACTTCTTGACTCTCCATGCCACCAGTTACTATCTGTCCTTCTCAGTGTTCTGAAGCAGTAAAAATAGTCTGAAGCGGTAAATAGGATCATGGTCAACACTTGAATGAAACTGCTATTTAGAGGACTGTTCCTGCAAACACTCCACACACAAAATTCCCATACCAGGCCCTGGTAGTTCAGCTTATAGGATGCTTACATTGTGAGGGTTCATATTTAAGGCAACAAAGGCCCAGTTTCTTGCCTCCTGTTCTAGCAACTTTGCATGACTCATAATACAGAAGATGATGGGATCTGGCCCTAACTAGCCAGCTAAGACTACAGCCAGTTGATTTAAACAGAGCAGCCCCTACTCTTCCCTACATGAGGCCAGTGGTATGAGATTGGTGCAAACACACCATGAGAATCAGGGAAACATAATTTGCTCCCTGGTACAAATTACATGTGCCAAGTGTGTCACTGCTGAGGAGAGAATCGGAGCTAAATTTCATTTTGGCACTTGTGGTCATTCGCATAGAAGCCTTTAGAAACTTTCCCAAATCATTTCCTGCTTTGTGATTGGATTCCAGGACAGCAGATATATCACCTAGTGCATATATATGAACCACACGGGCCTGTAGCATGTAAACCCTTGGAACCAAATCTAGGCATGATCCACTTTCAGATGATGAAATGTCCAGCTAAGCTTCAGCTCACATTCAGATGAATTTGCACTTCTTCCAGATGAGATTAGAGTTGGGAATGCCAGAATAGCTCTGCAAAAATTGTTCTTGTTATGGTTCCTGATGGGACAGGAAGTGGAAGCATAGCTGAGGATAGGAAATACTTATTATGTACCTGCAATATTTATCTTGCCTACTCCATTTTGTCGTGTGGTTGCCCTAATTTTGCTCCTTTGTGTCATGCACCACAAGGGCTCATAGAGCGATCACTGAGGCAAGCTAGATGCCAGACACCCTCTTGAGCCAATCAACACTTCCCCAGGTATTGTCAAGACGTTTCACTTTAGCAGATAGACCAGTTATCCCCTCTTCCACAGCAGTTCACTGTGTTGCCTTTTAATACTCAGCAATTGCAGAGATGTTACAGGGGTTAGCAACTGCCAGCCCCTGCTAACGGACAAGCCTCAACTCTTCACAACAAACTGCACCTTCACTACAAACGTTTTTTCCTCTAAATTATCTTCCTATCAGGTCTTTGCTTGGCTCTATTTGCAAAGACAGCGTCCTTCCAGGTGGATCCTTTTCTTCTCAAAGACTGATGCCTGCAAGAGCAATCTTGAAAGACTCCTGATATCTGCTTTTCACTCTTCACAAGACAAGACCACCCAGAGATTTGCCTAAAGAAATATTACACCAGGCAGTGGGTCTGCATGCCTGAAATCGGCCCAAAGAGCACACTGATAACAAGTCATCCTGCTTAGAAGACACAAGACCAATAATAACTCAGACTGTGTGATGGATAAAACTCAAACAGAAACAAATCCAACTCTACTGTAGTCCCACCAGGATTCTGGCTTTGCAAACTTTTATCACCATAACCCAATAAATCCTTTCCCTAAATGATTCATTGTTACTTGATCCTCTTTATAGAGCATATGGTGGAAAACTTGTAAGCATTTTCCTTATTGGTCTTTTTTGTAAAACCATCCCTCATTCTATCTTAGTGACATTTGCCTGTGAGTCGTAGGGTTGCATATCTGATTGAGATACTCAGGAACTGTTAACATTAATGTCAGTTTGCTAAACATTTTTGTGAGTATATTTTCTTGCAGCAAAAAAACAGTTTTTAGAACAAGCTGAAACATAAGGGTTTTTTTTTTTAAGAAAACTTCAACTAAAATTAAAAAATGCTTTTGTCTGAATTATTCATGGAAACTTTTAAATTTTATCAGAAATACAAATACTGAAAAAAATCATGCAAAAGTTGAAATGTTTCAGGCTGGGGGTAGTTGGTTGTTTTATGGTGGAAAAAAAATTAAAATTCTCTACAGAAAGTAGGCACTTTAAACAAAAATCAGTCACTCAAAAAATCAGTCACTGACGATTAACAGAAATTATGTGCCAGCCCTAGAATTTTCACAAATAAAGAATTGCTTTTCTGCTTGTGAATTTCATACTATTGAAGCACTTTCACTCAAATTTCAAATGTGGGGCTTAGTCATATTGCAAACACCTAAGGCCTGGTCTACAATACAGAATTAGGTTGACTTAAGGCAGCTTACATCAATTTAAAGTATCTAGACTAAAATACAGTTCCCGCTGATATAACTCACCCACTACACCAATTTAATCACTCTAATTCTATAAGAGGAGTAGTACTTCCTATATGCTGTTTTAGTTAGGTCAGCACTGTGTTGTTGTAGACACTACATTCCTTATATCGACTGTTGCTGCCTTTCAAAAACCAGTCCCTACTGACAGTTAAATTGGTGCACACACTTCTAGTGAAGACATGCACTGACAACACAAGGAGCTAAGACTGGATGTGTAAAATCAATTTTTTTTCACATGCTTTTACAAATACTGCGATGGCTGTACATCAATGTAACTTATATCAACTTAATGTAGTGTAGACTTGCCATAGTAAAAGTGGCTTGATTTTCAGAGGTTATAAGTATGTACAGCAAAAAAGACAAGGAGTCCACTGGCACTTAAAGACTAACAGATTTATTTATTGCATGAGCTTTTGTAGGAGAAAATCCCACTTTCCACTTTGGGATTTTCTCCCACAAAAGCTCATGTGGTAAATAAATCTGTTAGTCTTTAAGTGCCACAGGACTCCTTTTTTGTTGTTGTTGTTCTTGTTGTTGTTGAACTAGACTAACACGGCTACCCCTTTGGAACCTGGCAAGATGTAAATATGTACGGTTACCACTGAGACCATATGATGCAATGATATGTATGAACAAAGAAAATAGTAATGGTCTCTTAATTAGTCAAAATTTGTTATTGTCACAGTTCAAGGCTACTACACCTGCATACCCAGCCTCATGGTCTACCATGAACACTTACTTCGGAGTTACAAAACCTTGCTTAACTTCGAAGTAACAGTTAATTCAAACTCCTTAGTTCAAATTAACCCAATTTAGCTGTGTTAATTTGAACTAACCTTTAGTTCTAATGAACACGGTTTGACCTTCTCCATCCCAGGATGCCTTCCTCTTTCTATGTATTAGGCGGGGGCATGGCCCTTCTTGGGTGCCATATTGGCACACTTCTCATGGTGCCCCTTTCCTAAATCGAATTAGCAAGTCCTGTCCATGGACAGGCTAGTTCGATTTGGGTTTCTAGTGGGGACATGTTAGTTCAAATTAACTTAATTCAAATTAACCATTATTAGATCACCACAATTAATTTGAAGTATGTTATTTTGAACTAACTTCTTAAATTGAGTCATAGCCATAGGTGCAGCTTATTCCCTATTGTGCACATGGTTAGTAATTCTGGTCAGCGTGTAGATTGGGGGACCTAGGGTCCCTGCATCTCTTAACACCAACTTATTCACCAGGGGTGGGGAGTAACAGGCAAATAGTCCCTGGTCTCCCATTCCCCAGGACTGGAGTCACAATCTGAGCAGGGTTTAGCAGAAAACTAAAAATATCCTCCATTCCCTCACTGTACTGCGTGGCTGAGGAAGACCAATGACAGTTTAACTCAAAGTCAACATTTGGATTTGCTTTCGGTAAGGCACCCCAGAGCTTGTGTTCATCCAAATGAGCCAAAACTCTGATGGATGAACGTTTATGGGATTCACAGGAGCCAATGGCAGTATGTGACTCTCAGAGCTAATGTTTAATCCTGCCTGCAGTCTCAGAGTGGCACTGGTTCATCTTTGCAGTTGCAGGGGATATTTATGTCTTTGCAACTGCAAGGGATGGAAACAATGTTTTGTTTTTAAAATGAAAACTTAAATGCTATAGACACTGATAAGGCTGTGAGAGAAGTGTTAGTGCAGTAAACAACTGCAAAAATAGCTCAGTCCAGCCCTTGATATCTATTCTGTGAAAGTATTTTCCTCTACTCCTTTCTCATGGAAAATATTGCATATTAATCTCTTCTGTTTCGCCTATGAGGGGGATTTGTACACGCTATAGTTATTGTGATGTATAAAATTAAATTAGGAAGGTATCAAATTTTCACCTGCCTTCTTCACTTTAAGGGTTCCAGCTGAACCACCTTGTTGAACCCCTTGCACCAGAAGAGAGCTATTGATTTCACTGTTATTCAAAAATAAAATCCCCTTCTGGCAGATGTTAGTTTTTGCTCTATTGTGTTTCCCCTGTTGTTGGTTGCTATTATAGGAGTTTCCTAATGTATAACTTAAGTGTAGGTTTGAGTCAAGATTCTGACAAGTCCTTTTCATTCATGCAAACTGGGTTGTCCATTCCTTTTCTCCACTTCCCTATGATATCTTTTTGGAAGTCCTCAACTCCCTGGTGGGCTAGTGGGCATCCTGCAGTCTCCTTCTGGCCGGTGATCTGCAGGAGGGAAGAGGATTACATCTCTCAACAGCCAATGGTGTTGCCTTTAGCCTCAATAAATGGGACTTTAAAAAAAAAAAAAAACAAAACAAAACAAAAAAAAACCCACCACAGCAGGTCCTGCTCACTCCACTTTGCTTGGTGTGACTGAACCTGCAGAGCCGGAGGGAGTGGGGTCTTTAGTGATAAAAGTAGGCATTGACTTTCCTTTTCCTGATTTCACCTCTTTCATTATGTTTGAGAGCTTTGTTCCAGACTAGAAGATTATGCAATGGGCTGAGGAGGAGTTGTGACTTCAGTGAGATATAGCACACAAAAAAGTGTGACAAATTGCAGTGACAGGGGCTGCAAGGGTAGCTTGTGATGGAGTGAAATTAAATCCCTAACCAAACAATACAGCATTATGCTATGTTCCATGGACACCCTTGTTGAGGCTAGATTGAGAGAGAAAGAAGCAGGGGGAAAGAAAGATGCACACATACTTTCCCCATCTTTATTTCCAACTGGCCTTTTTCCCCAAAATGTCAATGCATTAAACAAAAAATCCCATAATGCCTGTGCCCATGAGGGATATGTAACTCTGATACACTGTAACTGCTTGGAGAAATGCCCAGGGAACACACAGAATACAATGCTGTCTTCTGTTCTGCTAAAGCAATCAGTGAGATATAGTGGGGACAGCCCCAAGAACTTCACTGCTGTATGCGTTAAATAGCTCACCCTGCTTCCATAGAAGAAGCCTTCCTGATCAGTGTTTTATGCTGAGGTTGTGTGTGTCTTGTTGCACAATTATTCCACACTTGTGTGGGCCATACTGCAGAGTGCAGTGGTTCTCAGTCTTTTGTGGGTCGTGACACATATGGCAGCATATTGTGACTCTACAGGACACACTAGCTCACTCCCACCAGACCAAATCCAGCCACCTCCCTGGCTCTCCATGACACACTTACTGCTATGTGATGACACAATAATGTGTCCTGACGCAGTGGTTGAGACCCGCTGCCGTAGAGAATCAAATGTGTTTTTCTGAATAATTGATCCTAAGTACCCTAATGTGCTAATAACCTAGTTGAACATAAACATCACTTCAAGTGCTTCTTTTCCAAGGAATCAGTGTGTATGTACTTTTAGGCTCAGATCCTGAGAGGAGGCCAAGGACGACTCGTCATTGCTCAGAGGAGATGGGAGAAAAAATATATTATTATGGCATTATTGTAAGCCTGAGGCTGTCCAGGTGGTGACTCTGTCCCTGGCAGGAAAAGTGGCAGGCCAGGGATCATTGCCAGGAGGACAGGGGTGGACAACACCTACCATACACGATATGTGGGTCTGCCACTTGCAATGATTTTCTTGAGTGCTAAATTGAGAGCAGGAAAGAATTAAGTTGGTTATAGGATAAAATGAACATCCAGTTCTAGTAAAAACATTGCCAACTACTCAGTTTTATTAGTACTCTTAGAGTAACAGTCTAGTGTAACTTTTGGTTTAGTTTCCACCGGAAAGAAACAACAGTCCAAGCTGTGAAATGTTTTAGATTCAACTTCCACCCGCCTCCCTCTGCTCTGTGCAGTTGCCATGAGCCCAGACTTTAAAAACATTTCAGTCTTAAAAGGTTAAGATTTAAGTGCTGCTGATTTTATCTGGGCTTTTAACTAACATAGGCAGGTGGATTAGAGATATGTGTACAATCTCCACTCTAGACATTTGGGTAAATATGCACAAGTGCTGAGCGAGCCAAGGAAGGAATCTGATGTTATTGTCTATTAATTTGAAAGCGGAGATTAAAGAAAGTGCAGAAATCAGTAGTGCAAATATCAAAAAGGATTTCCATTTATATGTAAGAACATTACTCTAGCAGCCTGTCCATGTCAAATAACATGAAAGCTTTTTGCTAAAGAAAAAGAACTGTGAATTCGTTAAATTTACATATTTTCGCCTTTCTTTGTTTGCAGGAATGGATGCCACGTTAGCAGCCAGGAGTCAGCTTGTTTGACAGCGCTGTTTTGTTCCTAGCTCCATTGGTTAATATATTTAAACAGCAAAAGAATGTCAAAGCTGAAGGACAGGCAATTGTTATGTCTTACCAAAAATATCCATGATGAATTTAACCCCATCACTTTGGTAGGAGAATACTTTGCAAAGTGCTTCTGAATTTCTTTAAATACCTTTGTTATTCATAAATACTCTCTAGAAATAATAAGAATGATTCTCAGTGTATGGGCTAGTTGAAAACATTTTGGCTTCAGTGATTGGTCACCTAGATCACATGACTCTTTACCTAAATCACAGAGGACTGTTTCTTTTCTCTGACCCCTTGACTAAAACATTCTTTAAATGGAGAATAATGAATAGTAAGTAGTGAATAACAATCTCAGAGCAAATACACCCTATACAGTTATGGTTTTTTCCCCTGATGTAGTGCCAGTTCCTGTTAAAATGGGAAATACTCCTAGAAATAGTAATATCTCTGAAACCATAATGAACTTTTGTTTGAATACAGCCCAAATCATAATTTGACTTAAAAATACATGAAATTCTCTACATTCAGGAGATTTCTACAAATATTTGGAGGTCATCAGAATATTCAGAAATAGTGTATAATATGATTCCATGAATCACAGCAGACCATGCTCAGCACTTTTTACTAACAAAAACATTCATGAATCTTTTCTAATCTTCTACCTATTCAGTCTGCTCTGATTGCTCCTTAATGCACCATTTCTTTGGCATGCCAGAGAGAGAGAGAGAGAGAGAAGCCAGCTTTAGGTTTAATTACTAATATTTCTAAATTTAGTCAGTGTAAAATCCCTCTGAGGCTCAGAAGATTTCCCCCTGTAATCTCCAGAACCTGAATCTGAATCCAACTTATGAGAGTGCCATGGCAAATAAATACCATCTGATCTCTGCAGAAATCTGACAAGAGTTCAGCTGTTTTCCACCTTGCTGCAAGTATATCAGAGATGACTTCCCAATGCTATGCTGCAGGGGGAAAAGTCAATTAAAATGCAACTGTGCCAATTTCAATGAAAGTCACTGATCAGCAAGAATCACTGTTCATTTGATTATATTTCTTTTTCTTTTTTTAAAGGTAAACACAAGGCTAGCATGCTAACAAAACAAATCTGGGAGGCCGTCATGTTGCATGTCACGTTGCGCAAGCAGCAATGGGTAAGTATTAGAATGATCGCAGTTTTCCACTCAGCAATGTGGGAGCTCCTGAATTCAGTCCCTGTGCCTCTCAGTCTTCCTTACCTGTCCCATGGATTTCACAGTTAAATACTGAGATATTTTGCAAAAGGCATACAATATGGAATTGTCCGTTTCAGTACGTATCAATAGATTCCCTAGCAGAGCTGAGCAGAGTGGACTGGTCAAGACAGAGAAGGATGCACTTTGGAGTTTGGTGGGCAGTCTTAAGTTGTTCACCATTTTGTCTGACCTTCTTCTTTACCTTATTCCTCACCTTAGGAGATATGAAGTGTCTTGTGGAATATTTCAAATCTTAACAGCAACAGAAAATTCTAACCTTCTCTTTCTTAATTTTCTCTTTCTCTCTGTCCAGATACAGCCACTACTATATAATTGTTAGCTAAACCTGTTTGAAGATTTTCCAATGAATCATTTTTATTGAGGGAAAAGTGGGTTTCTGAATAAATGAACTTTTTCACCAAAAAACAACTGTTTATCTAGAAAAAAAATCAGTTTATTGTTAGAAAACCTGGAAACAACAGTTTTTGTTAGGTTTCAGCAAAACATTTTTTGATAGTCAGTTGCTAAGAGCTTATTCAACACGTAGCTTAAATTTTCTGCAGAAAAAAATCCCTCGTTTTTCCATCGTGTAACAGTAGGCAAACCATGGAGCATTCTGAGGTTGTTTGGATCTAGAGTTTCAGGTCAGGTCATATCAGAAATAACAGCAAGCCACAAAATTTGTTTTCAAATTCCACTTCTGATCCACCTCAAAATTCAGTTCCAAAGGAGTAGCCCTCTTAGTCGAGTTCAGCAAAACAAACCAGGAGTCCTGTGGCATTTTTAAAGATGAACAAATTTATTTATTGCATTAATAAATAAAATTTTTAAAAAATGTTAGTCTTTAAAAGTGCCACAGGACTCTTCAAAATTCAAGTGTGTTTGGATCTGAGGTTCTCATGCAGGCCTTTTGCCAAGTAGTTTCATGTGATGCTCCTAGGACACAGAGCAAGGCTGATGTCTTTCTTTCTTTAATGTGCTTGTTAAGATTTTATTATTGAAGTTACTGTTGAACTTTGAAATGATCATTTCTCTTGCTACATGAGGGAGACAGCTCCAATGACAGAAAAGAAAAAACCTTTCAATTTTAGGATTTTTTTTCTTCATTATACATTCCATATCTTCAGTTTATGTCATATTAATATATGGAGTACATATCATGCAATCAACACTATGAAAATAATAAATGAAACCATAACAACAAGATAATAATGAATTACAAGAGCAAAAGGTTTTGTGGCCAACATTCCAATTTTTGTAGCCACAACTGGTATGAGGAGATTCAGATTAATCATTGAGATGAAATAATTTAGTTCCTGTGCAAATGTGCAAAGGAAAAACCTTGAAAACATACTGCAAAATGTTGGTGTATTTAGGGTTTAAATGCACATGAGCGCTTCATGTCAGTGCAACTTCTGTCACTCAGGGGGTCTAATATTCACAACTCTAGGCGACAGAAGTTTTGCCAACATAGGCTGTAGCGTAGACATATCCGTAAAATGGCGCATAGAACAGCCTGGGAAAGTGGCTGACAGAAAAAGACTGCACCACTTTTTCCCAGGGAACGTGGGACTTTTAAATAGCACAATACTCCCTTAATCAGGGAATGAAAAGAAGGCGGAAGACGAGGTACGCACAGCTAGAGACTGTGTATTTTAACATGGAATCTACACCAGAGATTAAATGGCCTTTAAATCAAAGCCAAAAGATAAATAAGGGAACTATTCCAAAACCAAGGGGGTTAAAAAACCCTCTGTATGCACCTGCTGAAAAGACTGTGTTGCTGGCTCCACATTTCAACTCTAACCTGTATTTGATATGGTGTTGTTGCAGCTGTGGGTTGGGATGGTTTATTTAAGTGGCTCCAAATGCTTGTCAGTGTGGCAACCAGCTGAATACATAAAACAGGCGCTCCAAACCCTTTATGGCCCAGGGTCAGAGTAAATGGAATAATAAAATCCAAATGCTTTTGTCTCATTTTCCATCACTCGAGCCTCTCGCATAAATCTACAGCTTTGCAATGACCTTCTCATTCGGCATCAGAGCTGAGGCTGCAGGTCTGAGATACATTTGGTCTTCATCTTGGGTCTTTAAAAGCTTTTTCCAATTAATTTTAACTGACTTCCAAAAGGATCAACTACAGCTTCCTCCTTCCAACCTCTTCCCTACCCCTCACCACGCCTCCTTCCTCCTTCTCAGGCCTCTTTATCCAGTCAAATGGTGTAGCACTTCAAAATGATACCAACAGGTTTCAAGCCCAGTGTACACTGTTTCTTTGGGAGAAGAAACTTGGATAGAATGGAAACTCTGATGGATGTAGCACAAAAAGAGTGAGAGAGTTTTCCTATGCGATTTTTAATTTGATGCCCTCATCTCATCTTAGCCAAACAAACCAACCCTTTAGACACCTTCACACTTCAGGCTGCACCCACTGTAATGTTCCCAGATCACCCTTTGCATTTCTGATGAGGATGTTGTAAAAGCCAAAAAACAGCTATGTTGCAAAGTAATAAAACTAAGTTCTCCATTGTAAGATCATTGACTTCAACAGAGCTGCACTTGTCTAAGTACTTGAGGACCTGGGCTGTTGGATGCAGACGTGACTGATGAACCTCATACTCCTGTGCCTCCCTACTGGGTATGTGAATTTAAGGAGCTCTCTTATCCTTGGATATCTCACATAGAAACAAAAAATAACAAAATATCACATAGAAAGGCTATTTTTACTTCTTTTCCTGCCCAGCAGGAAACATGAAATACCTGAAACCTTCAGAGAAAACCTGTTTTAATGAATTTTTCTGCCCAAATTTTAAAGACTAAAGAAGTTCTAACCAGCTGGGTTCAGTACCCAGAATTCTTAACTGAACAACACACTATTTTCCTGAATCTTTTGGAGATATACCCATCATTAATATGAATTTTTTCTTAGATTATAACTTGCACACAGGTGTGGTAGAGAAGAGTCCAACCACAGTTAAACTTGCACCCCATTTTTGTGTTCCAGTTCCTATTTTGGAAAAACTAAGTATACCAGAGGAGAGCTTTTACATACAGTGTGGTTCTATGGCCATGGAAATTGTAGGAGTGTCTCTTCTTAAGTCAGCTGAGTTGCATTGGTTTAAGTGGGGGAAAAACCAGGGCCCATCATTTGTAATGAATATCCCCCACTTGTTTCTTAAGTGTAAAACTGTCCTGTAAATAACAAAGGGTTTTTTTTGTTTTGGTTTGGTTTGGTTTGGTTTTTTTGGTTTGTTTGTTTGTTTGTGTTTTTTTTTTTAATGGCTTGTTCAAACCACTCTCCAAGAAAGGGAGGACAGGAAGCTGGTCGCTGACCATGGAAGATAGAGGCAACTTCCCTTCTGTCAATAAAAAGAATGCATCCCCTTCAATGTGTCTACTGCTGTGTTACAAGGTCTATGCAGACAAGACAATTTTGGTTTCATTTATGTATAACCTGAAATTGAATTCTTTATCACAATTAAGTACAATGCTGTGGCTTAGAGAACCTAATTCTTCAATCCTCATTCATGTTATGCAACACTGAATCATAAGAGTTGTCCTATTGAAATTTGGGTATCTGGCTTACCAGCAGACAAGGTTGAAACCTATTTTGTTCCTTTTAAAAATACATGTCAGCCAAATGGCAGAGACAAAGGGGAGCCCACACAGCTCCGTAGAGAAATCAAGTCTGTGAAAGGAAAAATAAATAAACAAATGGAAAATCAGCTGGTGGTTAGCCTATCAATTAACTTTATTTGGGCTCTGCTACAGCGCAGGACATTAACACTGTGCTGTACATTTTCTGCCCATGAATCATGAAGCAACTCAAATAATTTTATGCTGGCTCTACAGTGATCTAGTCCAGTAGTTCCCAGTCTAGTCTTTGCCATGGCACACCTTGATACCGCTAATTATTTTGAGGCACACCACCATATAGTGTCCGAATGAACTCATGAATATTTGTGAAACAATCCAGCACTCTTGAAGTAGTTTTTCAAAAAAAAATCCATGGCACACCTGCTCAGGCCTGAGGGCACACTGGTTGGGAAACACTGATCTAGTCAGCAGTCACTAGTCCATAAAATGGCTAGGTGATTGTATGAAAATTGCAGTGTGCCTCTAACCTTCACTTAAAAGGCACAACTGGGCATCCTTATTGGACCCTGTGCAATGCTTTAGTTCTGGATTTTTATTTAACATATTGAGAAAGGGGTTAAATTAGCTTCAAGGTGGTGCTTGATATACTTCTATGAATACCATACAGTGATTTAAAGACTAGGAGACTATACTAACAAGTCTAAAGGTTCGTATTATTGATTATTATTATGTCCACTTGTATCTAAGGTTCTCAAAGTGCACTACTAACAAGATTTTTTACCTAATTTTCCTGAGTTTACAGGTAAGAAAACTGAGGCACAGAGATTTAGGAAGCTGTGTGATAGGGACTAGAATAGAACTCAGATCTACAGAGTCTATGCTTTTTACTGCAAAAGCATCTTCGCCTTGACTTCAATGTCTAAATCTCTAAATGGCTAAATGAGAGAGCGTAATTCCCCAGGAGCTGAAAAATCTGAAATATTTAAACAGCCCACTGGCTAAATTAAAAGAAGGAGGGCTGGTGGCGGGAATGGTCTGTGAGAGGACATTATTTTTAGAATGATCTTCTCATCTTGGTGTTCCCCAGAACCCAGATTTGGTGAACAGCATGGCATTTACAGAATATTGCCTATTCTCTTAGGTTCTTTGGAGCTAGATGGAGCTAGCTGAGGTGACGGTTATGGAGCTGGTTTTGATCTTGGTGCTCTTCGGAAAGAACCTTCTGAAGGCCTTTTTTCAAGTCTTAGTAGCTATTTAAGAACTCATAGATACCTCAAGAGGAACATGGTACCTAAGTCTGCATCATGGATGTTTCAAAGTTTGTTTTGAAGTCTGGAAAGGTACCTTTGAGAGTCTCAGCAACACACAAGGTGGAACAGATTGTTTAGAATAAGCAGTTAGCACACATTTTGAAGAAGGGGTCTGTATAGCTTGAAAGCCTCTCTCTCTCACCAACAGAAGTTGGTCCCATAAGAGATAGCACCTCACCATACCTTGTCTTGCTAATAATGGGTGGGAGCAGAGTAGCTCAGGATAAACCAGCTTATAATAGCCTACTGCTTCCAAACAGAATGTTCTGTCTATGATTCCCAAAAGCTGACAATGCCTCTTCAATAGCATCTAGCACATTTTAGCCATATTCATTCTCCCTCAGATATTACTAAAAAAAAATTAAAAGGAAAGATTTGTTTGATTTGCAGAGAGGCATGAGAATTTGCCATGAACTTTCTTTAATGCTCCAAACAGACGGACACACTCATCAATTAAAAATTCCTGTCAGACTCCACGGGTAAGAGGCCTATGTGCCCTTGTCTGGTAACAGAGTGCAGTGCCCTGGCACATTAGCTTCTGAAGCTGCCTTTTCAGCGCTGACCTTTATATTAATGCTAATAGGTTTGGCGAAATAAAATGTAAATTTGTCTCTAAATGGATTAGTCTAGGGTGGGGGTGGGAAAGAAGAGGGAGTACTGGTATTGCTTGGAGCATTTCCACTAAAATTAAAACATTTATGTTCCAACACTTAATTTTATTAGTAGCACACTGAAGTTGCCTGAGTGGATAATACATTTCTCAAGTCCACCGTGTTCTCACTTGGATGCTAAGTGTGTGTGTGCTCTCGTGTGTCCGCTCATTAGTGTAATACGGAATATTTACCTAATAAATTTCCTTTTACCTCACAAAGCTCATATTTCATCAAGAGGGTTGCTTTGTTGTTGCCAATATCGTTGTTCCCTAGACTTTCCTGGAAGGAAAGAAATACACTACTAAGTTCCAGCAGTGTCCTGTGAGCCAAAATTAGATTTTTATTTCATGTTGGCAAAATGGCACATGTTCTCATTTACTTGCATGATCCAATAATTTGGCCCTGGGCACTGGGCAGTCAAACTAATTAGCACTTTCAAAGCACTTTTCAGAGATGCAGCTCAAAGTCCTTTATAAAGGTGGATACACAGCAGTATCCCTGATGGAGAAACTGAGACTCTGTGGCCTATGTAGCATGAACAGATAGAAAATGTGAAAAATTAGGATGAGGGAGGGGGGAATAGGAAATAATAATAAGTAAAAGCCCCGAATATCAGAATTCTCCATATAAAATCAGGACAGCTGATCACTTTGCGTTTCTGCCATCTTTGAGCTGTCTGCTAGAAATATCGAGGCATAAATTAATATACATTTTCTTCTTCCTTGTGAATTATGTTCTACTAGTTAGACATGCAACTGTACTTCATCCTGGTAGGCTTCTCTTGCACATGTGTATGTAGAACACCTTGGCTAGCCACCACAGAAAAAGGAATTGCAAGTGAGTGAAGACATTGATTCAAACCTTAAAGCTTATATTCCCATTTGGAAGAGATTAAATCAATAAGACAATATAAAAATCACCCCAAATAGCCTAGGCTTAATAAAGAGCTATTCTACTGAGATAGGCAGAGATGGTGGTGAAGCCACTTACAAAATTCTAGAGAGGATATAATTTCCAATTCTAAAAGACCAGTAAAAAAATCAAAAGAAAGGTTATTCTTTTGTATTAAAGTCTGTGGTATGATTATTCACACTTACATCAAGTAACCCACAGGGTTAGATTAATCAAATGACTCACTACAGACGAATCACATGTATCAGGTTTGTGCGCAGTCAGGCAAACTCAGAACAGGGAAGGTTTGTGGACTTCTAGCCCGTACATCACTGAACTCATGTTAATAGTTATGTTAGATATTGTTTGAAATACGATACAGATGTGAAGCACAGAGCAAAGGTACTGTAGACATGCTCATAGGGTCCTATAAGGTGAAAGAACTGAACACACCATTCAGTAGTGGAAAAGTATCTGATTGCCTAATGTAAACTGTGATTAGTGGCTCAGTGCCTGGACAGTGAACGGTTTGCCGGCCCCTGAATAAGGTCCTCAAATCAGCCTGTGTGCTGCCAATCTGTCATACAGCCCAGCTGTAACACTTTCTGGCAATGCAATATCTTCAGCTGGTTTGTGTCAGATACATCCAGTGAGGGGGAAAGCTTTCCAGAAGTTGACTCTTGAATGTCTGCCTGGATCAAGGGTGTTGCCAGTTTAACATAGCAGCAAGGGGCCACCACATATGGCCAGGAACCTATTAGGACAAGAAGAGAAAGTGGGAGGGAGCAAGTTAGAATTTGGAGCTCCCTTTTGCTATTGACAACAGTAAGGGGGCAGTTCCAAAACCGCAGCACTTTGGAGACAGTTGAGACCACCACGCTGAAAGACTTGAAGTGCTCTGAGCAAAGGATAAATTCACAAGTGGCATTAAACTTTCCAACTCAAACTGGGTCTCAAAGCCCTGTACATGCAAACCTCTGACTGAGTGCCTTTCCTCCCTGTTACAAATTGATGTTTTATTAGCTCAGAGCCAGATGCTTCTCCTTAAAGCAGATTAATCTCAAGTTCATCGTATCACTTGAGACTGAGTGAATCAAGGGGTAGTGCCGGTGCCAAACATGTGTGAAATGAACAAGACCCCCAAGTACACTGAGGGAGGCAGAAAGGAAATGATCCTTTTGCAAAGCAATTCATGACCAAGTAGTGGTCTATTTAGATTTGGTAACCTTGAGTTCTTCCAGCATGTAGGAATGAACAGGGCAAAACAAATCAAATCAAACTGGCCATTTTGTAGCTCCCTCATGTACTACATACCGCTTACTGTTTACAAATAGCTGCCAGATCTGAGATATTCCTAATGGAGAAAACTATTCCTCTCCGAGCAAGGAGGGAATAGTAAAATGGGTTGTAGCATACTAGAGAGCACATGGAGGATTTTTTGAGGGGGATCTCAAATCAAGGGTTAATTGTTTCCAAATGAGCACTGTGTAGAAGACTATTAGGAGATGGGACACTTTCAGGGTTGTCTTAAAGCTATTCATAGGTACTCAAAACAAAGGCTAAGCAGCAGCAGCTGTGTTATATTTAAAGGGGGAGAATGAGTAGTGAATTAGCATGAGACAAATGAGCCTACAACATGACTGTACCCCGGGACAGCTCTACAAAGTGGCTATTGCTTCTACAGAATCCCCACCCTCTGGAGATGTAGTTGCCCATCAAAGATTTATATAATGCCAGTGAATTAAAATTTAGCTATTAGGTGCTGGTCTACACTGAGGGGGGATTTTAGCAGCAATCTAAGGGAGATATGCAAAGTACTTAAAATACTTTGCATATCTCCCTTTGACTGCCCAATGCCTACTCACTGCAGGATACCCACAGTGCTCAATCAATGGAAAATGCCTTCCTGCCATTTCAGTGCTATGCTAATTGCCAGGTAGGTCTTAAAAAAAAAAATCAACCCCCTCCTAATTCCAGGTTTGACTGAGCACATCTTTACAGGCTTTCAATCAAACTTGCACAATCGATGTTACGCTGTTGGAGGTGCTGTCAACTGTGTAGCCTAGCCTTTCGAGAATGTCAGGGTAGCTGACAGTTTCTAGACTCAATACTACTACTACTATCTATTCTTCTGTCTTCAGAGTACCATTTGTTCTCATGCATTCCTTGGCTTCATTTAACAAACCTAAGGGAGGTCCAAGGAACAAGATAGTAATAACCAGAAGCCAATGAAACAAGAGGAGTTATACTGGTATAAATCTGATGGACCAGGTGCCCACAGTGTGGGACAAGCTTTCTGGAACACACATCACTGGTCATGACGTGCAAAATCAAACTCATTATTAAACATGCATGAATCAGAATGTGGACACCTGTTTTTCTGCCCATCCATATCTATCTGTCTGTCTGTCTCTTTCTGCCTTTCAACATCATTTTCCTTGTATAATATGCAGAGACGAGATTTGGTGGCTATCCTCAGAATCACTTTGGCATCTAAATCGCAAATGAGTAGTGTCCAGCCATAAAAAGTATATTGTAGTTGTTTAATCTGCTGTCAAGAGCTCAAAGAGATCCCAGTAAGCACTGCAATATTTTGCACTTGGAGTGGTGATGATTCCTGATATCAGAAGCTTGTGTCAGCGTTCCAGAAACTGAAAAGGAGAAATAGTCTTGTGTGCTATTTACCAAACCACATTAGTCAAAATACTGCATTTTAAAATCCCCTTAAGTTGTTATATATCATCATATAAGTCATCACAAAATAGTGAATACAAATTCCTAAGAGTTATGTTGACATGGAAATTGTCAGAACAAGTGCTGGGAAATTTACAGCTCCCCATATATCTGCAGTCAAATCCTCCATAGAAATTAACATATTATAACACTAATATTTCAAGGTAATGTTTTCTCATGAGGATGCCATATTTTATCAGTTAATATCATTTGTGTAAAAACCATTCAATTACAATATCAAGTGGCACATGATTAATACTGATATCAGCAACATACTGGAAACTTCGCAAAGGTGTCATCGTATCCTTTCATGAAGTCGAGAATGGAGGTGGAAGAAGGAAATTCATTCTTTTTAATAAGAAAAAGTGAGTGAGTGTAATGCTTTTGAAAGCTAAAAGCTAATAGTACTGGTTAGAGGCATGCATTGTGTAGCCACGTAACCTGTGAACTGACCTCCAAGGATGTACCAAAATACCTAGGGTGAAATTCCACCCCTACTGTAGCCTGAGATTTTTGCCATCTCCTTAGTATCACAGAAAAGCAAATAAATAAATAAATAAAAACACTAAAGAAAATATAAAAACCCATATGAGTAAGAAATGGTAAGGCAATTTAGCAGAGGTTTTATGGCAAAGCTAGAAAATGGCATGATATGCAATAATTAGGGGTAAAGAACTCATAAATCAATCATTTAACAGTGTTTTAAAATTAAATAAATAATTAAATAGATAAATAAATAAATAAATAAATAAATAAAGGAGCATTCAGCAAGGGACAAAATGGAGAGATCATAAAGGGGAAGTGACATAGCTCCACTATCAGATTTGACAGGAAATTCTAAGTAGGTCAAGATGGAGGCAAGCCTCTGAACTTTTGAACTCACTCAGTCCCCCTCCCATCAAGTATCTTAGGTATCCACCCACCTGTCAAAAGGACCCTTCAAAAGTATTGATTTTTGTCATGCACTGTCCATGCACCAAGCAGGTGGACAGTGAAGTCACTCTTTTTGATTGGATGAAGATGAACTCACCTTTTTGGGACTGGTCAAGAAGAAACTGGGAGTGGCAGAAATTGCAAATAAAAAGGCAGTGCAGAGAGCAGCTCTTCGGAGATCTCTCCTGCTCCTTACTGGGTTCCAATGGCCTTTTGGCTGTGTTACCTATTGCACTAGGAGCCTAGAGCTAAGTTTGGACTTAGGCTCTGAAAGCTGGGTTTCTGACTCAGTCTCTAAGAGCTGATTGTCTGACTTAGTCTCTGACACAGGGTCGTGTCTCTGAGCGGTGACTCAGGACATTATCCTTGAAGTCGGGTCTCTGTGCCTGACTTCTAAAGGGCTTTCCAAGACCTCACAGCCGAGCAGGTAACCAAGTACTGCCTTGAAGGTCTGT
>ML682019.1:13081756-13096318 GCA_007922195.1 Podocnemis expansa
CACAGCCGAGCAGGTAACCAAGTACTGCCTTGAAGGTCTGTGAGCAACGCTGCCTTTGAGGCTTCTTCTACGATCTCGCAGCCGAGCAGGTAACCAAGTACTGCCTTGAAGGTCTGCGAGCTACGCTGCCTTTGAGGCCTTTCTTCCACGATCTCACGACCAAGCAGGTAACCGAGTACTGCCGTTAGGTTGTTGAGCTCCGCTGCCTTTGAGGCCTTTTCCAGCCAGTGTTCCAGCCTGCCTGCCGCTGTTCCAACTCCTGCCTGCCGCCGCCCCAGCTCCGCTCGCCCAGTGTTCCAGCCTGCCTGCCGCTGACCGATCCACCGCGCGCCTGACCTCCGCTCGTCCATCAGCTACCTCGGTCTGCCCTGAGGGTTCCGAAGCCCCGGTGCCACGGCAACCAGCCCAGAGCTGTGCGAGGCCTGCCGGAGTAGCCAGCTCTTTTCCCCGTCATCCTACCTTCTGCCTTTTTCCCACCTCTTACCTTCTTTCCTTTTTCCCAAACTCCCATTTACCATTTTTCTAGAAATCCTACATTTCAACGCAGCATTTATCAGCCTTTTTGGGGTAAGTGAAAAGGGTCCCAAGGAGGGGAGGAGTGTCCGTAGGGAACAGTACCAAGAAAGCCCAAGCCCTTTTTTAAGCAACTTCCCAAACAATTTATCCAAGTTAAGTAAGACAAGTAACCCAGAGTTAACCTTAAGGAGCAATATTAAGAACTAAGATCTCTCCATTCAGCCAGCGACTGATCCCCGCTTGCTGAATGTTCTTTTAATTACCTCATTGTCTGTGTGTTATAGTTATAAGTTAAAGTGTTGCATATATGTTAATTGTATCTATAAGTTATAGATGTTATAAGTTAAGCAGTGTCTTTATATTGTAATTTCCTAGACTAATTTTAATGCATTTAAGCTTAATGTTAAGCAGCGGTTTTTCTTAAAGAGACAGTAGCGCTTTAGCCAGTGCTTATGATACATGTCACAATAAAGCCTCTTTTGATTAAAACAAATTACTGAGTCTGAATCCTTGTTGTTTTGCGAGTCTGTGCTTGATCGGTGGGCTGTAGCCGTAGTCCTCAACTTGGGACAAGTGTCCAGGGTGTGGATATTTGTCCGTTTAAGCAAAATAACCTAATTTGGGTTACCTCCTAAGATTGTAATTTGAACTCAGACTGCTGGACGGTCTGAAAATTGATAAATTAAGTAATTGGATTTTGGGGATCAAATATTCTGGGGTAACACTACTGAAGGCATTAGGGTTGCCAAGGCCCCCGCCCAGGATTATCAAATAGTCTCCAGAAATTAAAAATTAATCTTTACTTTAAATGTATTCATGTGATGACACTTCCAGGAAAGGTTCAGGCAAAACTGACTACCCTAAAAATCAAAGGGAGTTTTTGCCACTGATTTCATCAGATCCAGGCTTTCACCCCTGAATCTTAGTTGAGAACAACCTGACTACTGAGCCATGCTCCTTCCACCATGTTTACATTAATGCACCTATGTGTAGATGTGTAAAGATAATTAGGTATCAAAATAAGAAAATGGGAGCACAATTATATTTTCAAAACATCATATGATTTCACTGTGAATTAAGCACCTAACCTTCTGAGCTGCTTCTCAAAATCTCTCTAGGAACCTATCTGCATCTTTAGGCACTAAAATGTGAACAACATACAAATACATGTTCGCATAAATAACATTTTTCAAGGGATGTGAAGCTCTGAGGTGCAACCAAAATTCACACACAGGAAGGGGAAAACATCTGAAAAATGCAAGGCTATACCTCCACTCTCTGAATGGGGAGATTTCATGCATGTACTGGAGCCCATGAAGAGATATGTAGAATCCTGACAAGTTATGTGAGGTATAGGTACAGAAACAAGTTAAGACATTGTTAATTTTTTGCTAAATCAGGCCTCCTGATAAGAAAGAATATTGAAAACTCAGACATCATAGCACCTAAAACAGCCTAGCTGTCCTTCAAAGTGGACATTGATTTCCAGAGCTGAAGAATTTTCGAGTAACTTAAAATATTTTGTCAATGTGATGGTCACGAATTGTCCACAAGAGGATTGTTATTTTCTCAAATGTGTGTTATGGGCATGATTTGCCACATTCAGGGGATAACAATAAGCCTACACACTTCTCAACTCCCATTTGAGCCATATTTTGACAGCCTTCTGCTGGACCTCTGCACAGGGCTGAATTTCTATCTCTTCAGAATTACTTGCCATATCAGGAATCATTCTAGGTCTGTAGTTTATTCATATGCATACTCACAAGTTGAAATTCAAACTATTTGGAGTGTATTTGGACTGGATATGATAAGGGCTTGTCCAAACATGGACAGGCAACAAAATAAATCCAAATCCACTCAGGAACTTAATGCAGTTCAATCCATTTTAAATTCATACCTAAAGTTAATTCAAAGCAACTTTACCCAATGTTCTCATGAAGACATACCCTTAAAATCAGCTTTTCAGTGACCCTACTTCACATAACAAATTCAAATTTGCCACAAAAAATTCTGCAGCGTTCTCTCAAGATTCCCAATTTCAGAGCTCCTTCCAGAAATCCACCTGGCAGGGTACTGATGGAGATCAATTTCAAATCTACGTGAAGTGAATTTGTTTAAACCTGTGAATAGTCACAGGGTTTTTGTTTGTTTGTTTTTTGCTTTCTATTTTCTTAATTAATTTCACCAGTTTAGGCAGATTACATAGAGGCAGCATGGCACTTAATGAAAAGGGAATAGCAACAATTCTGAATCAGAAACAGGACTTGTCAAAACTTTTCAACCACAATTAGATTTTGAAAAGTGCACAAACTAAACCTGTAGCAGGGAAATATTATGAAATTAATTAATCTGAGAAACAACATTGCCCCCAGGATGCATTGTCCCTCAACACTCATCCGTGAATAGATTTTTGTTCCACTTTTAGCTTCTTTTATTCCTGATGAAGATGACTCAGAGATGTGACATTTCTAGGTCTTTGATCTTGAGAATACTCTGACTTGTTACCGTTTGTCATTTGATCCTTAATTTGAGTTTGGGCAGTGACACCTACCTCCACTGGGAATTACTCTTACATTAGTAGATAAAAAGTTAGGACTAGCTCAACATTTGTTTAACGGGATTAGTTACTAGAGTCTGTTACAAACCAGCGAGGCTAATAAATAATGGTTAGCAATTATTACAAAAATCTTAACAGGATTTGTACTATATGCATAAAAAAAATGAAGAAAAACATTATAATTATATGGTAATTTGATAAACTGATCATTAATACCTCTGGTGTTAATTATCCAATGAAAAAGATTAAAGAGGGTGTTAGTAATTTACTGTTTTTAATTGCTTATTAGGTTGCAAGGGATAATCTTTTTTTTCCTCCTCAATAGCAACATTTACTGTAAAACAAATGCTTAGAAGATGGGGGAACTTAGGAGGACCTGACAAAGTGGGATTTTCTCCCACAAAAGTTTACATAATTCAATAAATAAATTTGTTAAGTCTTTAAGTGCCACGGGACTAACATGGCTGCCCCTTTGGGACTTAGCAATATTTATTGTGTTTTACTTCTGATGAATTTGAAAGGCACATAGGTCAACAATTAGAAGATACTAATGAGAGAGGACTCAAATTTTGGTAGAAATTACATGAAAGACCCTCAGCTTAAGAACTCTATGCATTCCCCATAAAGGCCATGAAAAAGTCACAATATAAAGTGCAAATTGGAGCTAGATGCAATTTATATATAGTTTTATCTTACAGATGGTGTTAACTAGAGATTAATTTCACTGTAGGGAGCCAAGAATACTACATAATTTTCTATGTGACTGTAGGCAAGTCAGGTACATTAGAACATTCAAGTGTCCATAAATTTGGGTACCCAGTCTCAGACAAAATTAAAGTACCCAGAATTTAGTCAGCACTTCTGACAGTGCTGCCTTAATTTCTCTGTTCCTCATTTTTTCCACCCCATATGTGTCTAACACTTCAGTCCTGGGTGAAGGGACCCTTGCATACATGGGTCTGATTCTCCTTTCACACTGGTGTTAATCAGGAGGAATCCTACTGAAGTCAGTGACATTAGAAAGTATATTGATGTGAACGAGAGAAGAATGAGGCCCATAGTGCGTAAGCAAATTAGTTTGTAAAGTACTATGCTGTAAGTTTCCATATAAATGTAAAGTTAAAGTTCACTTAAATATATAGGAAACATAAATAAGAGAGGTGTCACCAATAGGCATCAAATTTATTGATTCCAGGTAAAACTGATCTCCTATAATGATTAAGAAGGAATCTTCCTCCCACAAAGAACCACACTGTGAGCTCAATGAATTGTAATAGGGGTTATTTGTAAGCCCTGACTGTTGGTCACTGTCAGATGTAAGATGTTGGACAAACTGAGCTGAAGTTGTGTGTCAGTTTTATAATTCCCATGCAACATATGGAATAGAAATGAGCCTTAGTAAAAATTCTTCATTCAAAGTCCTCCAGACTTTGGGGCCATTCAGAGCTTCGTGGCTTAGATCCATCTTTCATCAGCAATGACTTTTGTCTAACCTAGAGAGTGGCTTCTATCCAGTTCTATCCTTTCAACAGAGATTCTACTTCACATCATGGTGGATGTGAGGTCCATTCAACTTTGGAAAAGCTACTCTTTTTTCATTCCTGAGTACCTGTTATTTCCTGTTCCCTTTAATATGTGTGACAGCAGAGGAGGTAAAACAGACTTTCCATTCCACTATTTCCCTTCCCCCTCCCATTTCAAATGTACTCCCCTTTTGCTAGAATTCCCACCACTGACTGGTTGCAAGGATGTTGACTAATTCTCTTCCTTCAATGTTCAGCATTCCCAAAGTGGTTACTCTCCACAATTGTCTGGCACACAACCATTGACTGATAGCTGGAGTTATTCTTACATCACTCTACAGTCATGCACAATCTACTGCCTGATGCTCTTCCAGAGTCCTCTGAGATCTTGTTTGCCCACAAGACATTATTTTATTAGTAATAAATATCAGTTCTTTGGATACAGTCTAAAGAAAGAAAGCAGAGAAAGTTGTTTGGCAAAGACTAGAATCATTCCTTTGTCCAATTCCAAAATGAGCTTGCTAGGACATTAGATAGCAATGCATACCATGTTACCCAACAATCTCCTGAATGAACACTTTTCACTCTGCATCAAAAAGACGACCAGATAATTAAAGCAACAGCTAAGGGGACAGGCTGATGTGCAGACTGAATTAGATGACCAATCTGCCAACTCAGCTTGTAGACCTTTGTGCTAAATTAAAAGGGGGAGTAGGGTGGGTGGGGAAGAGGAGAAAGTAGTTGGTTTGGAAGTGGTGGTACTAGTAGGTCAACTAATTGCTTCTGTCCAATAAGTGACACAGGAGTAGAACTGTTGACTTGGATTAGTTAGGTGTCTTACTGCTATGGGTATGAACCACCCATGATCTCCTGATATCTTTCAGAGGCTTTCTCTCTCACATTCCATGAAATTATGGGTTCACCTCAAAACATTCAGAATTAAAAATCCTTTACCCTCACATCCTTTCTGTGATCTCACCCTGCTATAACAATAAACCCAAAAGAAATGAGCACACAGTAGCATTCTCCAATCCCAACTTCAGCATAATTTTTGCACTGTTGATTCATAGATCCCAAATCTTTTCCCAAAGGTGGATATGATGCACATGAAAAACTAGAGTTAATACCTAGCTTGCCTAAGATCAGATAGTTTGTCAATGACAGAGCAGGGAAATAGACAAAAGTCTCTATCCCCCTTTGTTACACTGCCTCCTCATAAGAAACCAAAATGATCTAATATTAAGCATTAAAACACCCTAATCAGTATCTTTTACAATTTCAGTACCAACTTTACCGCTTACTTATCTCTTAACATGTGTGTTAACCCTGTATTGTCAAAAAGAACTAGTAATTTTAGATGACTGTTTCTATCTGATCAAATGTAAACACTTTGAAGGGCCTCATCTACAGAAAACAGTTGACCAATAGTTTCTAAAAATGAGAGTCCTTTAAAGCAGTGGATCTCTACCACAATGTCACAACACAAAGCTGTGTTACAGTGCAGTGGCTGAGTGTGTTCGGTGAGCTCATCCTGCAGCTGACAGACTGACAAAATCTGCAGTAGCAGGCTGATTTTTACACAACTGGCCCTTTAAGAGCTGAAGTGGAAATGGTCCCCTGCAAGAGCTGCTGCAGAATCAGCTGTTTCATGGCTTCTGGGGCTGCCAGTCAAGCCTCCAGCTGCTGAAGAATCCCTTTTACAGAGAGATATCTTTAGTGGAGGGGCAGCGGTGGTGCAGTCCGTCACACACAACTGGGACCCCTCCCTCCAGCTGTGTCTCAACAGTGAAGGGGTTGAGAGCACCTGCTTTAAAGTATATCAAGTTGAACACCTAAAAAGTGAGGTATGTTAAATCACTCAACGCTCCTGAAGATTTGGGCTTACTAAATCTAAATATCACTCTCTGCCCATCATTTAATCACAGTAGTACCTAGGCATTGGACTCTACAGCTTGGTGACCAGAGCACCAGTCATGAGAATGGTACTGGACATATTAGGCCTTACATTATAATAACATCCCTAATTATCACTGCGTTCCCTGTCACTCTAAACGTGGAGAATATTGAGTAGAGAGGTTATGTTATCCTGTGTATTTAGTGCCGGTTGCACTGCTACTGGATTTCTGTGTGTAGTTCTGGTACCCACCATTCATGAAAGATGTTAATAAATTTAAAAAAGAAAAGAAAGATTCAAAGAAGAGCACTGAGAATGACAAAAAAGTAGAAAATGTGTCTCACAGTGAAAGACTCAAAGAGCTCATTCTGTTTAATTTCACAGAAAGAAGATTAAGCAGTGACTTGATCACAATCTATAAGTACCTACATGGGGAACAGAAGATTGATAATAAAGGGCTCTTTGTTAGAATAAGATCCAAGGGCTGGAAGCTGCAACTAGATAAATTCAAACTAGAAATAAGGCACACATTTTTTAACAGTGAGGGTAATTAACTATCGGAAACATTTACCAGGAACCATGGTGGATTTCCCCCAGTGGAAAATGTCAATCAAGATTGATAGGTTTTCCAAAAGATGTGTGCTAGTTCAAGTAGAAATTAATTCAGGGACACCTTTGGCCTATATTAGACAAGAAGTGTGAGTATATAATCACAGTGGTCCCTTCTGCCCTTAGAATCTGTATGTAAGCAGATCCACCATCCTTGTTCACACAGCTACCTTTCTTGGAAAGAAAGAGAGATCTTTCTGATCTCTTCACTCTTCAGGAGTCACCTATTCATTCTTCAGGGTTTCTTCAGTCTGGATGTCCTGCCTTGCATGATTTAACTACTAAACCTTTCCATTAACTATGAAGCATAACTGAAAAACACACATCAGCATTTTGCTCAGAAAACAGATTATTTTATTAATAACAAATATCAGTTCTTTGAATATAACCTAGGGAAAGAGAGAAAGTTGTCTGACAAAGACTGTAATTGACTTTTCCCTCATCTTTAAGTAAGGTTGCTTGGACATTAGGTTCCACCACATACCATGTTACCCAGCAGTCTCCTGAATAAACGCTTGCCACCCTGTGACAGAATGTAAACTACTTCTGCCATATTCTCCTCTTGACAGACCTTCTAATTATCTCAGCTGTTTACAGCATTCAAGCCCTCTGCTGCCAATTTCTCCATTATTTTGACAGTCAACAAACTAGACCTATTAGGACTCAGCACAACTCTTGCCTAAGGCAGGAACTTTGTGAGACCACAAATCGTCTTGGTATTAAAAGTCGGTGCATAAGAACTGCCCTCAGCTTTAGCGCTAAATTGCTAGTTTGGAGACATTCATTGCTGTATATTGTATTTCCAGTATACTCTGGTTTAATAGACTTTGTGCTGAAGTGTGTAAGACGAGTTTTCAAGCCTGAGGTAGCAAACAGACCATTTATTTCTGCTTTTTATATATTTTTTCCCTGTTTTCCATTTGCTACCTTATATTTTGTGATTGGTTCACATATATAAAACAACATAGTGATCATTCAATAATATCCAGTTAGTGGGAGGCACAGATTGACTTTATTAGTAAAAGTTAAAACAATAAGGTTTGGGAATCCAGAATTTTTTATTCTTATACTTGCATGAGACCTTAGCTTTCAAATAAAATTCCTTCCTCCTTCCTACCATTTTATTTTTCTGTTCAGCAAAACTACCTGGTTATGTTCATCTGGCCTTCAGATATCCCAGCCAGAAGGCACAAAGAAAGAAAGCAAGAAAGAAAGAAAGAAAGAAAGAAAAAGCTTTATATTAATACTTTGCATATATTAGTTTAAGCAATCATCTCAAAGTACTTTGGAAACAATATTAGATTAGATTAGATTAGATCACATAGCCATCTATGAACTATTATATAGTTGCTTCAGCCATGAAGTGCTTATTCAGATCTAAACATCTGCTTGCTTGGGTTTGACCGTAGTCAGGGTTTTGATTTGCGTGAATTCATACATGTCATTTGATACATTCAGAGATGAAGCTGAAGTTGGAATAAAAATTCAGATTTTTCCTATATTCATAGAGTACTGTTCTCCTGTTTAATAAGCTTCACTCATCCAATCAGGTCTTAGAAACTATAATCATGTGTCATAACCAGCCACTCAACAGAAAATCAAGCAGAAAATAGTGAATTATCCAAGCAAACAATTTACAATTGGAATTTTAATTGGCTAAGTTATTCCGTGAATCCTTATATCTTTATGCATATATTTGGAGTAAATTATAATTGATCTATAAACAATTTGCTAGATGTAAAAAGCTATACATTTTGATCAAAACTATTTATAATTTTGATAAGCTCATTATTTGTCTGTACACACCCTTTTTTAGCTAGTCAGATACAGTGGGAAAAAAAATGTGTTTTGTTTGAACTTTGTTACCCCTGCATGGTGAAACTCTAGAGTATAAAATGCCATGCTTTATTAGATTCTCCTGAATTTATTTTTTTTCTTCTGAGGTATTTATAGTGACACAAAATATTTCCCATTGAATACTCTTTATAAGGTGACATTGCTCTCAACACAGCTTTCCTTTAGACAACTTCCAGTTTCATCAGACACAGTGAACTGTTGCACAATCTATCACAAGAAATTTTATATTATACATCCATATACTACAACCATAGGAGAGAAAGTGTTAGCTAGACCTTTCCAGATAAAAAAAAAATCATATTCCTGAGAGAACGTAGCAGTATTGTGCCATGTCTTGCCTATTGGCCGGCCACAGAAAGTTCAGAACTTTCATAAGTCTTCAGTACTTCTAAACACACGCTCATTTGCCAGTTCCAAAATGGAAATGAATGAATGTTATGAAGTAGATTTGCATTTCATCATATATTTGTTCTAAGATTCACATTTGTTTGGGCTAAGTTCTACTGTGAATTATTCAAATAAATAAGCACTTCCTTGGGCCAAATTTTGATCTCAGTCTCAATGATACATATCCTGACCATGCCAATGGATTTGCTCTGAATTTAAACCAGTGTAATTGAGATTACAGTTTCAGTTATTGACTTAAATGGGACTGAAAATGTCCATTAGGGCAAACTAGGGTATTTTATCATCTTTTTCTACATTGTTCACAAAATGTGACTTCTAGTTTAGACCTAGGGCATATCCTTGGGTACTTTATGGTCTGACCCACAGCACAGCTGAAGTTAACATACATCTTTTTAACAACTCTACTCCTATGGGTCAAGTTGTCGGAAAGGAGTACCTAGGATTACAGTCCATTTGCTAACTTCTTCAAGATACAGAAAGCAAATTACTAGCGCTATGTCTACACTTACAAAATTAATTTGAAATAGTTATTTTGTAATAACTACTTTGATTTTAATTTGAAGTAAGTATTTCGAATTAGCACTGCTTCAAATTTATTATTTTGAATTAGTAGACCGGGGAAGACTCTCTCATTCAAAATAAGGTAGGAGTTATTATTTTGAAGTAGGGAGTCTTCACTAGACTCTCTAATTCAAAATAGGGGAAGGCAAGCAAAAGAATAGGGCCATTATTTCAAAAAAGGCCTATTCTGTGGCTTAGAATGGTTTGTTTTGAAATAATAATTTCAATTTAAGCGCTATTTTGAAATAAATTGAGGTTTTATTATTTCAAAATGGTGCTTCATTATTTTGAAATACATAAATGCTTAATTCAAAATAACAAAATGCATACATGGACAGGAAAAATGTTATTTCAAAATAAGCTTCCTTATTTCAAAATAACTTCTAAGTGTAGACATACATTATAATATTTATCATCTCAGTAACTCAAGATGTTTTATTTCTGTTTTCCTGTTAGCTAGAACAATGTGCTTGTTACACTAGTGCCAACAGAAGAGAAATCAAAATTTGAAATGGGAAAGTCACAATTCCTCAGTTTCTTAATTGGCATTACATCAATAAATATTTTATAGGATCATTTAACCTGGGTTCAAGGAAAATTGATTGTCATTATTTTTAAATGACCTGTTTGCAATGAATAATAGTAGATTATAGATCAAACCTGCGAGAATACAGAAAAAAAAATCATTCTAATTTTCAAGCAAAATTACATTGACTGTGTCTACAAGCCTTTGTGTGTTCTTCATCATTAAACTTCTAATAATGAATTTACTGGTAGCAATTTTTATGGAGTCTACTTTAAGTAACCACTTCATAGTAAACATAAAAAATACTCAAAGCATTTGTACCGTAAACCTAATTTTAGCAGTAACGGCCAATAATCACTGTCCCCCTGGCCCAAGGTCACTATAGCATAGCATGCTACACTGGCGCAAGGCAGGAATGGCAGAAACAAGTGACATAGTGACAAGTAGCATTTTGGCACCTGCAGATTTCTCTATACTGAAGAACTCCTCAGTTGTCTTTCTCCTTTGAGCATGCTGAGCTGTGCAAAAGCCATGATGCAGACCCTAAGACATATCTCAGGCATACTGTGGTCTTTTCATCTCTTACAAATGAAGGAAAGTTTGGGTAAGAAACTTCAAAGGAACAGTTCAGTTGCTCCACAACTTAAGTTAAGTTAAGTGAGTCACTGGCTAGTGTAACTTCCTCTGAAATTTACCTGTAAACTGGAATTAAGGGAGTTGTGTTGCTGATGGTGCTATTATTTAGAATGAGGCATAAAAACATAGCCTTGAGCACATGCCATTAAAAAAAGTCACTTTTCACAAAGCCAAGTCACAGCTCAGAAACAACATGGGTTATTTATAATTAACAGATAAAAATTCACCCTGAAATTCAGCTGGGTAATATATTAATTCTCCTCCTCCTGTTCTAAAGTGCTGGGCTAAGGTTTCAGATCTGGCCATATCTAGCTCTTAAAATGCCCCTAACCTATACCATGAACTAGCCTGAATTTCACACTAGCCTCGGACAACAGTGTAACCATTTTGTACCCCAAGAGGCTGGCAGCATCAGCCTATGAAGTTAGACAGTTCAATTCCTAACTGTTTCACCAGCTTCATTAAAACGATGTGCAGTCACATTGTGGAGATGGGAGGCAACCTAGATAAAGATGTAATGTTATGAGACCTGGGACGGTGCATACCTAAGTACAATGGGGAAAACCTTGCTGAGATGACTGCTGAAAACAGCCCAGGAGAAGCCTGGGAAATAGAGATGGTGAAAATCCTGAGACAAAGGGGAGCAGCAGGTTAGGAGTCAGAGACACAAAAAAAGAGAGCATGTGAGGATCAGAACCACAGAAAGAAAAGACAGCAGCACTGGGAGAAGACATGAGAAATTAGATTAGACTCTAAGAGTACTCGGGAGAGCAAAGGAAAAAGCAGAAATTAGAACAGGAGCAGAAGAGGCAATAAAAACTTAAGGAGGAGAAAGAACTACAAGAAGCGGCAAAGAGAAGAGCAGGGGGAAGAGACCCAGGAGATAAATAGGAGGTGGCATAAAAGGGCCCTGACCTCAAGCTTGTAAAGGTGACATGCTCTCTGCTGTGAGACAAAAGAAATACTTTGCATTTTTTGAAGTGGTCATGAAGAAAGTAGTGGGCTACATCTCAAGAATCAATATCACATTTTATGCCTGCTGCACCCTTCACAAAGAATCAAGACAACATTGATTCAAGTAAGTAAGAATTTCATTGAAAATTGACCTTTGGCTGTAGAGCTGAGACAGAAAGGATTTTACAAGCTCCTTGGTGGCCAGGCCAGGACAGGTGTCATTTTCAAGACTCTGTTTTAAAGAATGTAGCTTCGTTTCTGGTCATAAGAGCATGTGGATTGAAGAGGACATGCCATCTTCATGTTCAGGATAAGGTGTTGTTATGTAGGATGACTTTGAGTCTGTTCTTCTGGGTCACTGTTCTGTGAATGTCTAGCACTTTGTAGTCAGAAGTTTGGGAAGTCTCACTTTGAGCTGCACTACAATTTGGGGAAGTTTAACACTTATCATAAGAGAAAGAATCTATAATCCTGTGTTGATTTTTAATAGTGACATTCTTGATCAGTTGTGCCACTGTCACGGCTGGAATTTATTAGTGAGGAAAAGGGTACATATTTTTTTACTGTAGTGCCTGATTAACCCAATACTAATTAACTTCTCATGAGGCTTCTCTTCCAATGCTGGATGTAGTTTCTTCCACTGAACAAAGAAAGGGCAGTTGTTTGAGGTTTGAATTTATAGGCTGCATTTCCCCATCCACTTCTATTTCCCTGCCCATTGCCCGCCCTCTGTAAGCATATTTCATTCATCTTGCAGACTCTGATGCACCTCAGTGACCATGACACTACTGCTAGCTAGGGCTGGTTGGGAAATCTTATCAGAGCTTAATTCTGGGGGAAAAAAATCAATGTACACATACTGAAATTTTCTGTGGGAAAATTTTGACTTTGCTGAACTTTGTTAGTTTTCTGATGGGAAAATCTAAATGAGAGGTTTCACTTTGGGTCAGTTTGCTCTGAATTAGAATATTCCATTTCTTGAAATGACCTGATTTTTTTTTTTTTGCATTAGTTCAAAAGAGCATTAAGCTGCACTTCCATAGCATTCCATTGCATTATAAAAGTGTTGTGTTTCAGACCCCCTTCTTTTCCAGGAGGACGATATCTTCTCAAAATGTAATGCAGATTTCCCTCTGACAGTGCTGTGTGGTGCACGATCAGAGTCACTTGATCTGGGTGTGTTATGGAAGAGGTAGTCAAGGGAAGAAGGGGGATTCAGGCTTCTAAAGTACAGCTCCCATGAGGCCTTGCTCCTTTACGGGTTAATATTGAAATAATGTGCTCCAGTTAAGTTCAATAAACTTAAAACAATTTTGAGATCAGGAATGCCAGTAAGTTTTCTCTTCATTTAAAAAAGTTAAAATGAAAAGTTTTGATGTTTTCAAATTGAAATTTTTCAGAATTTTGTATTCTGCAAAAAGCTTTGACATTTCAAACTTTTTCTCTCAACTTAAAACTAAAATAAACATTAAAGTAACAAATTTCCTGTGGGATGCACATTTCCAATTTTTCTCTACTTTATTGTTAATTCATCATTCCCCTTTGTCTTCCCACTAACGGTTATCAGTACTGTATTGTTTCATTCTTAGTGCAAAACTGTTATGTCACCTAGTTTCTATATTGTGATAAATAAAACTTGAAATTCAAGCCCAGTTTGCAAAATTCTTGTAGACCTGTTGGTGATCTTGAGTTTAAGTTCAAAAAAACAGGATCGCCAGTTTTAACTGAATATGTCCAAATTGAGAAGTAGGTAAATCTTGGCTCTTTTAAGTTCAGCTATGAATTTTGGGGGTATTGTTCAAGATTCAAAGCAAAGCTCTGGAAGTGTCCTGCCTGGCAAGCTGAAGCAAATGAAAAACAGTTGATAGGGCTGACAGTAGTTCTTAGGAACCAGAATCCAGGCTACTACAATCCTTCATGGGCAGGGCATGGTCATGACTGCATCTGACATAAGATAATATGTTGCTGTGGTTTACAAGAGATGTCCCTTTCCATGCAGCATAACAGGACCAGATTCATCTAGCTGGCATGGGGCAGTTTGGTGGGAAGATTCACACCCAGTTGAAAAGGCAGCAGTGCTTTAGTTTCCACTGGGAGTTTCCATAGGAGATCCATAAAGAGAGGCTGCCAAGAGGGTGCAGTTAACTCAGCCATAGAGCCCGCTTCTTCCCTCGGTCAATTATCAACTGTTTTTATGGGTGTTGCCTATGTCCTCTAAAGCAGAAGCTGCAGTTATCTTGCACCACAGCAAGTAGTAAACTTTCCACCACTGGGGAGACTACATCTTAGGACCTTTATCTCTCCAACAGTCAGGAGGAGGTATCTGTATTCTTTATATACACAATCTCAATGTTATTCAACAGAATTCACACTGCAGAGCAGGAATTCTCCTCTATGTCCAGGCAGAATCATAAGCTCGACATTGTCCTGATTTACGTCAGCCAACAGAAAATAAGGGTGAATATAGCATAAGATAGATAGATAGATAGATAGATAGATAGATAGATAGATAGATAGA
>ML682019.1:13096328-13109298 GCA_007922195.1 Podocnemis expansa
TAGATAGATAGATAGATAGATAGATAGATAGATAGATAGATAGATAGTCTCCTGTACAATCATGTCCTCTAGATCCTTCCACCATCTCCACACGTCTGCTTTCTATTTTCTGTGTCCACCCAGTCCCTGACAAAAGTACATTGTCATTGATCTAGGATCTGTTACACAATGAAGGTGGTCAGATACCACAGGGATGGATGCCACAGAAGAATAGACTAGACTAAACTAGAATGAAATAATTTTTTTTTCTGTATTAGCCAGACCATTATGGTTATCTCAGTGATAAGACAATGTCCTTGCTATAGCATTTTAGAACCTGAGGACTGTTCAGCAAACATTCAGTGCCTCTTACAAATGGACATAAATGTCAAGTCAGCTCACTGGAATGCAGTTTGAGCACATTCACAAAAATGAATGCATGGTTGAGTTTATTGTTCACTAAACAGTTTACAGACAGTCAAGAAACAGTTACAGCAGCACTTTGCAAATAATTGCAATTGGATGGGGAAGATTGTCTGCAGTGCAAAAAGCAGTGCAAATAACTTGCTGGGCCAATAAAATGGTTGGCAAACATTCTTTGTGTGTGTGTCTGAGAGAGAGCAATGCTTTCAATATATGATCTACAAATAATGAAACAAAATGCAATTGCAATTTGTCATGAATATAAGCTATTGATGAAAAGTACTCATAATATTTCTGCCTTGCATCAGAGAAGAAGCTAATACCAACATGGAAAAAGTGGTATGACCCATTGAGCTGACATTAAAAGCTTTAAATTGAATTACAGTGGTAGAAACCTTTAAAATTGGCTTGGGGAGGGGAAAAATCATGACTGGGCATAACAGATGAATGAAATTAAGAGCATTTAGGAAACATTATCTTTGCTGTATGATGGGAAATGTTTTTAATTGGACTTACAGGGTCCCTTTAAAACAAGCTGTTTTTATGTAAGGAGCACGTGTGTGTGTGTGTGTGTGTGTGTGTGTGTTCGTTAATGAAGGCTTTTTATAGGAAATATCTATAGAACAAAAATGCTGGAGTATTACTTGATTTTTGTTTTGTTTTTCAACAAACTAGTTTATCTTTTTATTGTTCAGTGATTAATGCAAGTGCACCTGACTGTAAAGTCAAAGGTAGTGAATCTATAAATCGGGCTAAGAGACTGAATTCTAATGGCTAGGGAAGCTCCTGTGTCATGCTACTGGATGAAATATTCTGTAACTCTTGCTTGGCTTTGTATCTCAAATCACAACTGAGCTTTGTGGATTCTCCTTCTGTATCTGTACCTTATATGTCACGTTGCTGCTGCTTCTCTGGTTAATGGATGCTCTTAAAATCAAATAACTAAGGTGCAATAGGAAGTACTATACATGGGTGTGTGATTTATGGATTATGTCTGCACTTCAAGGGTGTCGCAACCAGTACACTTTAAACTCCAAGGCCATGTCCACACCAGGGTTTTATTTCGAAACAACAGCCATTGTTTTGAAATAAAGCCGGGCATGTCCAAATGATGTTTCGTTATTTCAAAACAACGGGACCCCATCATTTCAAAATAGTGGCCATCGTTTCAAAACAGTAAAATCTCACAAGCAATCAAAATAGACGTTGTTTTGAAATGGTTGTTTCAAAACAATGCAGTTCTGACATGTTATTTTGAAATAACACTTTTGCCTTCTCCTTCCCAGGGTGCCTTCCTTTTTGTATATATTGGGTAGGGGCATGGCCCAGCAAGGGGGCCATGTTGCCACACCTCCCATGCTGCCCCTCTCCTGAAGCGAAATAGCATGTCCACACACAGGGCATGCTATTTCGCTTTGAGAGTTTCCCTTATTTCAAATTAACATTTTCATATTTTGATTTAAGTTATTTCAAAATAAGGATTTTATTTCAAAATAACTTATTTTGAAATAACAGTTTATGTGTGAACACAGCCCAAGAGTCCAGTCCAACATGCATTGGGACTTAGTAAAAACTGAGATGGATTTTCTGGGAACAGTTTGTGTGGGGAACTACAGGAATATAGAGTCAATCCCTACTGAAGTCAATGAAAATTCTCCCATTGACTTCCAAGTGAGTTGAAGAAAGCCCCTCAAGGTGATAGTGCCTGGACAGCGCAGCTATTTTCTGATATATTTTTCAAGGCTGACAAGTGCAAGTTTGCAGAATAATCACTGATAACAGACAAGACTCTCCGGCACACAGCACTATTTTTAATTTTTGTGTAACATAATTCTAAGGCTGAAACAAAGTTACACATCTGTGATATTGACAGGCTGATGCTGATTCCTGGTCAATATTAGCCATGTTATTTCTAGACCTCACCAGCCACTCTTCCCTTCTTACATCCTACTGATCATCCATGTCTTCCGTCTCATATTTCTCATTACAATGGGACTTAGCAAATGAGTTACTAGATTTTCAGAACCTCTCACCCTTCCTTCTTTCCCCAGAAAAGCCAATACATATGAACATAACCATAACCTAAATATGATAGAGGTCTAATGCAAAGCCCTCTGAAATCAACAAGAGTCCTATAACTGAGCTAACTGGGTTCTGCATGAGGTTCAGGGTCTAGTTCCATCAGGAAATTCCAAATGTTCAAATTATGAATGGACTCAACGTTTTCTGAACTAGCTTTTGTCAATGTCTAATTGGGAATGCAGCAATTCAGGTTCTTAAGTGTTCTTGTACTTTATAGTATAGGCTCTAAAAGGGCATGATGGCATTATACCTAAGATGCTGGGACAGCCATTTCTATTGGAGGACATTATTTAAAAACAGAAAGAAAAAAGTTACCAAGAGGGAAGGCCCAGAAAAATGGCCATAGTCAAATTTCTAATTCATAGTTATGAAAGAACCTGAAGAAGAGAATTAGTTAGGAGCAAAGAGGAATATTTCATCAGATCTTTTGAACTACATTTTGTGTCAATTTTCATGTCAGTAGCTCTCTTTGGTCACTTCTAGATGACAGTCACACTTTCCATTTCAATCTTCATAGGCCTCTTTTCTTCATCTATTCCACATGTCAATCTACTCTGATTGTTTGGATGATCTTATCTGCTCACACAGCTTTGACTACCACCTCTACACTGTAAAATGGTAAATCTACATTTCCATTCCTAATCTCTCATCCATCCAAACCTTCATCACAGCTTGTTTTTCTGAGATTTCTTCCTGGATATATCATTGGCATTTATACCTGTCATGTCCAAAATCAAACTACTTATATTTACTCGAGAACTTTCCCATCTTACCCATTATCACCACGCTACCCATGAGGCTTCTAACTTACGGGTTGGGGGACAGGGAAGAGGGATGTCTCATTTCACCCTTCTCTGTCCCTTGTTCTCCATGGCTATGTTCACACACAGGGGGTTATTTTGATACAAGTTGTTTTGAAACAACTTGTATCGAAATAACAAAAAGTTAGTTCAAAATAAGGAAAAAAGTGGGAAGCAAAATAGCATGTTCACACTGTGGGCTTGCTATTTCGATTTAGGGGCAGGGCACCATGGGAGGTATGGCAACATGGCCGCCTCACTGGGCCATGTTGGCAGCCATGTTGCCAGCCAGGCACACCCAGGCAGGAACTTCCTGTTCCCTGGGGTGCTGAGCATCTTAGGAGGAAGGTCAGATGGTTGTTTCGAAACAACCATTGTTTCGAAACAACATGTTCCGATGGGATTGTTTTGAAACAACTCATTTCGAAACAACATTGTTTTGTAACCAAACTGGGTTTAAGTTGTTTCGAAACAACGCCATTGTTTCAAAACAACAGAACCCATTGTTTCAAAACAATGGTACGTCATGTGAACATGGCGTTTCTTATTTCGAAACAACCTCTGTTGTGTCAAAATAAGACTGCTGTGTGAACACACCCTATGTCTAACGTTCTCCAACACTTGACACTTCTTCCTCATTTCTGTTACTAAGATCATTCCTCTTCCTACCACTGTCACAGCTCAAATTCTCATCCAGAACACTAATTTTGTTTTTCTTGATCACTACATTCTCACTCACTCTGCCTTCTGGGCACTTGTACTGACTTGCACTAGTCCATTCAAACCACAAATGTTAAGACCATCTTCCATCACTCTAACCATGTCATCATTCTTCTCTGAACCCTTTCACTACCACCTGCCTTATCTATCATCTCTGATTCAAACTTGTCCTTATTTTCCAGCTGCTTCATAGCTCAACCTTTCCTTATAGCTACTCATCTCCTATTGAGTTACCTCTTATGCATCATCGGTGATGTTAGCTCTCATAAACATGTGATTTTGTCCGTGCTGTTCCTTATGAATGGAATTTCCTCCCTGAATTAAATCCCTAAAGCCACTACTCTCTCCTTAAAATTATTCATAAATCTTAATCCTATTGTGATGACCTCATGAAATTAGACAAGCGGTTATGGCTGAGTTATACAGTGGGTCTGGACTGCTCTTATTACAACACACACACACATGTGCACCCACACACCTACACACACCCAGTCAGCCATCCCCCCACACACACACCTCATTTCAGCTTATTTGAAAGCATCAAATTGTGCAATAGCTAACATACATCAAATAAATGTATGATATTTTTACCTTTACCCTGGTCTTCCTGCTTATTATCTGTCACACTCATTTAATACCTCAGTCTCATAGAAAATTGCAAACTGGGACAGGAACTATGTCTTCTCATGTGTTTGTACAGTGCCTAACAAATTAAGGCTCAATACTGATTGGCATATAGGGTGTTACTATTAGTCTGTTACAGTAGGCATATTAATAATCCCAAAAATAATAATTCACCAGAATTATCACTGGAAACAACTTGTTACTTGCATAGTGTCTTGCCTGTTCAAAATATTGTGCCAACATTAAACAATCAGTCCAAGGGCCTTAATTCAGTTTATTTTAATTGACTTTGGAAATGGTTTAAACTAAACCAAATTAAGATCACTTTAATTCCGAATGAGGGATTTAATGAGGTTTAACTAATCCAATTCAAATTTACACCTTTGAGTTAATTCAGATCAATTTCCCTGGATCTCCCTGTACAGACAAGTTCTAAAATACACCCACTACCTCAGACTCCCACACACTCCTTATAATTTTCAATCTTACCTGGAAATGCAATGAAGTGTTTTTCTGTAATAAATGTAAGAAAAGATTGCATAACACTATCAGTATTTATCAAGCCCTTTAATAGTGGAGGCTGACAAGAATTAGATGATTATTTCTGACACAAATATGAGCAAGGAAAGGCTTGTTGTAATGGAAACTCTTGCTAATGGAATAAACTTGACCTGAGTTTTCTGACAGATGTCAAGTAGATTGAAGTCCAGAATGAATTAGAGTTATTTAGTCTGAATCAGAGAAGAAAACATGTTGTCTAAGTGATATAACCTCTCGTGTTTTTCTATATTTTTTTTTTGTCACAAGTGGTAATGAGAGAGAGAACTTTCCTACTACTCTACAAAGGTCTAGACCACTAAGATGAATCAGTGCTTTGGTATTTTGAAGGCTTCACCTCCAATTCAAGAATTATAAGATAATAAAAATGTACGGTTGGAAGGATTTGAGAAGTTATTAAAGTCTTTAAATGATTACCTGAGGACTTCAGTAACTCAGCCATCATTTAGGGATCATCACCAGAGTGGGTGGCTGAGGTTCTGTGGCCTGCGTTGGGCAGGATGTCATATTGGATGATTATAATGGTCCCTTCTGATCTTAAAGTCTATGAGTCTATGTTATCAAGTCCATCCCCCCTGTGCTCTGTCAAGGCCAAGTAAACCTACACCATACCTGACAGGTGTTTGTCCAAATTGTTTTTAAAATCTTCCAATGATGTGAACTCCACAACCTTGGATGCCTATTCTTTGGATATAAGGGCTGGTTTAATACGAAGCAATGGAGTGAAATTTATCATATTAAAATGGAGGTTGAATCTCAGAAAAAAAGAAAGCCTAACAGTGAGATATGAGCTCATTTAATCAATAAGGTTGGTCTTGTAGTTAATGAACTGAAAGGTGACTAAGACAATCTAGGTTCAATTTTTGACTGCCTGGAGCAATACTTCCATAGTCACAATGAAGGATGCTTGAAAGAGGTAGGAATAGAGCTACGTGGAAATAGGAATTTTCCTGTCATAGGAAATTTCAAGAATGCAAAATTACTTTTCAAAACTACTTTCCAAATTTGAATGCAATGTTGAAATAGAAAATCTCAAGACAGAAATTTTTGAAAAGTTTTTATTCAGAAATATTTACTGAAGAAAATTAATTAAATTAATTAAATTAAATTAATACTTTTTGATTGAAATGAAATGCCCTGTGGGGTTGAAACAACACATTGTTTCAAAGCTCTGTGCGTGTGTGTGTGCGCGCGCATATATATATCACAGGAAATTTTTTCAACAAAACAATTTTGATCAATTCTATAATCTAGTCATAATGCATGAAGTTGATGATGCAACAAAAGTCCATGTCAATTAGGAAAAGAGAAACTGAACTGGCTAATGCATATATTAGTCAAATTTTCAGTCTTCTCTCAGATAAAACAATGATAATCATTTGAAAGATTTTAGCTACATTTTCTAAAGATATTATTTTAATACATCTCTCTACTTCCTTATGCAGTCTGTCCCTAAAAGTGTTCAGATCACATAGATCTGGACATGGTATTCATGTTTAATCCAAACCTAATTAACACAGAACTTTTCTTCATTTCAAGAAGCCCTTCCAAATACATCTTGAATCATGTTAGTTAGAACGTATTACTTTACAAAGTTTATCTAATACACTATCTTTGCTGAGTGGAGATGTGGCAAGTAGAGATTTTCCCTTCAGTTCAATGGGCCTACACCACAAGAAAACCATCCAAAGACTTTTAAATGCTTATTCATATTGAGCCTTTTGAATCAAGTGCTAACAGTTATAAGTGTAGTATTTACAGCTAGCTTTATAAAATCCTTGTAAAAGGGATATTATTATCCCAATTATTCGGATAAGAAACTGAGGAACAGAGAACTAAGTGGATCTGGCTAAGCTAATCAGCAGAGAACAGCTTCATGGTCAGGATTAGAATTCAGGAGTTGTGGACTTCCTGCCCCACGCCTGGTCCATTAAATCTCATTATCTCTACTTCCAGCACAAACAAACAGTCCTGTAGGAATTTCCCATCTTCAAGTGTCTCATGAAGAGGGATTTTCTCCCATGAAAGCTCATGTGATAAATAAGTCTTTTAATCTTTAAAAGTTGCACAGGAATCCTTGTTTGTTTTGCTGAACTAGCTCAACATGGTTACCCCTCAAGTATTTACAACACAGTAATTGAAAATTATTGCCCAGTTCGTATCTCACTTAAGACTCTGTCCTTCTGCCATGGAACTGAGTGGCAAATAATAATCATTCAAATGACAGCAGGATGAGACCCTTAGGATATGTCTACACTGGAAGCTCTGTTAAGTCGACCTAACATGGTTAACTTTAAGTCAAGTTAAAGTTGACCTTGTTAAGTTGACTTAGAGAGTCCACATTGAAAACTGCCATTGATTTCCTGCATCCAGATTGCCAGGTGCTAGGTCGACAGAGGAGTGGTGCATTGAGGGTAGCTATCGCTGGTGGCCAGGAACTCTAGGAGGACGCCTGGAGGCCAGTTAGGTCAATTTAAGGGCTTTCCTCATCTGCATTGGCTTAAGTCAACTCTATAAGGTCAATTTACGCATTAAGTCAACCTTAAGAGCTGGCGTTATTAAATCAACTTAAGGAATCACTGAAGTTGACTTAATAAAAGCCCCATGCGGTCACAGGGGTCTGTAGGTCAACTTCACCTTCTTTAAGTCAACCTAAGGCTCCAGCATAGATGTACCCTACTTCTCTGGCGTGCAAATTCAAACTGGCCAAACTGGAATGAAGTGGATGGATAGTGACATGAGAAAACATAATATTCATAAGGAAGCAGCTTATTTCATTTCCCTGAAAATTAGTATCATTTCTGAAAGGCAGTCAGAAGTTTTGCTGTTTCTCAAGAGAGTATTTGGTCCTGCCATGAGTGTAGGGGACTGAATTTGATGACCTCTCACAGTCCCCTCCATTTTGTATGATTCTATGATTCTCTCTTTCTCTTCTAGGGACACACATACACACTGATTTGTCATTAGGAAATAGGTAGTGTGGCAAATTATTTGATATGGTTTCCTTTTAAAGTAGAAATCACCCACTCCCTGTGGACACATTTCTTGCTAGTGCTGGGACTTGCCATCTAGTTAAGTCAAATACACTTATGTACGTCAGATGTGCATATTCTGGGTAAAATCAAAGATCACCCTAGAACTCCGATGTACAAATTATGGTTACCATTAAAATCATCATCACGGTATTTGAGGTTAGCGAAACATATTGTTTGGGCTATAAAACATTCTAAACTAGTATCCCAAATGTCTCGCCTCAAGCAAGCACTTAAATTAAAGTTTCAGACAGCTGGCACTGGAACCAAAATAACAGTTTTCCAGAAAAGAATTGGCTAACCATGATTATTGTTTTCATAATTTATCGTTAACATGCATTATTGTTCCTTGATCCAGCTATTGTGCTTGGGTTTGATTCCTTTCACTTTTCAACAGGTGACTATTTCATAGTGGATTTTTATAGAAAGTAATCCTAACTGATCTCTTGCTCTTGAATAATATAATCCCTAATTAGCAGAGTCTGAATTCTGAGAAACACAGCATCATGTGCCTTAATTAATTTCCATAATATGGATTTTTCATTTGCCAGCTTCATAATAGCTTTGGGTTTTCACAGTCCATTGTAAAATGAAATAGTAATTTACAGTTAAAGCTGATAGAGAATGATTGCAACTCCACAAATATATAATTCTTAATCAGGGTAAAATCCAATTCCTATTCAAATTTTGCACCTTCACTAACAATGCTGAAAAGGATGCCATTCTGGCTTTTGACCTAGGAATTAGCTCTGTTGCTTCTTACCCTTCCAGCAAGGCGGATATGAAATGTCTCCCACCACTCTCATACCCAAACCCAAAAGCCAAGTAGCATGCTGAAACATGCAACATATATGCCAACTTATTTCAGAAATAAGCTGAAGTGACTGCAAATAAATATTTCAATTTTTATGAACAGCAGTTTAATTTAAAAAGCATTGGTTTGCCTCTTGAAAATTCTCGCAGTGATTTCTGGTTGACTTTTCTCAAAAAAATAGTAAACAGTATCTCTCCCCCAAAACACAGCCCTTTTTATTAAATTACAAGGAACACAATTGTACAAGTACACACAGGAGCAGAAGGAATTGTTTGGACATGATTCTGAGGAAGGTGTTGGGTTTTGTTAGTTATACATTATCATTAGGAAGGTTTTGAGTGCTGTTTAGGGTAAGTGGTATATGAGCCTAGCGCATTTTGAGTTGTGCCTGTTCCATAAGCATGGTTTATGTTGTTTTTATGCGATCATTTTGCATCACCATTTTAAAATAGCTCTTTTTTTAACAGAATATGGAGCTATTTTAATTCTGTTATAGCCCTTCTAGGGTAATTTGGGTGACATCAAAAAAAGCAAGGAGTCTTGTGGCACTTGAAGACTAACAGATTTATTTCTCGCATGAGCTTTCGTGGAAGAATATCCCACTTCGTCAGATGCTTTGAAGTGAGATATTCTCCCACAAAAGCTCATGCGATAAATCAATCTGTTAGTCTTTAAGTGCCACAAGACTCCTTGCTTTTTTTGCTTTACTAGACTAACAGAGCTGCCCCTTTGGAACCTGGGTGACATCAGTGTCACTAGTCATGTTTCAAGATGAACAAGGGCTAACTAGAGTTAAGAATAAGGGATTTCAAGCCAATAGATTTTCTTAGCTGTATTCCGCTACTGTGTCATTGTGTACCCTAAGTAATTCCACTTGCTCTCTGGTTGCCTCAGTTTTCAAAAGTGTACATTGAACATAATAAAAAATTCTCCTCAACTTTGAGGGGATTTTGTCTTAATTAATGTTTGCAAAAATATTGTGAGAGCCATTGATAAAAAAAACACCATAGGTCAAATGCTATTTTCTGTCTGGGAGAAATATGAGCAACTCCACTGTTGGAATTATTCAGGCTCTGCACATGTATTACTGAGAGCAGAATTTGGCCCTCTGTATGCAAAATACTTTTATTATTTTGGCAAGACTGGAAATGGAGTCAGAGTCATTCTAGCATTTCTGAAAGCCAAAGATGAATTTGGTTGGTATGAGTCATGACAAGCGCAGCTTAAGCATATTTACACACAGCTCTGCCAGTACATTGCTGTCCATGTCTAAGATAAAATAACCCCTGCTCTTCTGACCTCAGCTCTCTCTGAAATAGTGACTGCCAAGGTACCAAATGCTATGGCCATCCATTAAACTGAACAGTGGACTAGGCAGGATGAGTCCAGGGGCGTTGCTGGCACCTAATACGGGGGCATGTGCCCTGAATCCTGGTGCCAGTGGCCTGAATCTCTGGGGCACCGATCTGCTTCTCCCGCTCATCCCCACCCCTGGCTGGTTATCCAGGGCCAGGCCAGCCATGGTGATGCCTGTCTCTCCTGGCCCAGATTGCCATGGCAACCACGGCCTTGCCCATTCTGTCCCCGTCCCCGACTGGGGATCGGGGGCCAGGCTGGCAATGGCAGGAGCCTGGGGCTCTGACTCCAGATCAGGAGCAGGGGAGTGGGGCCCAGGGCCTGGCCCTGTGTCTTTCCCTGGGGCAGTGACACTCTTGGATGAGACTAAAGTCAGTTTCACTTGTGACCCTAACCAGATCTTGAGTGAATGCAAGTCTCCGGAACTGTAAGGTTAGTACATTAACACTTTACATCCGTGTATATGGAATTGCACAGACCAGTCAACTTGAGAAAGAAATGTTGAGTATCTAAGGGTACGTCTGCACTGGAGCCTTAGGTCAGCTTAAGGAAGGTTAAGTTGACCTCCGGCCCCCACAGCCACACTGGGGTTTTATTAGGGTGACTTAAGTACTTCCTTCAGTCGACTTAATAACACCACCTCTTAAGGTCGACATAATGCTTAAGTCGACCTTATTAAATCCACTTAAGCCACTGTATACAGGGAAAAGCCCTTAGGTCAGCCTAATTGGCCTCCAGACAACCTCCCAGAGTTCCTGGCCAACAGGAATGGTCAACCTAGTACCTGCCAGTGTGAATGTAGGCAGTCAACAGGTGTTTTCAGTGTGGGCTCTCTAAGTTGAATTAACAAGGCCAACTTTAAGTCGACTTAAAGTTGACCTTCTTAAGTCGACTTAACAGAGCCTCTAGTATAGGCATACCCTAAGAAAATAGCATGTGCAGATGCATGGGGTTTAGGTGTTGTTCTCTTTTGTTTATGGACTTGCTTCAGTCATTTTCAATTATGGTTTCAGGTTCATAGCTTGGAGATAGTTAATAACTAGGAATTGCCCGCTAGCTGAATCTTTTGCTTCTTTTAATAAATGAGTCCTTCTAATTTATAGGTAAGCCTAGCCTGATTTCTCCTGTGCAGTAGTATACTGGATGGCTACTTTTGTGTAACAGACTGATGACGCACAAAAGATTTTAATTTGTAATAAATGGTCCAAATATTGAATTGCATGCCTTCTTAACATTCTGTAATCATAGTGCCTGCTGACAAATTAATCTAATTAACAAAGGTCAAGGTTTATAATTGGGGTTAACTAGAATATAACTGGTCATTGTTCATACTCCCCATTGCATTATCCCCTAAGTAACTCATTGTGGGCAGCCCTCCATGGTCCCTTGACCCCAATCCAATATCAGGCACAGGGATCAACTAGCTTGAAGGAAAAGTAGATACAGTCATATTTCCAAAGCTGTAATGGAAGCAGAACTAGATGGTGTGATACTTTCATGCTGTTTGGGAAGGAGATCCTATTTTATCTTGCTCTTAAGCCCCAAATATTTTTAAATAGTTCAAGTCCCTGTTGTACTTCACAGTTTGCCATACAGTTTAAAAAGTAATACATCTTTTCTTAGATGTACCCCAGATTCTGTCTTTTAATAGACATGATAATGAGATTCTGTGTCTTCATTTCCCAGTGTGCAGAGAGCTCAAATAAATCTTTGATTGTTCACAACCCTGGAGAAGGCTCCCAAGCTCAGGAATCTAACAGTGTTCCTCTAAAGAGCCACTGTTAACTAAATTTAAATGTATATTTTAAGAATTATTTAGTACTATCAAAATGGTATTTGTATTTCCTTTTAATATCTGAATTTGATGTTATTTATGATGATTTCAGCAAAAGACCGATGGCTCATTTATAACAGAAGGAAAGTCCTCAGATGTTTTAATGCTCTGAAATGTACATCTGTGGTTCTGGTGTAGGGTGGACACCTAACAGTGAAGTTATTCTGTGTTAAAAAACAAAGTAACAAACGAATAAAAAATCCCCAAAGAACACACACTACTGACCAACTTAATTATAAGATCAGCGATGATATCTCCCACACTAAAGCTCTGAATTTCATTTATAGGTTGCAACTGAATTTTCAGTGGATGTGTATGTAGAACACAGTACGTGCCAACTGTCTACTGTGTTCATTGGAATGTTATTGGGCACAGATAGTGTCATGGGGTGTGTTCACACAGCCTCCTTATTCCGAAACAACGGAGGTTGTTTCGAAATCAAGTTTTGGCTGTTCACATGACGCACGGTTATTTCGAAACAAGTCAGACCTAGTCTGTGGACGAAACAACGTTGTTTCGCAACGGTTGTTTCGAAACAACGCCGTGCGAACATGTTGTTTCGGAACAAGATGTTCCGAAACAACAGTTCATGGGGTGCACCCTCAGCACCCTGGCCAGGGTGCTGAGGGGTGTCCCCTGGCCAGCGCCTGCACAGCCAGGCTGCAGGCACCGGCGGCTTTCAGTGCTGCCTCGCGCTGAACGCCGCCGGTGCCTGCAAAGGGGGGCTGCAGGCACCGGCAGGCTTCAG
>ML682019.1:13120021-13330314 GCA_007922195.1 Podocnemis expansa
AGATAGATAGATAGATAGATAGATAGATAGATAGATAGATAGATAGATAGATAGATAGATAGATGAGTTAAATAAGGCATTTTCTTAATGCAAGTAGCAATATTTGGCAATGAATTAATATACAAAATATTGATAACATGGTATTCAGGGAATTTATAATTTGGGCCGTCAGCTGTTGGATTGTTATTCAGTTAAGATGAATATGCTTCATATACATTACATGGCTGGAGCTTCCTTATTCAGCTAAATATTGAGCACATGAATTGTGGGCCTTGTTAGCACATGTGTTGGGAGAGCTCTTCTGACCTGGGTTCTGTTACGTCTCTTCCCTTGGTTTCTACTTAATTAAGGTTGAAGACAGAATTCCAAATTCTTTGACGATATAAATGGGCAAAGCTCTAACTTCAATCGTGTTTCATCCGTTTATAGCAGAAGAGATTAAACCCACAGTTATGTGTCTGATTTAAATAAAAGTGCTTTATGTAGCTGTATATTATTCCTCATAGACATGAATGCATCTAACCAAAGAGCAAATGATTTCTCACTTAGTCAAAACAAACAAGGAGTCTGGTGGCACTTTAAAAGGCTAACAAATTTATTTATCATATGAGCTTGTGTGGGAGAAAATTCCACTTCGCCAGATACTTAAAGATGGGGAACTTACAGAATGGGAGGCAAATAAATGCAGGGGGTTGTATGTCATAGAATCAGCTCAGACTGTTACAGCAAATCAAAGCAGTTACTAAGATTCAAACAGTAAAATACAGAACCTGCTGAAGTCAGCAGTGAAATTCCGGTTAACTTCGTAGGGCCAGGATTTAGCCCAGGGTCTCAAACTCACAACCCACAGGCCTTATGGGGCCCCTAAAGTTATTTCCTCCTACCTGCAACAACACTTAGAATTTCTCCAGTAATTGATAATGCAAAATTTAAAGGGTGTTTACTTACTCTTTGAATTCCTGATAATACCTCCATCTTGAACAGAAGTGATTCTTGCTTTCTTATTCTCGGCATATATATGTTACACTTCACTTTTTCATTTTGACTGTACTATGTATCATTGTATGAAAAGGTTTCAGCGGTGCGGCCCTCGGGCAAATTTACTAGTCCTCATGCAGTCCTTGTGGTGGTTTGAGTTTGAGACCCCCAATTTTGAATTTTTAGGGCTATTTCTGTTTGGTGTTTTCCCCATGTGTCTATCTTCCTTTCTAATCCTTCCAAATTCTCACATTTAGGAGCAAAAAATTGTCTTCCCCTCTTCACTGAGTAGTCTACCGAAGTCATGAGACTACTCTCAGAGTAAGATACTTCTTATTGTAAGTAAAGGTAGCAGAACAGTTCACAGAGTCAGACAAAAAATGCAAGGAGCTTAATCTGCCCTTTAGTATTCATCTTCTCTGTTCCCTGTGCTACATTCAAGTCCCAGTTACATCAAGCCAGATTATGTGTATCTACATTTATATAAAGACACAGATCAGCAGCAAAAATAAATAAATAAAATCCAAACAGAAAATTCTGAAACTGCATCAAGCTCTAAGTGATGGAGCATAGTCTAAAATTTCTTAAAAGGCCAGTTGAGTCAATTTCCTTTCATGTTCAATGTCAGTCATTTTAGCGTCACTGAAAATTTAATCAGACTGCATAAATGAGTAACATGTTGCCTAGTGTGCAATCAAGGACTACACTTTTTTTTTTTTGTATTGTGCTCGCAAACAAACACAAAAAAGAATTCCCCCAAAGAGAAGCTGACCACTTAATTCGGAGAAGGCTGATTAAACAGGCCTTATATATTACCCTAATGATCAGCAAACTGTCTTTGCTGAACAAACAAGAAAATTTCAGACTTGAAGACTTTCTTTGACATTGCACTTTTTGCTCCTCCCAAAGTTAAAATGTGGGGACTCATAGCTAGAATGCCCCAGCAGATTTCACCTTCTGAGAATTAATCTTTAAGACACCCTTGACCCAAACAGAATATGTTTTTTAATCAAAATCACCATGGAGGTAGCAAAGGCAAGGATTACTACCCTGAGGTCCACATCCGAGAGGAAACACAACAGCCTTCTAGCCAGATGCTGTGCTGTGCAAGAATGCAGGAGCATGAAGGATCAAAAAGGACCCCAAACACCTGATCTTGCATGCTGTTTCATGCAGGTGGACCCTTTATAGCCACACAAAGCTTCACTGAAAACAACAGAGTTCCACATATGGACAGGTCCTTCTAAAGGCATGTACTTTCAAGACTGAACCAATATTTTGAATCCCCTACAGTGCCTGTATTCGTAGGTATCTGATTCTGTTTCAATATTATCAGGGCTTTGCTCTTGTTTGCAATCCGTAAGTCAAGATTTTTGTAGCATAAGACTGGAATGCTGTCAGGACATTATTAAGAAATAACAACCTGCGTTTCAAACATACTCAGTTAATCGGGAGGAAGGATTCTGCACCAGCTGTTTAATAATAGTTTGTCTAATAAAATATTCATATTATCATACATTTTCCATCTTAGAGGATGGATCAGAATGCCATTTTAATATTTTCCCCCTACTAAAATAAAATTTTAATTAAAGCTAAAGATATATTGCCTACGGAAAACTAAACTGTTTAAAATTATTAACTGCTTGAATACTTGTTGCTGTACTACGAGTTACCATAAAAGAAAAGAAATTAAGTACATGGGGGATTAACGCAATTTTGAAAGCTGAATTCCCCTCCCTCCTCCTTTTAGATACGCCTAACTGAGCCATAACTATTTTTCTCTACTCAGCCAGACTCCAGCTTTGTGGCTTTTTTAATAACCTGGCTTTTCAAGCTTGTGCCCCCGAGAGCCTTTTCATTTCTGCCGCACTACCTACAAGCAAATTTCTTCCAGTTGCTCAACAGCCTAATGCTTCTCTTTCTTCGTTGTTGAAGCATTTCATTGCAGTTTCATTGACTGGGAGGTGTTCTGTTACAGTGGAATCAATAGCTTAGGGCTTCCCAGCACACCGATTAGCTTGTCAGTCAGAGCCTGAGGGAGGTAGTGTAAAGCCCAGAATACCAGGGGCCACCAGTTTGAAAAGTAAGGAATGCAAGGAGCTTGTATGGGTTTTTCTACCACCTGTTGCTCTGCAACATGTGCAAAGTGTATTAACTTCTTTGCTGCTACATGCCTTAAAGGTCAACTGCGATAGACACTTTAAGCCTTTAGAATATTTTAACTCATTACAGGAATGAACTTTTACTGATTTGCTACATAGAGTCCCTAACAAAAAACATACAATGTTTTCTATGGGCTTGTATCTAATGACATGTTGGTTACTTTTTCTAAAAAAATAAACATTTCATTTATTTTTTTTTAATTACATAGGAAGAGAAATCTATTTCTCCTGTTAATGGGATTCCTTCTGCTATAACGCCTTACCCTGGAAAAATGGGAGATGATCATGGAACATTACAAGGCAATATTTATTCTTTCCTGCTTTAGAACCCAAAGATGATGAAATCATGAAATGTAAAGTTTGAAAACTTCTGCCACACATATGCCGCTGGTCCTCATTTTATGAAGGCTATAAACTGCATTCCCTGGGCTGCTCTGCTCTCAATGTGCTGTTGCCTAAACTGAAAGGAAGACAGCCTCCCTTTTCTTGCAACTGAGAATTAAGAAGCTGCAGTTGGCTCTTTGTTAGCCACCCATCTCAGCTGCTCCTATGAGGCAATGTGAGAGCCTGGCCTTATGAGCATCTGAGGCAATGGAGGGATATATTGATAATTGGCTACTGCCGATGATCACCCTTTTCCGAAGGTCATCTTTCAGGATCAGATCTTGGGTAATTATGCTGCCTTTGACAAATGTAGAGTTCTAAGAAAATATATGCAACCCAACTGATTCCAAATGCAGGCATTCAAAAAAGAGGCACAAACCTTTAATTCAACTCAAGAAAACGTTACTACAGATATTTATTATCCCAAAACACGTCACACATAACCACAAAAGGAAATTCTGTGCTTACAGCATAAAAGCCTGTGCTTTGGAAAGGTTTTGCTGTCACCACATTTGGGTTTGCTCTCAAAACCTCTACAAACTTACCACAAACCACAAGGCAAATCTATATGGTACAAGTAGGGTTTATTAAAATAATTCCACAAAATTAACTCAATAGTTTTTGTTTTGTTTTTTTTAAAAGAGGGTACTGGGATTTTCCAACTAGTAGCATAAACAACAACTGAAAAGTTTGGGCTAGCTATGTGAATTCCAAAGTTTTCATTGAAAATATTAATCTTTTAGATGGGGAACAATCCTAGATTCATATCATTCCAAATGTGGTGAAAAAAATTTGCTTTAATTCAAAGATCAGTAATGAAATACTTTCAGTTTTATGCTAAGGTTGCAATCCAAATCTGTCTCTTTCATTTATTTTCCTGTTTCCATGTATAGGGAAAACATGAAATTAATTCAAATTAAGAAGAAAAAAATATTTTCTTATCCACTCTGGTTCTTGTATATGCTGATTTTTATGTTTCTTTGCATAAGCAGAAAAGACTTGGTTACTTGTGCAAATTGTATAATGCTATAAAAACACACATACTTTACGCCTCCTAAGAATTAATACTCCTCAGAATGTCAATAGTAGTTTCAGCTTTCTCTCGTTTCCAGCCATCACTAATAGTGCTGTTAAATCAACAAAACTAGAAGTCTTTCCTTATCAGAGTAAATCACTCACACTTGATTATGAATGTAGTTAGTTCACTAAGAAAGTGTGCGCCAGGTTTTTGGGGGGAGGGGTTTTTTTTTTTAGCATGTTTCCTCTTTATGCATTATAGTTGCTTACTTCTAACAACATGAATAAAATTACACTTGATGATTAGTTAAATATGACTTTTGGCCAGAGAAAAATGCACAGCAACTTAATGTTCCCATCACTGAAAATACTGTCTGGGGTTGAACTAAAGCAGTCGCTACAAAAGCACTTTATCGTATATCATTTCCCCCACTTAACCTGATAGATGTAATTAATTATTGCTTTTCCTCACACCTTTTTGATAGTTACCTCAGGCATCTGAAAACAGGCCTGCTACTTGTAACCACTTGAAGTTTCTGTCATCAGAAAGGGATTACTTTTTTATATTACACTATACTCCAAAAAAGAATGCAAGACCGCCCAGCCAAAAGCTATCAACAGCAGGCTAGGCCTGGAGTGAAACAAACCTGCACTTAATACAGGTTTCATCCAGTGCGCCAGGGCCTGAAATTTACACAGGTCTACAGGGGAAGCTGTGGTGCCTTGTTGCCATAATGTTTCATCTCAGGACTTCTAACATCTATAAGGTGAAAAATAGTTGTTTTTTATTATTATTAATAGCTCAGGATCAATTAAACGAAAATAACAGTAAGTAATTGCCCTTCCCCCAGCAATGCATGAAAACCCATTCTAGCTTAAAGAAAGGTAATTTCCAGATAAAACTTCAATTTCTTACATTTGTACAAATGAGCACTGCTTTAAAATCTGAAGAATAAATTCATGAATGAACAAAACAGGAGATATTCATGAGCGTACAAATACACAAAACAATCCAGCTAAACATGAAGATACTCCCTGAGCAGGGCCGGATTATCAAAGCAGTTTTAGGGGCTTAAGCCCCAAGTCCCAGGCAAAAGGAGGGCCCAGGCTCCAGCCCTTAGCTCCCCGATAACTGGGCACCCGCCCAGCTCAGCATAGCAGGGCAGGAGCATTGAGAGTACTCCTATCCTGCCAGTGTGGGGGCCAGGGCCCTACAACCACAGGCCAGGCTCTGCAGTCTGGTCCATCCTTCAGCTGGCTGGTCCACCCCTGGGGCCAGCTCAGGGCAGGCCAACCCCAAGAAGACAGGGCTGGCTGGCTTGTGGTGAGGTTGCAGCTACTCCGGCTTGGACTTCCAGGGCCCATGGGCCTGGGGGCTGCATGGGAATCCCCCACAATGTGCGACAGCTGCACCCCCTGGGCAGAGTGGCCAGAGCAGGTCTGGGGTGGGATCACCCTCTGGCCCCAGGCTCCCCCACAGCGACAAGGGGTGGGGACCAGCCCGTGTGGTCAAGGGGGCTCAGGTGGTGGGGGCCTCATGGTAGGGGCAGCCCAGGGTCCCTGGGCCAGTTAATCTGCCTTTGCCCCTGAAAGAGAATATATGGTAGCACATGCATTCCCAAAAGACAGACATGTCAGTCACATTCTTGATAGAAATATTTGAACTAAAGCAATACATTGTGAATATTCTTTTTTGGCCACTTAGGATGAAATCCAAACACACAATGTCCAAATGGCAACTTTGTGTGGCTGGCTGTGTGAAATGTTACTGTCTTTTTAAAAGCTATTTCTATTCAGAAAATGTTTTTAAAGAGCAAATTAAAGTGTCATATAAAATATCCACCTTCCCCTTCCCTCCCACTTTACCTATCTATTTCAGAAAACTGTATACTGTAGCTCCATTAAAAAAAAAAAATCTGTCTCAATGAATCAGCACTGCTTAAGTTGTACATTTCATATCCAAATCAACACCTGCAGCCATCGTGACTTCATGTGTTTGGATTCTGTCCTAACTGGCAGTAAAAGCTGTCATTAGGAGCAGGAAACAGTATGAAAGACCTTTCATGGCCTCTTTCAGCATGCAATGTCATCTGTTACCATGGGTTGTATAGTACTTATGGCTATAAATGCCACTACGAATGATGCAATCTCAGATGTGATGATGAACTTGAAAAAACCTTTGTTGAATTTGTGCTTAAAGTGATCAGATTCCAGTTATTCATGAATGTCCAAAATGATGATCACCATACTGATGAAGATATCCAAATGGCTTGATGGGTTTCAACAACCCTACTCGCAATGCTACAAAGTTGTTGCACAGACCCTTCTGCAAAAGATGGCACAAATACCTGCAAATACCTTCTGCAAAAGATGGCCTTGTAGATTTCCATGTGCATTATTTGTCATGTATTTCACCTTTGTCCCATTTTCCCTACATTTTTAGCTCCTGATGTGACAGAGGAAATGGATAATATTTGCATATTTCTTTATTTAGTTTTTGTCTGCAGAGTTCTTAAATTCTTCTGCTTGGATGTATTTGTGACATAGATTTTTGTAGGTTTGCAGACTTTCCCATCAAATGGAAAGAGAGCTTGGGTTTAGTTAGTGGCCTTATTATATTTTATACACTGTGTATGCAAGAGAAGGAAGTAGAATTTGGTGAGCTCAGATGTGAGAGACCAGGAGCATTAACTACCATCGGCTCAGGTCACGAATCCTAATAATAAAATGTTGTGGCCATAGCAGTCCCCATTGATTGCAAGTCCGTAGCCATTAGGACTCATCTTAACACCCCTTCCCAATGCTTCTTTCTTCAGGAATATTTTGTTAGTTTGGTTGTCATCTCAGTCAGATTTTAAAGTTTAAGTCATCCCAGTAGGGAATAACAAGAATGAAGGCATGGATCACCATCATCATAAAGAGAAAAACTGAACTTGGCCAACTGGATTTTATTCCCCATCAATGGACACAAAAAGCCAGAGTAACATAATAGCCTAACAAAAATAAACAATCATCATAAGAGGGCAGCTACAAATCACAAACATTAAATCCTCTGAAACGCTACAGCATGAAGATCCACAAAGGCACCATAGATTCTGAAAATAAAATACCGTAGGTTCTGGAATCCAGTGTGCTTTTCCATGCAACTGCAAGTCTCCATGACTTTACATGATAGAAAGGGTCCCTTTTATTTGTTGTTAATGAATTAAGGCCAGCAGAAGAACCTAGTATGATAATATAAATACAGAATTTTACCATCATGCTTTTCTTTATGCAAATAGAAACATAAGTGTATAAGTAGTAGAGTCAAGCAACTGGAATCAAGTTTATTATTTTTCCAGTTATAGCTATAATGAACAATATGTATGTGCATGCCTATTCATTATTATTTGTATAAAACAATGATTAATAGAAATAATAGTATAAATTGGTGCAGACTCATAAATAATATAGTTTAGTTTAATAAATAAATAGATAAAACTCAGATTTGTACTGTGTGTGTATATATAAAGCATAATTAATAAGTAAATGGTAAAATAGGACATATAAAAGAGAAAATCATAGAAATTGATAACCAGTTGCATACTAGTGTATATAAAAATCATAATCCAATTTTAAAAGGTGAAACTATTAAAATCTAGACCTGTGACATGGAAAGAGGAAAATAACTGGGAAATGGTTAAGAAAAAAAGGCCTGCAAGCAAAGAACAGCAGTGTATGAGCTAATACAACCATACAGAGGGTAACAATAGTAAATGGACTGAGTAGGCAATGACTATGAATGACTCTCTGTAGCTGTGTGTGTGTGTGTGTGTGTGTATATATATATATATATGGAATTGTAACCAACATTAGTAAAAATAAACTATGGCACTACCAAGATGGTGCCAGTCATCACTGACTATATAGCTTCTATATGATATCTTGTTACCCTCCTTTGAGATATTTTCTTCTTAGATTGTGACCTGCTCAGGACAAGGACTGTGTTTTCCAATATTTTTGAAAAGTGGCTAACACACTGTGAAAGCTATGGTTATCCAAAGGCCAGATTTTGATACCTTAATTCATGTTAACTAAGACCTTACTTCACAAATTGAAGTTCATGAGTGAAATCCTGGCTGAGCTAAAGTTAAAAGTAAAAGTCCTAAAACTACTCACACAGTAAGGTGCTACTCAGCCGAAGGCTGGATATCCAAATCTGTGATTTGTACTGTACTAGTATGATGATTTAATTTTGTTAGGTTATTACGGTACTCTGGCTTTTTGTGGCCACTGGTGAGGAATTGTAAGAACACTATAGTCATTTTTATAATGTTTTGGGGTCTCATATTCCCTCCTTCTTACTGGCCCTAAAATCCTAAAATATATTTCATCCCTCAGGTTTTTTTTCTTTTGAGTAACCTCAGGTGCCCATCTTTTCTCTCCTGTTCCTTTGCCGTCGAACAAACCGTGAAAAGATATTTAGAAAAGCTTTTTTCCACAAAATTTTGATGCCAATTATTGCCCTGAAAGACTGGAGATTTCATTTCCAAGAGCAGGGATTGTAACATCCCCATCATGTAAAAAGATTCAGGGGTGGGAGTTTTTGCAACTCTAGAACCAGACCACTGTAACAGGGATAGCCCCTTTGTGTTCTAATCTCTTTTCACTTTCTTTTTCACTCATAACAGTTGCTTGTTACTGGTGACTATGAAGAGCTTCAGGTCTGCATTTCAACTAAGGGGCCTGTCTTTATTCTCTCAGAAGAGGTCTGTCTCAAGAGAAACATTCTAAAGTGCTAAGTTATCATCAGACTGGGGCTTTCTTGCAACTGTTTGTGTGTGTGCGAAACAAGCTCTCAACATGTTAGCAAGAAGCCTTTAACCCAGATTATGCCGCCTCTCTTTCTATAGTGCTCTTTTAGGGCAGGGTGTGAAAGGTCATCCTCTCAGACTGGATAGCAGTACTCAACCAATTACAGTGCTCCAGTGTTTCAATAAAAGGGATCTTTGAACCCAGGGCTACAAAAGATTTTACATGTCTGATTTTCAAAAACACAATTGAGAAAGTGGAGAGAACTATTTATGTCTATTTTGGGTCCTGAATGATTTCTTGTTTAATACTAATATTAATACTAATACTAATACTAATTGTTTCTGCTCAAATACATGTCTGAGATATGTTGTATGCCCAAAAGCAAAATATCTAAACCATCAGGTTCAAGTAGGAATTATGCATAAATCCTCTGGTAGCTGAAATAATAGGACTTGAGATATCTGGGAATATGAGTAGGTTAGCTTAATGGAAGCAGTATTTATAGATAGGGGTATGAAGACCTTGGATTACACACTGCTTTTGCTTCTGTTTAATTTATGATTCCTCGATGTTAAAGAGGTTATATTGTTCTTTTGTGCCAGTTCTTTCTCCAGTCAAATTCACTGATTATTACCTGAGGCTTTCAGTGATATTCTATATGTGTCTCCAAAGAGTATCTCAGATGGCACCAGTAGGTTCAATTCACCCACAGAGTATGTGCATAGAGGTCAATGGAGTTCCATCAGGAATCAATTTTGCTGGTGTGTATCTGCATGACATTTCATTGCAAACAAGAATTTGGTTAGAGCAGTGGTTCTCAGTCCACAGGCTATGGACCACTTGTGGCTCCATTAGTGCACAGCTGCAGCCTATGTGACATCCTCCAGACCATGCAGGTAGAATATATATATTGTATGGTTGTGGTCCACATAGGACATATAAAGCTGCACATGCAGCCCACAATGATAAATAGGCTGGAAATGATTGAGGTAGAGTAATGCCTTCAGGAGAACCAGAATTCAGAGAAATCCCAGTAGGGCAGCGTGTCCATTGACAAGTCTGCTCAGAGTCAACTGCTTTATACTGAGATTACAAGTGATAGGCTAACCTTGATGGACAAACCTCATATGTTTCAAAAATTCAGTTTGAGTTAGTATACTAATATGTCTGGTGAACATGGAACTCGTACGATTTGGATCATCAGCTCCTCACAGTTAGTCTTCAAAAAATGCCCCAGGATTCCATCTTTATTGTTTAATTAAATAACATAAGGGTAGAAATTTCAAATGAGATTTTTGGATGCCCACTTCTCATTAATTAAAATGAATTAGGCAGCTTTAAATAATCTCAGCCTAAAAGACCCATTATTCCTCAGCTGCCCATACCCCTGGTATCTGGCTGCTATTAGTTACATTTTGAAGCACTTCATTACTCTCAAAGAAAAGAACCGGGAACATTTTTCATTCTCTTTTATCCATTCATGTACAACTATTAATAGTCTCAAGATGAGCTGTCTTTTGAAGCAATAATAAGAACTAGAGCACTTCCATCATATGTTAAGCATGGTTTCAATACCAACAATAATGTTCCTGCAGTTAGCACTGCAAGCCCTAAATTTGTAGAATCATCATTAATCTTAGATTGAAGAATTAAAGGAGGGAAGGGTCACTGTGGGCCATCCAAAGGAGTGTTAAAGGCCTAAAGCATCAAATAGGAAAAACAAAGGCTCTTTGTTATTTCGGTTAGTTAGATCCAAAAACTAGATGCACGAACTCCTGTCCTGAGGTTTTTTCCACAAGATGTTACAAATATTGCTGAGCAAGTTGCTTAGCAGCTTTGTGACTCAGTTTACCCAACTGTAAAATGAGTACTTTTCTCTCTCACAGAGGTATTTTGAAACATAATTAAAAAGTCTGGTTTTGTTTGAGTTTTTCCGAGGATCCTTGAAAGAATAGTATTAAATGAAAGGTGTCCCACTTTGGCACAGCAGATATCTGCATGCCTTTCCTGGTGGCCTCTCTACACCCTGAAATATGGATTCCAGCAAGATAAAACAAGTGACATTTAGTGATCACTTCCAGGAAGTGTTCAATGTCTTTTCCTCTCTTCCTCTATTCAATGAACTGTTAAAAGGTCACAAAGAACTGTGGTGCAGATGATATGAAACTAAAGAGGATATGGTAGGTGTTGTACATTTTGGTACCATCTGTGCTTTCAAACAACCAAACCAACCCCCTGGTTTATCTGAGCCTGACTGGAGAAGCGGTGAGCAGCTGGACTGGCACAACTTTTGTGTAGGTGGTTTATTATCAGTATTAACATACCTTGCCTCTCTCTTACTCTATAATAATGATAACTCTTCTTACCAACTCTGATTTGGCTGCCGGCCTTCTAGATGCGAACATAAGCCCAACAATGTGGCCATTTCTAAAGAGATCTGTGTACGCGTGTTACTGTTGAGCTATGTATAGTCTATATCTCATTCCAGTTAGTTAACTTAAGGTGAGATTGAACAGATTGTCACCAGACAGAGAGAAAACCCACAGCTCATATATGAAACTCTTGCTTCATCTACTCTCCCTCTCAGTTTCCCATGAGGTTTTCTCTCCTGTGTTAGGTTAGAGACACAGAGAACATCCTGATGAGACAAAACTCAAGGCAGATGTTTCCTGGAAATTATTCTAGGTCTCAGCCACCTGTGGATGAGATTTTCATGTATCAAGCTCATTTGACTTTGCACATTGGATCGGAAATATAAGTGTATCTTTTTCTTTACTACTCTACTTCAGTTCATCTGATATATTTCCAGTGGGATTGCTCTATTCAAGGAGAGAGTCATCTTATGTGAGGGGGCCTACATACTACAATGTCATCACTCTTAGCCATAATAAAAGTAGGGCTAAAATAGTTACCCACATATTGATCTGTTCCTGCATCTCCTGGAGCATACTTAGTTTAATAAGGTCGTTCTGCAGAGCTGAAATGAAGAGAGCTGTGTGCTTCCTGTAACTGTTTGTTTTGGAAATAGCATAGGAAACATCTGACCTTAGACTTACCCATTGTTCTGCTATTGCCATAATCTTAGACTGTGGCTCTTGTAAAAAAAAAATGTAGTGGGGAGCCTGTTTTGAGTTTTATTCTTATTAGGTTATACATTACAAGGACAGCTTCTATTACTCTAACTGTGCACTGCTTTTCTGTGGGACCACTACTTGAATGAACCTAGTAGAGATGGATTGGCTTTGGAATTTTATTAAATGATGAAAGGAATCCTAGAAGTGGGAGATGGACTAATCCTGTTAGATCATCCAGCCCACCTCCTTGTCAACAAAGAGTCGTTCCTTGTAGTACATTTTCTAGCAGCAAGTGGTCAAGTTTGCTTTAAGAGACAAATACAGGTCCCTTTCCAAAAACTTCCCACCCACCCCCATCAACCTAAACTCTAATTTTATTCCAACACTCCAAATTTTATCTCTGGCTTGTCTAAAACAAACCTTCCTCAATCCACCTTGAAATAACCATAGAATGTTTTTATGACTGTGGGCTGAGTATGTTGGGGCTAAGACAATCATCTTTCTTCACTACAATTGCATTGAAGCTTGTTTCATTAATGACAAAGCAACAAATGCAATGCACTCTTTTTCATCAAATTTCTGAACATATTCTTTTTACTATTTTATTACTCTTCAAAAAGGTAGTCTGAATATGTATGTTTTAATGAAAGATTGGCATGATGAAGAGACATGAGAATAAGCAAAAAAGCTACCTGTCACTGGATTTACCTCCAATATCTTTGTTTAATAATTCCTCAACTCCAATCTTACCTCCTCCCTATAATTTTCTTTCCTTATTCTCTACTAACTTCACACATTACCTGGATCAGATAAATGCATGCTCAGTTTAATCTTATTAAAGCAAAATCCACTCAGCTATCTTATAGTTAAGTACAAAATCTTAGCTTCAGACCATTGGTTTTGCCCAGGGATGTAAAATTGATCCCAGTGTTTATTTGAGGATAGCCTGGTATAGCTGAGATGTGATAAATCTGTGTATAAGTATGAATATTGTAGAAAAGTGCAGCTCCAATTCATGCGGAAAGTTTTTAAAAACCTCCACAGGCTTTGCAGGTAACAAAAAGTATTAACTTCTCTACATCTGATTCCTCTACTGTTTCCTGCCCCATCCCCCCCCATCCCCCCCAGCCTCCTAGCTAACATTTTGGAAGGGGAAGGGGAAAGGTCAGCTTTCTTGGATCCATCATTGTCAGACACAAGCTAAAGTAATGTGAAACAATGTTGGTTAAGGATTTTAAGAAACCTTCAAAACAGATCTCCTCCTCCCTTGTCAGAAGCCTATTGGAGAATAAAATTTGATCAGGTACTCTTGACAAACTGGTATTTGTAAATTATCCATAGGTAATTCAGAATGGTAGATATTTTAATCTCTGTTATCCCCACTATGTATCTATTTGTTTTCTTTGGCTTCTGGCACCCAACTGGCAAAAATCCAACCCTAGAGGCAACAACACCATAGGAGACAATAAGAGACTCAGAGAGAAACACAGACAGTGAAAGACGGATCAAATTAACAATTTTTTTATCTGGTTTCTGCTGGCATCTAGCTGGCACAGACATACACATGCACAGACAGAGCAAGCTCATACAACGCAACAAGAAGCAAGGAGGAGGGAGTGAAAGGGAAACCAAAATACAATACAGACAGAGAAATCCCAACATGCTCACTATATTTTATTCAAGTTTCTTGTTTTCCCAAAGCTAGGTCACTAGCAGTACTCCACAGTAAAGAAACTTTGAAGATAAGAAAAGCTAAATGGGAGAATGAGTGCCCTGATTCCAATAGACTGCGGGTATTTAATAGTCACACCTCCAGACACTCACCAAAGATGTGTATATTGGTAGTAATCTTCCTTTGTCAGGTTGTGTGACCTTATTTATGTGTCTATATACAACTCTCAGCATACTCTTAATTCTGTAGGTCCTGTAGACACTACTTCTATAGATAAACCCACACATTAGAAAATTAATAGGTTTGCAAAGACAAGCACTCAAAAATTAGGTAATGCCAGAATTAAGGTATTCCTAATTCTCCCCAACACAACTTGGGTGTCAGCAGTGGCATCATTAAGAGCTGAGGAAAGAAAGTCTTCTTCTCAATTTAGGCAGCACAGCAGCTCCCACCATCTAGCAGGAGGAAATTACATGGAGTCTTCTCTTCAGTCCCTCCCTGCAAGTCTGGACTGAAGCATGAAGAATCACTCTATATCATATCTTCATAGTCTGGTGTACGAACTAAGAGAGGTTGGAGCATGCCACTGAATCGGGAGAGCCAATGTGTACTGAGTATGCACAAATTAAGATTATGGAGAAGTTTATAACTTGGCCAGATTTTGGACAAATTTCTATAGGGACAGCAAAAGGCATGTCTTTAACACTCCTCTAGCAACTCCTCTAGGAAATTTCAAGTCCTTACCACAGAGTTGGAAGGTCCTGGTACATCTCAGTTAAACAATTTTAAACAAAAAGTGTGGGAGGGAAATAATGTATTTTTCTGTAACCTCATTCTTGGCGATAACTGAATTATTTTAGCTGAAGCATTTCAAATAAGAAATAAACAAAAAAAATGAGCATTAGGCAGATGCCTAGCATGGAAAATGTCAGCCTGAGTGGTCTGTATTTGAGAAACAACTGAAAACACAGTCTTGAAATGGAAAATGTTGAACAATCTCAACTGTAGATATAAGATGGCACAACCCTTGCTGGGTTTAACATTTTTTTATTTGGAAGTGTACAAAGCCAGAAAGATATATATTTACATGTATCTATTTGTGCAGATTCTTAATTGTCTCTTCTCATTTGTCAACTACTAATTAATAGAGGTTACAAAGAAACATCTCCTATGGCCAGGTAATCCCATGAATGTCCGTTGCAGGGGTCTTTTCATCTTACTCTGAAGTATCTACTGTAAGTTAGTGTCAGAGACAGGTTTCTGGGCTAAGTGGGCCCCTGGTTGGATCCACTATAGCTTTGTATTCATCTATCTTAAAAATAGCTCCAGAGGTTTCAATCTGGAGCATTGGTCTTGACTCCTGTTACTACAGAAACAATAGCACATGTCTTCAGAACATATCCTATGAAGGCAGACAAAGGTCACCAGAAACCTTTTGAAGCAGCTAAAAACAGGTATTTTTCATCAAGAAAAGTAGGGAATTATAAGGTGAGAAGAAAAGGACTTGAATTTAGGGTGAGGAATTTCAGGAAACACAGGTTTAATAACAACCCTCTGAAAGTACCAGTCCGAGTGGCTCCATCAGGCAGATCCTGATGCTGACACAAAGTACACCATTTTACAGTTGGTGAGGTCCTCAGAGAAAGTTATAAGTCAAGAAACAGTACCTGAAGCAAGAAAGAGAAACCATTATGAGTACAAAGTGTATGTCTTCATCAGAAGAACCTGTTGAGAAGAATGAGAAGATAATCAAGTAATTGAAAGGAAGCAAATTTAGAACTATTAATAGGAAATACACAATGTACAGTTAGCTTGGGGAACTCACTGCCATGCTGTGTCATTGAGGCCAAGGGCTCAGCAGAATTCCAAAAAGGATTTATCTGAATCATAAGATTATTACATATGTGCAGATTGCCCCACGCCCAAACACCCTCCGATTTGGATATAAACTTCAGTAAATGTCATTTACTTCCATATTAATTGAGCAGGATGAAATTCACATGTCTAAATTGCCCCAAGGCTAAGGAAACTCCTTCCCAAGCAACTCAACTTGCAGCCAAATAAACTCAAAGATGATCTGCCTTAGATGAGGAATATATCAAAGCCTCATCCAAAGATTTTTATCTATGAAGATTGGCATCCCTTAAGAGGCAGTAGTTCTGAGTGCAGCCTGCATACAGGGAGCTGATACTATCCAGATATGCCAGTGGCTTCCTAATCTCTTTAAGGGTATGTCCATACCGCAGTTTGCAACATATCTTCCAGTTCAGGTACACAGACTCACTCTAGCTTGGCTCAAACTAGTATGTTAAACACAGCAGTGTGGACCCTGTGGGTATGTCTACCCTGGAGGCTCTGTTAAGTCGACCTTGTTAAGTCAACTTAGACAGTCCACACTGAAAATGCCTGTTGACTGCCAGCATCCACACTGGCAGATGCTAGGTCAACCCTTCCTGATGATCAGGAACACTGGGAGAGGGCCTGGAGACCAGTAAGGTCAACTTTAGGGGTTTTGCCTATCCACATTGGCTTAAGTTGACCTTAAGAGGTGGTGTTATTAAGTCAACTTAAGGAAACACTTATGTTAACTTAATAAAAGCCCAGCATGGCCATGGGGGTCTGTAGGACAACTTAACCTTCCTTAAGTCAACCTAAGGCTCCAGTGTAGACATACTCTGTGGCACTAGCGAATGCTCAGGTAGCCTCTGGAGTTTGGATCCACGTATCAAGTGAGTGTGAATATGGGTGGCTAACCCAAGTGTCTGCTGCTACTACAATGTCCACATTGACATTTCTGGCATGCTATCTTGAGCCATGCTAGAGGTGGGTCTGACTAGCAAGGCCAGAAAGCATGATCCTAGCTTCAACATAGTTATGTCCTCAAACTTCATAAACCCTTCAAGGTCTGCAAAAGCCACTGGTGCCTGAGGCCTCATTGCCTCTTCAGATATAATATCTACAGAGCTTGGCCCTAGCAGCTCTTTCTAATCCTGTAAACATTATATGCAACATTGGACCTAGTGGGTCTCCCTGTTTCTTCAAGTTTTAAAACCCCCATATAACTTCAGCCAAGGAACCGTGGACTTTATATATGCAAAATCAATATGAAGTCTACAATTTCCAGAGACCCACAGATTTCTACACTACCTCTAGTAAATTTAGCTTAAAACCCATACTGGGCTGGCTATGGATTTCTTGGCCTTTATCAGGTACATACTACAGAATCTTTAACTAATGTAGAATTCTCATAATTTTTAAATTCCAAAGGGGTAGCTGTCTTAGCCTAGTTCAGCAAAATAGGCAAGGAGTTCCGTGGCACTTAAAGACTAACAAATATATTTATTGCATGAGCTTTCATGGGAGAAAAATTCCGCCTTCTGCTATGTGCCATTTCCCAGTGCTTAAATCTTAACAACTGCTTTGATCTGCTATTACAGTATGACCTGATCTTCTGACTTTCACTCCCCTGCATTTATTTTTCTCCCATTCTGTAAGTTCCCCCATCATGAAAGCATCTGATGAAGTGGGATTTTCGCTCACAAAAGCTCATGTAATAAATAAATCTGTTACTTTTTAGGTGCCACAGGACTCCTTGCTTATTTTTCATAATTTTAAAATAGCATAATGAATAACATCCAAAGTAATATAGCAAGCTTTCCAAAAACAGACAAAGTTACCAGTCCACATGGAGAACAACAGAATAAACTAATTTGTGAGCATGCAGGCTGAGCCACTTATGACATAGGATGTTCCAGAAGGATGTGAGGAAACATTCGCAAATACAAACTTATACAATATAAACTTAGTAAATATAAAAAAAAAATAAAAGTCTATCTTGCAAACTGCCAGGGATGATGGATTTCTTATCTGATTCCTTCCAGTCTTTTGGTGCAAATTTCCTCAGGAAACGGGAAAAAAAATGTAGAATTGGTGGATTGCTTTGATGAAATTTCAGAAGATAGGGTGGACTTTCAAAGTCAGGCTTTTAAGAAAATGAAAGACACAGCTTTAGTAAAATGATATTCCCTCTCTCTAATCAACAGCTTTTTCACATTTCTAGATTTCATATATGGTAGGGATGGAACCAGTCACAATTTGCTTTCTTACACTGTTCAGTACTCTCTGTTGTTATTGGATGGTGTGCTTAAAGAGCAATGGCAGATAGAGAGACTGAAGTCACAGCTCTAATATCCATTTTTTGGGAGACCAGGTGAAAGATGGTTGCCAAGGTCACACACTCAGTCACCAGGTGGTGTATTTAAGTTAAAAGGGGTGTTAACCTTGTTTACACAAAATAACACCAATATGCAGTAAATCCATTGTCATTAAACAGCAGGGAGGCTGCATTGTGCTGGCAGTCTGCCCACAAGCAACATGAACTCAAGCTGGCATCAAGCAAATGCAGACATGTGGGCCTAAACCCAATCCCTGTAATTCTGGCAGCCTCTGCAAAAATGCTTGTGGTATGCCCTATCTACCCTCCAGATGACTCTTTACATTCTTGTCAAATATATTTAGAACAAGAAGTGTCCACTTGAAGGGAAACATTTGTTAATCACTTAAATGCAGGACTTTGGCAGTTCTCCAGGTTTACATTTATAAATATGTAATATCTATTTCCAGCTAAACAAGGAACTCCTGACCCCTCCTCAGCCTCAATCCAGGGAGATTGGTTAGAAATTCTGAATTTACTCAGTCTGGATGAAGCAGAGTTGGTTGGATGGTTGGTTTTATTTATTTTTCTCTTGGTGTCAATTTGTTTTCTGCCTTTCTCTCAAAGTGATGTAGATAACGGCACAAAAAGGGGATGATATATCTTTAAGTAATGAACAGATTAAAGTTAAATTCCTGTTGACCGAGACAGTTGTGTTGACATTTCTGTTGTTTACAGGCAGCTGTCTCTACTAATGACACTTTGATAACTCCAGAGAGGTTGCTGTGAGGCAGGGGGATGGGGGCAGACAGTCAGCCGGGTTAAAGAATGCCTTTGCTTTAAAACTCAGTCATCCAATTAAACATTAAAGCTGCACTGGACGGGCTGTAGATTGTCAGCAGTGGCAGTATTTTAAAAGGAAAAATTCTGGGCTTCTTTTTTGACATACACTGAGATTATGTGGCTAAGAGGTCAATCTGTTCTAGTTCTCTAAAGGACATGGGAGATTCTAAAAGTACTTAAAATAAGCCAGAAAACAGTAATATGCCTCCACCATTATGACATGGACAAGTGCATACATTATTGGCTGCTGATGTGTGGAACTGGGGCAAGGTTAGGAGGTCAATCAAAGGGACTATGGCGTTGGCTTCCCTCTCATTTTGCTTTTGAAATTAAAAAGGCAAGAAAAGACCTGCAAAAGAATTGGAAAACTAGGTTGGATAATGATCCTGTGTTCATAAAGTAATGATCTAGAAGATTACAAAGGTTTTGGGGGGGGAGGGCATCTCCCTCCTTCATGTTACTGTAAAATAAATTGCTTCAAGAATTCGTCATGTCGTTTTGTTTAGAGTTCTCTCTTAAAACAATATATTTGATATATGGGATGCTTTTCACTGCAAGTGGCCACAAACAAAGGTGACAGTGACAGACTGAAAAATGGATGGAATGCAAAAGGGGCAACAGAAATATTTTTAAATTGCAAATATCTTCACATCAGGCCAAAACAAAGCTTGTAGCCTAAACACTCTTGAACTTTGGAAAATGTCAGGATCTATACTGAACTCCAGATTAACTTCTTGCCCCATGTCTCCTATGGGCTAACCCAATATCCTGGGGTCTGCTATTGCAGTCCTTACTCATGCTAAATTCTCACCAGAGCCAGCTGGGCCTCAGTTCTGCAAGATGAGAAATTTTAGGCATTGAAGTCAATGAGTCTACTCACATGTTTAAAGGTAAGCATATGCTTAAGTATCTTGCTGGATCAGGGCTTAAAGGACTGTAGGATTATGCATCAATTGAAATCAAATCTCAGTTTTAACCACTCCCTTCTCTTCTGTGCCTCCCCTGAGTTCAGCATTATTCAAATCCTGGACTGACTTTGTCTCTATCACTAATTAACATCATATTATTTTCATAGATTGATAGATTCCAAGACCACAAGGAACCATTGTGATTCTCTAGTCTGATCTCCTCTGTAACACATAGCGCAGAACGTTCAAAAAAAAAAAAATCCTAGGTTATTAGTTCTTTCTTCTTCTAAAAGAGAAATCCAGTCTTAATATGCAAATTATCAGTAATGGAAAATTGACCACTGCAACTCTTGGTATGGTGTTCCAATAGTTAATTATTCTTCCTATTAAAAATGTATGCCTTAACTTCCATTTGTATATCTTCAACTTCCGGTCACTAGATCATGTTATAACTTTCTCTGCTAAACTGAATCTATTATTAAATATTTGTTCCACATGTACGTACTTTGTAACCAAGTCACTCTTTCACCTTTTCTTTGTAAAGCTAAATAGAATGAATTTTTAGAGTGTACCACTGTAAAGCATTTTTTCTAATTCCTTAGTCATTCTTGTGGTTCTTGTCTGAATCATCAATTTATCAAAATCCTTCTTGAATTGTAGATACCAGAACTGGGCAAAATATTCCAGCATCAGTCACATTTATGTCAAATACAGAGATAAAATAACCTTGATCCTTCTACTCAAGATTCCCCTGTTTATGCATGAAAGAACTGCATTAGCTATCTTGGACACAGCATTGCACTGGGAGCTCATATTTATCTGATTGCCCACTGTAACCCCCAAACCATTTTTTAGAGTCACTGCTTCCCAGGACAGATTCTCCCATTGTGTATGACCTGCATTTTTTTTTTTTTTGGTATTGGGGGTATATATATTAATAAACCCTAAATTTCAGACTTCCAATGTATGTGATGATACTTCTTAAATTGCAAATCAAATTCTACATGCTTGTTACTGATAAACATTCATAGAACTCCATGAGTTCATTTTTCCATTTCATGGAGTCATTTTAATGGGCTTCAAACTTCAAATAAAAAGTATTGAAAAGGAAAGGTTTCCTTTAGTCACGAAAAAAAAATCATTGTTTTTATAACAGAAGCACATTTCACGCTGCCAGAGCATTTACAGTAAATACAAGTTAATTTAAATGGGTATCAATTAAGGGGAATGTACCTTGCAAAGAAAGATGAATTCATTTTATTAAGTCCGTATCGGAGATGGAATTTTTTTCAACGTTCTGAGCATCATTTGGTTTCATTTTTTTTTCCTGTCATCATGAAACTTGCCTTTGGGAGTTAGAGGAATCTAGTTATGTTCCTAAGTGGAGAGAAGCTTCCAGAATGTATAAAGCTAAAGCTTATATTTCTGAGAGCACTACAAACCAACATGGTCCTGGAAACGAAAAGCCAACGTGAATGAAAAAATATCAACCATTCATACACCTACTTAAGCTTAATTAAGTAAAAACAGAGAAGAAATTGTCACTACCGAGGCAGGCTATGATTTCATCAAATTTTACCAGATAAATGGGATTGAATCTGATCACGGCTGGATGGGAGATCCCTCAAGTAAAAGCTAGGGTTGCTGCAAGAAATGGCTCTGTCACTGCTTTAGTGGCAAACTGTGTTTTACCAAAACGTCTGTGTTTCTGGAATCACTAAATCTCAGATTAGCCATTAAATCAAAATTCTGACTTCTAGCCATTTGAAGATACCATCACTCTTTTCACTTACAGGAACAAGGTTTATAACTGAGATATTAGTGCTAGTCTAACTCTGTAATTACAATTTGTATATCTAGAACTCTCCATGTAGATTCAATCATATAGGTTATTTTCAACTGTCAAATAATAGCAAGTGGCCAAGACCAACAGCTGCATTTCAGTCTGCAACTCTATAGTTGGAAGTTCTATGGGATCCTTTAAGATGAAAAGTGTATTAACAATTAGAAATTATTAATAATAATGTATTAACCAAAGTATTAATATTAATAATAATGTATTAACCACATATCTTTTCTTATGACACCTACAGAACAAATTCCACACTCAGGTTTTCCATTCTTTCAGATGTATTCATAATTGCCTCTTAGTTTACAATAAAGATTATGACTTTTCTACCCTGCTGAGTAGCTGTAATAGGGAAATTTCCGTTTTAATGATTTTGTGACGGAAAATGCAGTTTCTGCCAAATCAAAAAATTTTATGAGACTATTCTGCGCCCGGAAAATAAAAAAATCATTTTCCATCGGGAAAATCAAAATGAAATATTTCAATTTGGTTTGGTTCAATCTGAATCAGCATATTTGTTGGAATGACCCCATAACAGATACGCAGTTCACTCATATGGCACAAAGAACAGCCTGGCACATAGCAGAGAATAATGCTCAGAACTATGTTCCAAAGGGGGGCCGTGTTAATCTGGTTCAACAAAACAAACAAGGAGTTCTGTGGCTCTTAAAGACTAACAAATTTACTTATTGCATGACTTTCATGGGAGAAAATTCCACTTTATCAGACTCTTTGAAGAACTACAACTCCTTTTGGGAATTGTGCACATGATTACAAAATGCAGTTAAATTTTGAACTACTAATTTTAAAGAAAAGAATCAGTCATTTCAACAAACCAAATTGAGACATTTTGATTTGGGGAATGTTGAAATGTTTTCATTTTGATTAAAAATCTTGAAATGAAGTGTTTCAGCATTTCTGATTTTGTTTTTTACTTTTCTATTCTATGGGCAATTCCAAAATTTCAACTTTTAAATCTGATTTAGGATAAAAATAACTTTTGAAACATGAGCATTTACCACGATAAAGAAATTTCATTTCCTACTTTTTCTTCTTTTGAGTCCAGCTGTACAAAATTTTCAAAGATAGGAAATTTGGGCTGACCTCTTTCTGTTCATTCCCGTATATTTTGGGCATACTTTGTCTGCGAAGATCCATAGGTCAGGCTTCCTAGCACTGTGGCACATGCTGTCATTCTCTCTGAATGTTACTGTCTCATAATTATAAACTGACTGCTTTTGTGGAAGGTCGAAGTTGCCATACATAACAAGCTAGTTAAAGGAAGCCGGTTTTGCTGGGCTCTTTCAGTCCTTAGTCTCCATTGTATTTTATTCCTACGTAATAAGTTATAGCAACGAACTTGAGGATGGAGATTCCCTGAAATTTAGAACACTAGAAAAATAAATATTAAAAACAGAAAACCCACAATTCACTGTCATAGATTTCATTTACTCTGACCTCCTCTTTAACACAGTCTCACCCTGTAACTCCTGGATCAAGCCTACAACTTCTGGCTGACATACAGCTTATATTTTTCAAGATTTCCAATCTTGATGCAAAGACTTCAAGTGATGGGGAATCCACCATCTCCCTAGATAAGTTGTTCCGAGAGGAAATTACCCTCACTGTAAAAAAAATTCAGGCTGTTACTCCTCTGTGTCTAGCCTCAGCTTCCAGCCACTGGATCTTGTTATTTCTATGTCTGGCAGATTAAAGTCCTCTGCTGTCAGAAATGGACTCCCCACAAAGGTAATTATGAAATGTACTTCCTGCAAGTCATGCCTTCTTAAAAGATAAACTAAATGATGGAGTTTCTTTAGTTTCTCAGTGTAAGGCAGGTTTTCCAGATCTTAAATCATTCTTGTAGATCTTTTCTGAACCATTTCCAGTTTTTCTATATCCTTTTGAAAGTGTAGGTATCAGAATTGGACCTGATTTTCCAGTAATGATCTCTCCAATGCTTACAACAGTGTTGTGCTAGTGTCAGAGGAATAAATAAATTCCTTATCCTATTCAATCAATCAGTTACTTGTCTATGAACATTTTTATTTACTGGCATATGTAACTATATGAACATAAACTTAATAGTCTTATATAAAGTTTGAACTACAGAGGTATCTTTATTCAGAAAAAAGTCCAGTGGAGTTATGTTGATTTAGCTGAACTACTGTTTGGGATTTCCATTTTTCCTGCATGAGGCCCCTCAGTAGCTTAATCCATTTTGCTAATGAACTTTCATTTCAAGAAAGAGAGAGGGGAGGAAAAAAACTGAACTCCCTGAAACAACTCTGATATTCAGAGTCATTTTTTTAAACCTTGGAAAACTTACAAATTGAAATCAAGCCAGAATAGCTGGATATTCAGACTTTTAACTAATTAGATTGGTTTAGGCCTTAGTTGCTCAATCCTAGACAATTAATTTATTTTCCCCTCAGTACCAAAGGCAGCATTTAACAACTTGAATGTTCAAATGAAATAAAGCAGGCAGGATGTAACTCTTCAAGCTTAAATGCCAGTTCTGAAAGAATGGGCAATTTTCTAAATTATTAGCAGAAAGTGATACTTTTGAGCTATCATTCTGTGATTTTTTTAAAGCAGTTTGATTTGTTAAAGAAAAGAAAGGAACACAAACTTACATACTGCAGAGAAACATTAAAATTAACAATGAAAAACCTTGTTAGGTCATGTGGCCCATTTTCCTGTCACTGGAAGATCACTCTACACACTGTCTTTTCCAGTATTTTATCTAGTATAGTTTTAAGTGACTTGAGATTCCATTATTTCTCTTGGCTGTATAATCCATAGTCTAATGGATTATATCATTAGGAATTTTCCCCCATTGTTCAGCCTATGTTTTCCTTCACTTCACATTTATCCTATTAGTCCTACTGTCTTGGACCACCAAAGGCTTAGAGTGAGCTAGATTGTTCAGGGTCACAGATCAAACCCCCTCAACCTTCCTTCCCAAAAATTAAAGAGCCATTGAGTTTCGTGAATCACTGGAGGAATGGAGACAACAAAAATGAACAAGAAACCAATTAGCCACTTCAAGGGAGTTTTACTGTATGTAATCTGCATGATGCTACAGGTGTCTCTGTTATAATGCAGTTGCATGGGCCAGTGGCACATTCACTGTGGTTGAACTGTGCACATTTCTAACTGGACAAAGCTCCCACTGATTTGAAAGGGATTTTATGCCTAATAAGAGCAGAGAATAAAACAAAACACAAGCTGATGCCAGATTCTGGATTTCGAGTTTCTGACCTCCCACTGTGCTGCGGCTCACCTTCTTCAGATCTCTTGGGTGGGTGTCTTTGCTGTTAGGCCTCATGATGAACAATAATGATGCTCTACTCTCAGAACCCTCCATGTTTCCACTCCTACGCCTTCATTCAGGAGTGAAAAATAGCTCTATATGAATCATCACTTAATCTGGTGTGTTGAATAGCAAAATATTTTTGACCGACCAAGTAATTTACAGTTTAGTTTTTCACTGTTCCTGTGAGATGTAATCCAGATGTTCTCTTGTGAGGCACACACATAACCTTGTATATGCTCCATAAGAGAGCTCCCACTGACATACCACCTTCAAACTGAATATGTTCCGTTTATAATGATTCGTTTCTAAAGACGGAATAAAAAACTCACTAAATGCTGTGTGTGCACTAAGTGTGAATTGATTGCAGTGATGGAGTTAAATCTTCCTGCTGTAAGTGGCATCTTGTAAACAAGTGGTTAAATTATGTGTCTTAACTATAAACATACAATTTGAAGTTTGGGTTGCAGCCACCATTTGCTCTCTGCCTTCTAGCTTACCAGAACACTGGAAGTCCATCTGTTTATCAAATTGTCCTGTTTCCAAAATACATCTGGAATGTGCAAACACATCTTTTGTAAATATTAAAGGAGTGAGTTTCCTCTGAAGCTCCATACTGCTTTGAAAGAATTTTGTATTGAGTCATTCATTGAGCGCTATCAGTTCATTGAAACATGCACCTATTAAGCAAAAATTTTATAATGGACTTCGATCTGACATTTAAATTTCATTGGTTACTAAAGTCGGGACAGTATTGAACCTAACTGTAATTTAAGCAGCAACTATTTTATTGAACAATGTCTGTTGCTTTTGTCTTTTAGCTATATACTATCGGACAAGTCCTCTCTGGAAGGGCGTGTTTTGGTTTCTGTTGAGTATAAATCAGGAGAGATTTCTATGATCAAGAAATAATGACCATTTTCTAATGAGGTCTAGTATGTCTTATACCTTTATTACATTCTTAACCAAGTCATTTGAGGATATTGACCTCATTTTTGACTAAGATGCAAAAGTTCTTTCCACTCAGCACTGACTTATGCACATAAAATTAACAGAACTGGTCAGAGAAACTTCATACTGTGTATGAATATATGGTTCTATCACAAATGAAATACTTTGTGAAATCAGATCAATTTGCTGGAATTTTATTTCAGAAGAAAACTGGCAAAAACAATTCTAAGGATGTCAAAATGTTCCATTCTAAGGAAAATTATGTCTATATCTATAGAGATATATAGAGATATATATTATTTTTTAACACCTTTTGTACAATACAACATAAAATTTAAAAAGTCAAAGTCTAGTTGAAAATGTCAATCAACTGGGGAGGAGGTGTTTGTACCAGTTCTGCCCTAATACAGTTAACAAGGGTCTGAAGCACCAATTAGGTCACTTCATATTGCTTAAGAGAAGGAGGGCCAAGGTTAAGGGAGAATGGATGCCAGGTAGGGAAGGACTGTTCCAGGACTACAAAGCCCAGAGGTTGAGTGCATAAAGGGTGCCGTAGGCAAAAGAAGCCACCATCACTCTCTGAAATGAGAAAGATTATCAGGATAAGATGGGAGCCCGGGAGGAGAGTAAGCTCTGCGATCCTTCCCCATGGGGTGAGAATCCTGTTAAGTAGCTTGCCACAGAGCGTAGGGTATGCTCCCACTGTAAACCCAGAACCATGCAAAAAAGGACAGAGAGGCTTGGTGGGCAGGAGCTCAGAAAACAGCACAAGGATGCAGGCTCAGGATCTGCTTTGCTGGTTACAGTGGCCCTGAAACCAGGATTAGCAGACAAGTGTGGGTGTCCCTGCCATTACCCCATACAGGGACAGAGCCCTACATTGTAGAGGAACACTCTTTCAGAGAAGGCATTTGGACAGTTGTTCTTTCGGACTTTCTTGCCCTGGAAAGGGTACAATACATGAGGACATGACTGGAGGGCTAAGTAACCAGAAGTAAGCCTGTTGCAGAGCAAGAAGAGAGCTGAAAGCGTCATTGGATGTTCCAAGAGGTACATTTCCAGACCTAGACTTCAGGACGCATGCTAGCAATGAGTGTCAACTCAATTATGCATCAAAAGATTTTTTTCTTTTAAATCCCCTTTACAGATTTCTGACATTTTTTGGTTTTCATTCCAATTCACAACCAAATAAAATCATTTGATGTGGTCAAGGAGAAATCCCATCTTCATCCTATGGTTTAGTATTGCAAAATTATTTTAGGTATAATATTTGAAGCTTGTGTGTCTTTCTGAAGGACTGACCACTATCGGAAGCAGGTTACCCTGTTAGATAGACCTTTGTTCAGTTCAAGTATATGTTCAAAGGGCTCTACAAAAATTCCTAAATCAGGTAATTTTTCTTCAGATTTGATGACTAGAACTGCATGAACATATTCACCTTCCTGGCAAAACTGGTAAAAATAAAAAGAAATAGGGTTATTCTGCAGGAAAAGGATGAGGGGTAAGTAAAACATTTTGGCTCACTTATATACTTATATAGTTGTTTTGGTTTTATTTCTAATTGCAGAGAATACAACTCTATTGGTTGTAGATAGTATATGAATTCTTGTAGCTGTCCAACATTTTCTCTTCCATCTAGAACCTTTTTTCCTTAGAAGGGAGAATTCACTATGTTATTTTTCATCACGAAGCAGATAATAAACATAATGTATCGTTTTCCTGAGAACAGCATTTGTTGGAAGCAGCAGCCATATCGGAAAACCCTACATTTTTCTGTTGTTGATGCACTGCTTCCATAATCTGAAACAATCCATTCTTCTGATAATCATAGATTGTCAAATATATAGTAGTTTTTGTTCTGCAGATACCTTAATAGTAGACACCTGCTTAAAACCATCAAGTTAATTTCACTTTAAAATTAAAAAAAATAAAATAAAAAATGGAACCCAGTCGTCTAGTTAAAGCTTGAGGCTATAACAAGTTAAACATTCATGCCAGCGTCCAAATGAATCATGTTTTGCAAAACAAACTGCTGTTTTGTCCTCTTGGCTTTCTTTTTAGCCAAATGTTATACATATTTATGTTTCTTTCTCCATTACTTTGGCATTTTACAATGTTTTAAAAGCCTGCTTTTCAAATGGGTTAATACCAGTGAAAATCAGCATAGCTTACCTACATCATCTTTACGGTATCTGGTATTTTGCTATTTTTAGGATGATTTCACTCCTTAATAAACTTCCAAGCCTAAGACAGTTGAGCCACCTAAGAAATATATCTTATCTTGGTTTCCTGCCTACTTGGCAGATTGTGACTTTTGGTAGCACTGAAGCATAACACCAGTTTTTCCAGATGTAACTGCAACTTGGTTATCTTAACGGTTACATAATGCTTATCCCTTGATCTGTGTCTAAAAGTTTTACTGTTCCCCTTCTTATTTTGGTGAGTCTTCAGATGCATTTCTGCAAGTTATGTGTATTAAGGATGTTCCTACTGCATAGGTAAAATGCTTGGTGACATGGAGAACAACTTCTGGGGGAAGCAGGCTTATGAAAGGTTCGCCTCTCGTAACCTGCCCACTTATCTGGTCCTCACTTCCATGTTGACGGGAGATGAAACAGCTTCACTGTATGACATCCAGTCCCCTTTTGAGGTCAGTGGTACGGATTTTGGACTTAGCTGCTACTCACCATGAGGGTTGCAGAATTTGGCCTTACAACAGCAAAACCAGAGGGAATTCATGGGCTGATTCTGACCTCCAGCAACTTGATAAACTATGGAATCATGAAATAATTTACATTTATCATGCATTACAGTTGTTGGTAGGGGAACCAAGGATGACGAATGGTTCATAGTTCTCATCTAAGGCATCTGAAGATTTTGGATCTGGTTCCTTCCCTGACATTTCCATCCTTTCATTCTGATACTTTGCCTGAAGACTGGGATTAGCTGCCTGCTATTGGGTCATCCCTGGGTCACCTGAAAACTTTATCAATGATGACTTTATGCTTTCTTACCTAAAATATTTAACAGTCTAGGTTCAAGAATCAAGCCCTTTAAGACCTCTTTGGAAACACCCCCTCAATGACTATTCCCTTTATTAATTGAAACTTATCAGCTAAGCAGTTTTTAATTAATATACTGCATGCCACATTAATTTAATATCTGTAACCCTCTCCCTTTTCTCCCTGGATTACTTGGGTGGAGGCAACACTCACGTGTGCACAGGCACCTAAGTTTGATGACAAAGAGAACCTGAGTTTCCCAGTGGTGATGCTGGGATTGTGGGAATCCTTTATCTACTTTTCTGCTGCAGTCCCTTTGCTTCACAGGAAGTTAGCTTGGCAGTACCTCCACCTGTGTGGGTCCACTACATGCTCAGTGGCATGCCTTGGGAGCCTCCAGGACTAAATCCAAGAGATCATGGGAGTTGTAGTCCCTCAGTGGAAAAGTTGTATCACATAGAAACTGCTTAAATGTTAACCTCCTACTTGGTTTCAGAGGCCCCTAAAATACAGAGTGCCTACATATCATTCTAGTTTTTTTTTTAAACAAAAATTCTGTGAGGTACTAAGTAAAATGACTTACAAATTCCTAAGCATATTACATTCATGGTATCACCATTATCAGCCATACTTGTAGTCGCATCGAAAAAAAAAATCAAGTCAGTGTTACAGGATCTATTTTCCATAAACTCATTATGATTTGCATTAACTGCATTAACCTCCTTTACTTCTTTATTAGCTGAATCCTATATCAGTTGCTCCATTATCTTGCCCATGAATGACATCAGGTTGTCATTAGCTGGTCATCCTATTTACTCTGTATAAAAGCTTAGCAGAACATTAACTTTCTTCCAGTCTACAGGAACTTTCTCAGAGCTCCAAGTCTTACTGAGAATGAACATTAATAGTACAGTAATGTCCTCAGCCAGCTCTTTTAAAGTTCTTGGTTGCAAATTATCTGGACCTGCTGATTTTAAAATGTCTAATTTTATTAGTTCTGTTAAAGATCCTCCAGTAATACTAGCAGACTGTTATTGTCTAGTAAAGTGTTGTTGTCTTCGTAAGATGAGACTATATTATTTAAGAGGTATTAACTGATGTATAAACTCACAAGAGTATCCTTGGCCAGCATAGGGAAGGTAAAAAGGTTCCACATCAGCCCAGTTCCTGATCCATTGTGTAGGGCATGTATTATGGGAGGGACAAGTCAATGATATGGATGCATGTTACTGGAGTGCACTGCATTATGGATATCCTCTGCTTTCCTGAGCCACTAGGGGATCACTGGATGCAGAGCATAATTCAAAAGAATCTTGAGGCTGCTCTAACTTGCACCAGTAGTGACCCCAAAACATGGAAATTACAAAGATGTCTTACAAATCCCTGCACAGGAATGAAAAAAAAATGACTATCAGGCCTAATTTATGTGTGATTTTTAATTACTGTCCACACTGGCAGGAAGTTCTGCAAGAACTGGAGAGGGCTATGCCCAATAGGTCAGAGTTCTAGTTAATTACCTTATCCTGATGGGGGGGCATATTTCCAGAGGTGCTGGATTATCATGAATCCTTACCTTACTCACATATTGAGAAAACAACATTCTTTGGCTTTCTATCTAACAAAGATTTCAATCCCACAGTGATGGGTCAAAAGGTTTGTGAACTGGCCCTGTAAGTGGGAGAGGGAGAGATCCTCCATCAAACTGAACGTCTTTCAGAGTTACAATTATTTGCAATTATCTAACTCAGCATAAAAGACAAATGTGATGTCACTGTAGCTTTGATACTATAAAAGGCTCTTTCTGTAAAAGCCCTTTGATCTATGCCCATCCGCACTCCAGGTATTGCTGATTTAATTGCCTGAATGTAAATATAAATTAATGAACAGGGTTTGTCATCATCATTGTCTTCTCTTTTTTTCCGGTTGTCTTTTTTATGGATTTGTTTAAGCTCAAAATCATTCTTTGGTGAGCGTCACATAAATGCTTTTAATAAATGCAACAGCAATAATTATTATGAGGGTCCAACCTCAGCTGATCAAGGTACTTATATATAACGGCAGCAAGAGTACCAATTTCATAGTTAAGATTGTATTGTTATTATGTATATGTATGTTCTGGAGAAAAATGAATTATATCTTCCTGGGCATGTCTGCCTCAGGAGAATAATTTCTCACATTTAAAACTTATGCAGCTTCAAATTTAAATCTCTGTTTGAGGAAAAGGTGGTAGTTTACAGTGCCAGTACAACTGTTTTTCTTCACATCTCCCATTTCTACTTCTTTATGATATTTCTTTTGGTGCCAACAGTGTGTGCACTGTTGGAGAAGACTAGTGTAAATAGAAATTGAAGTTGATTTTGCATGACAAAAACTTAATATAAAATTGATGTAGTGGAATAGCTAATTCAAGGTTGTGTGGGAGAGAGGAAGCAAGAGAGACTAGAAAACAATGAATAGTAGGTGTTTGTGAAATCATTCTATATTGATCAACAGTTATTTAATTTCACTCAAACCATTTACTGCCAAGATTATGAGGTCTTTACTCCCATTGGTGAAGTGTTAGCTTCAATGGGGTGAATAACTTCTCAGCCCTATAACGGAGTCACAGTTTGGCCCAAAGTGAAATAAAGCAATAAGGGTGCTGAATACAGACTGCAAAATTTCCCTATCAGTGTAGTTTTATTTTAGTATTTTTCATTAATAAGCCTAAAGCTCAAAAAACTCTAAAAAGCTAGTTGGAAAGTATAGTAATGGTTTTACCCTATAAGACAGCTAAGCAAGATTTACACAAAAATTACAATAAAAGACCAAACAATGAGGGCCATTGTCTTGTGATAACATTTGAAAATTGAGAAGTTGGTGGCCCGGGGTGAATTTCAGGGCAGTGAACTCAACCATCATTCAAGACATTATTAGATAATGTTGTATCGTCTTATTAAAATCTCCCACTATACCGAACATAAAATCACCTTTTGTTAGAGCAATAAAAATATTCCCTCCTTACTGTGCTGAAATTAGACTAATTCACTGTTTCATATGTCACAGTATAAGGTTTTCTTGGGTGGAGGGGGGAAATATCAAGACTGGTCAATGAGAATTAGTGCTTAAAAAAACTCTCCAATTAGGAGTATCCTGGGGTTATTAGAGATAACAGTGCTCATATCCAATTAAGATGAAAACCATTTTACCAGTTTAATGTGCCACCTCTGGCCGTTTTGGTTTATTAGTTTTATCAGACTTCAGAATTGAAACTCTAAGTGATATGTATGCTATGCTGGAGAGAGATGGATGTTAAAACTTAGAGATTCATTGATTAAAAATATGATGCATCAAAAGTTGTTCATTAACCCTATGTATTATGGGCTTTGTTGAGGGACAATATTCTTTTTAGGCAGTGCCTTCAAAGGGGCAGTAAATGTAGTAAATTACATTTCTGCAGACAGAAGGCATGTGTGACTTACTTTGATGTCCATAAATGTAGGTATGTGAAAGATGCATATAATACAAAACAACCTTTCAATACTATGAACTAGTTTCTGATTTTGAAGCAAAGTTCAGGAGCATGTGGAAGGAATGACATTTTTAGTGGCAAGGTTTCCTCAGCCCACTGGCTCTCTCAGAAGTTCCAGGGAGGTAGCTGTGTTAGTTTATTTAAGCAAAACAAATAGGAGTCCTGTGGCACTTTTAAGGACTAACAAATTTCTTTATTCTATGAGCTTTCATGAACATAATCCCACTTCGTTTTCATGCATCTGAGGAAGCAGGATTATGAAAGCTTATGGAAGAAATAAAATTATTAGTCTTTAAAAATGCCTCCAGGCTCCTTGTTTTTTCTGTTGAACTCAAGATTGTTCTGATTTAACCAAAATTTATATTGTAATTTTTGGCAGGACTGGGATGCAGCAATGATTGAAGGTCAATATCAAATTGGCAATAAAACCATCAAGACCCAGGATATTTCTGTGACCTAGGAACTCCTTAATATCAACTGGCCAGGGGTTACAGGAGTAGCCTGAGTCTAGTATGTATCTCCTGGTATATCAAAGAGTGTCATCTGAGGTCTTAAATCAAAAGATGGGAGTCACGCTGATCATGTGAAATGCATGTACTGATACTGTATAAGGCATTATGTATATCTACTGAAAATATATTCAGTTTGACTTGAGATATGAGTCAACAGGAGAGGCATCAGATAATGCATATTTACTCACCCATCTCTCTCTCTTATTATTAAGTTAAGACAGAGAATACCCATTTATATATGAAGTCAATGAAGAGAGCTGAAATCAACAAGGAAGTAGTGTATTTGAAAAATAAGCCACAGGTGGTTATTCTGTTTGAATACAGACAATAAATTTTGGAACATATAAGTGAAAGCCAAAAGATCACATCTTTTTTTTTTTCCCTTGAACCTAGGAAGTAAACAGACAGTGTATTTCTATTTATGAAAACTGGATCTCAGCCAGCCTTGACTAAAATGCTGCATAGGACTTTGGGGTGAGATATACTTCTTCAGATAGGAGGTTAACATGCTAATTAAGTTCAGTCTCTCCAGTATGTTATCTAGGAAATGCCCTTTACAGGGAGTTCGGGCCCAAGTCCACCCATGACTGCTTTATGAAAGCCACAAATGAGGCAGAATTATTCATTTATTCAGTTATTTTAATATTATATATTTATTTCAATTATTATTCAATTATTAGATATTGGGTTAAGAGTAAAAAAAGCAAGGAGTCTTGTGGCACTAAAAGACTAACAGATTTATTTATCACATGAGCTTTCATGGGAGAATATCCCACCTCACAGATGCTTTGAAGAGGGAGAATTTACAGAATTGGATGAAAATAAATGCTGGGGAGTTTAAGGCATGGGATCAGGTCATACTGCAACAGCAAATCAGAGCATTTGTAAGGATTCAAACTTTAGGAAACAGTATACAGAGGGAGGGTGAAGTCAAATTACCTGTTATAATGTGAAAAGAATCCATAGTCACGATTCAGCCCTGTTTTCACACAATTTAATTTGCATATTAATTCAGTTTCTGGCTGTTTCTCTTTGAAGTCTTGATGTCCCATTGATTTTCTTGATGACCATCGTTAACAAGTCATCAATGGAGTGTTTATGAAGATGGAAGTGCTCAGCAACTGGTTTTTCTGTGTTATGATTTCTGTTATCTGTTTTATGAGCATTAAGCCTTCTCCATAGGGTCTGTCCTGTTTGTCCAATGTATAAGGCGTGGGGGCATTTCCGGCATATGATGGCATAAATCACATTAGTGGATGAGCAGGTGAAGGACCCTTTGATGGAATAGCTGGCTTGTTTAGGTCCTTTGATGGTGGCTTTTGTGCAGATATGCGGACAGAGTTGGCAGCGTGGTTTGTTGCAGGGATATGTGCCTGCTTTAATGTTTCCGTTGTTAGGTCTGTAGCTGCTGGTGAGTATCTGTTTAAGGTTCGGGGGCTGTCTGTAGGTGAGGAGAGGTCTGTCTCCCAAGGCTAGAGAGAGTGAGGGGTCATCTTTTAAAACAGGCTGGAGGTCCTTAATGATCTGTTGTAGAGGTCTGACTTGAGGGTTGTATGTGGTGACCGGTGGCGTTCTATTGTTTTCTTTTTTGGGCCTTTCCTGTAGTAGCTGACTGCGGGGTACCAAAAGCCTACTGACTGGTATAGTTATCTGCATCCCTCAAGCTTCCATCCTAAACACACTACATGATCCGTTGTCTACAGCCACACCCTAACATGTAACCGCATTTGCTCTGATCCTTCAGACAGAGACAGACATCTTCAGGATCTCTGTCAAGCTTTCTTAAAACTACAGTACCCACCTAGAGAAGTAAAGAAACAGATTGACAGGGCCAGACGGAGAAGACCCACACTACTGTAGTCCTGTCTGTCTTCACTCCCAAGATGTTCCACAGCACTGTTCCTGTGGATTCTGTCATACAGAGACAAGAAACCTAATACCCAGGGGCAGGGATCAGGTACCAAGATAACCTTGATGAATAGCTTGAGGCCTGGCGAATCACTGGACTCACACAGGAGATTGATAGACTAACGATGATCTGCTGACCCAAGTGAGATGCTGGAGTAAATTTGTTTGTTTGTTTGTTTGGCACTGGTTTCAAAGTTCATAAATGAGACACACCACAAGGAGGTGCTCTTTAGTTTCTAAAAGTCCGTTTGGACTTGTTAATACCCTGGTTGAGGGCAAAAGCAAGTAAGGGCTGATCTGCACCCCTACGCCCTCCTACAAGGTGCCATGGCAGGTCCTCTTGGATTGATAACCATAACCATTTGTTTCCTACACACTATTGCTTGGAGCTTAAATCTTTGATTTCCTGTGTTCTCTATACATTCAAGTGCTGTGACAAGCAAGGTGTTGATCCTGAGTTGAGTCTTACCAAGTGGTGTACAGACTGTTTCTTCAGGGACCACAGACCTGGTATTTCAGTGCTTGGTCAGAGGTTAAGGGGCTGGATGTTACAAGGGAATGTGTCAAAGGAACTCAGAGCACCTATTGTTATTCTGCAGGGCAAAATAAAGGCTTCCATAGGCATGGGGAAAGTGCCTGGATGGTTTACAGACCAGTGGTGCCAGGGAGCTGATACCCAGATAAGCACCAGCAAGAGTCTCCCCTGCTGAAGGCAGGGAAGTAACAAGCTGACTCAGTCCTTGGTGCTCAGAAAGCCATCACAATTTCATGCTTTTAAATTAAAGAAATGCATTCAGATAGAACAGCAAATTGTTTTCTTTTTTTTAGAGGACTTTACTATTTTAATAAATTAATGTGTGAATAGTGTATGTTCACTATCACTTTCTCCTTGGTAGCTCTAATAGAGTTAGGTGTCCAGTTAGATGATTGTTATTAATCTGGGAAGAATTCAGTGACCTAGGGGGTTGGACTCGATCTCATGAGGTCCCTTCTAACCCTATGGTTCTATTCTATTCTATTCTATTTTCAAGCCAGCAGGAACTAGGGCCCTTATTCTGAGCCCATTAAAAGAAACAGAAAGATTTCCAGTAGCTTCAATGGACATTGAGTCAGGTCATAATTGAGGCAGGGAGAAACCAGAAACAAATAATTATGGATATGTAAAATAAAGGCTGTTTCCACATTCTAAATGATCAGAGCAATCTGTGGCTATCAGCATGGAACAGGCCTTTAAACATTTAGATTACTTATTTATGTAAAGTTCATTCTAAGTTAATTGGACAAAATCTTAAATGGGAGAAACCTCTCCTATGAGATTTCCATTACTTCCTGTTTTGGCCAAGTCAGAAAGAGGTTTCATTAATTCCACTTCCTGTTCAAGCCAAAACAAGGAAGTTCTGGTGCACATTTAGGACAAAAAAGTTTAACTGAACTGTTTTAATGCAGTATTTTCATGCCTGGAGAAAGTTTTAGCATTAGTCTGGTTTAGTTTAAAATACAGAATGATGTTTAACTTGTTTCTTATTTGTACCCATACTGATGTTTTTCTCCTTGCTAATGATTAGAAAAATTAATTGACTGAGAGGGTCCAGAGAAGATATCTAGATGCACAGTGGTCTGACTAGGAAGCTATTTGCTGGCACAATGCCAATATGCCTGGTTCTTCTATGTTCAAAATATTTACTTAACTAGTTATGAGCCTTGTCCTGCTCTCCCTGAAGTTAATGAGAGAAATAACTTTGATTTCAATGTCTGGATATTTTAATTGGCTTAACCTATGCTTGTGATGGGCCTATAACGCAAAAAAATTAATATCAGTGCATCGGCATTTTTGGAAAGCTGAACTTCAGGAGGAATAGTGGCTGAATGTTTCTGGACGCTATACACATAGGCAGAAATAATCAGGAATAAAATATAAAGAAGATTTTTTTTAAGGATAATATGTTTGGTCAAGATATTAAGGTATGTTACAATATGGGATTTTTCTTCAAAATTTCAACAGAAATAAAGTTACAAAAATAACAAGTATTAATTTGCAACCATTTAGTCATTATTTCCAATTATTCATTACTAATGTGTCACCATGATTTGCAGATGTAGGCCCAGATCCTATAAACATACATGTATAGTCTTAAATTGCAGCACATGCAGAATTTATTACAGGAAAGGGCCATTTTCATTATTATCACAGTATTCATTATTTTAAGTAGAATTTTTACAATAGGCTGCCATTTTTGTTCTTCCACTGAAAAACAAAAAGCATCACTGCTTATTTAGTTACTGTGATTAATCTAACTGAAGGTACTTGTACAAAAAGGGAAGGGTCTTTAAGTCAAAAGGCCCAGAGAGTAGCTGAATTTCTTACTGACTTTAAGCAATGTATCCAATTAATGTCCTTTTCTGCTACACTCCGTACAATAGTTCCCCTCTTTTTCTATCTGTTTCTTTCTGAAAGAGTTTCATGTCCACCCACATATAGGGACCATAATTTGTGGCTAAATGGCAGCTGTATCTCAGTGCTGGAGGCCTTTCCTCAAATTGGCCTTTAATTGATGCAATCAAGAGCTTGAATTATTGGTTCAACCAAAAGGAAAGTATTCATTCAAACCAACAGGATCACTCTCTTTTTCTTTTAAATTGGCAATAAATTAATGACTTTTCAGGATGATAAAGAGAAACTAAAATCTATGCACAAAAGATGGAATTCATTAATACAAGCCAATCAGCTTCATTTTCTTTAAGGAGGAAGGTATTTTTGAAGAATCTTAAAGTCTTAAAAAAACAACTAAGCAGAGATTGTACTGTCTTGGGGAGGCAACTGCAAATCACTATCAGTATAACTTGAATCATGATCTGAAGAGATCATCACCCAAAGAGGACTTTGAGCCACTTTCCCTTTTCCTATGGGCCCTTCTTTTCTTTTGCAATTTTTTCTCAATTGTGGCAGAATTCTCTTTCTTTACATTCACAACTATTCTATAAATGTAACTTAATAAACTCATTCAAAAGCTGCATTCAGTTGGAAGGTGTGCCCTATGTGGGGTGCACAGAGGACAAATCATACATTTTATTTTAAAGGTGATTCTGTTTTGATTGCAATTTCCTGTAGGATGGAGGGCTCTATCCACCTTTGTATGTATTCGTACAGTGACTGGTTTAATGGGTCACTCATTTTGGACAGGGCCTTTTGGCTCTCTCATATTTATAACATTTATAAATATTGAATAATAGGCTACCTTTGTCTGATGTGAGCACAGATGCATTATGATGATACAAAGGATTACTTTGAAACTTGTTGCAACTATTTCTAGCAGCATTGGGGGGAGGGACTTATGTACAAATTCTAAAAATAATTAACCCTTTCATGTCAGGAATTGGAGATTGGTTGAGCATGTTGTACTAGCATAAAATGCCTCTGTACCCCACAGAAGCATCATACCTGTCCTACGAAAAGACGCTCAGTATTCAATACTAGAATTCTGCATGTTCACCAAAGCAGGACAGCTCTACTATATATTATGCATCCATATTGTGACTATCCTCATAAAACATAGATTTGGGTGTGAGTACTTGCAAGTTTGGCACAAGAAATGGGAGGTTTAATTAACTGTTAGTAATTAAGGCAATGTAGGTAAGGATTGAGCCCCAAATCCCTGGATATGTCAAGAGTGCCTAGTTAATCTCATTTTGGCTATTTGGGATTACTGAGAAACAAGGAAACCCTTCGTATGTCCCTTTCCTCCATCCACAAAGTCTACGTGGTCAGCAAGGAGAGGTTCTGGCATCAAGAGATCCAATATTGCTGCACTGAATCACTTGAACTATGCCAGAAATGCTAGATTTAGAGTCAATAGTGGTCATGGGTGCAATTTGGGTGGAACAAGGGGACTTTTCCCCCTCCTCCAAACTGCAAACCTGAGGCAGGCCTAGAATTTGCAGTCCCATCGGCCTGACAGGAAAAGCTTCCCTTTCTCCCAAGTATAGAAATGAAACTATGAGTGTGAAAGGTGCTACAGGATGACCTACCAAACTGATCACCCAGAATTTCTGAGTCTTCAGTAAACATAAAGGGTACAACATAAATAACTGTTCTTGTCACAAGGGCCTAGTTTAGTTACCTGTGTGGACATAGTGGCAAAAAGTACTTTATAATGCTCCAGCTATACACAGAAGTGGTATTAAATCTTAATCCACATTAGAGATAAGTCTTGCTTTCCTTCCTGCCTAGTCAAGGTTCCTTCCTCCTGCATCTCTGAAGCTTTATAGGAATGCCCAGACTATGTAGGGTTACACTGACTTTGTGTAAAGCGGTCTCAGCAATCAGGAAGTAGCTTTCAGTAGCCATGTGTCAGGAGGACTGCAGCCACCACTGCTGAACACTTTAATAGAAAATTGGAGACTGTCGAGTGAATATTCTGGACAAAGGAATCCAGATAACTTGTTCCAACTAAGTCATGTACTCTTTTATCCTGCTGAGAATTTTTTAGCCATTTCCTTACAGGTTGGAATTTCAAAAAAAAAAAGGGCAAGAAACTAATGGTTCTCACATCATTTAACCAACATGCCTAAAATGTTATCTTTATTCCTCTCAGCCCTGACATTAGAAACAAACATTTCCTTAAGGTGGAATTTCAAGATACATAAAATGAGCATTAATGGAAGGGGGAGTTGTTTTCTTTTCTTTTCCATCTTACATAGGCTATGTCTACATTAGGAACAGTTAATGCAAACTAATAAGTTTGAGTTTAGTTCAAACTAACCTTAAATGTTTTAGTTCAAATTAGCAATGTGGACTAGTTCAAACTAGTCCACTTTGCTAGTTTGAAATAACTGCCTTTAGTTGAATCCTATTAAGTTCAAACTAAGTGTTGGCTCTGGTCTCCACCAGACTTAGCTTAAACTAAGAGCTTAGTTCCACCTAAGCACCAGTAGTTACTAGATCGAACTAAGTGTTCCTCACTTCTAACTAAGGAAAGCCTGACATAGATAAGTAAAAAGTTAGTTTGAATTAAATCTCCTTGGCTACGTCTACACAGCACTTTTATTTCGAAATAACACTCGTTATTTCGAAACAAAAGAAATTAGGTCTACACGATGTTTTCTTATTTCGAAAGGATGGATCCCATCCTTTCAAAATAAGAATCGTCGTTCCGAAACGGTAAAACCTCTATGTTTTCGAAAGGGCCTTTATTTTGGAAGGGATATTTCGAAATAATGCCGTTTAGACCTGTTCTTTTGAAACAATACTGTTTAGACCTATTGTTCGAAACAACTTGTTCGAAACAACGGTCCAATTGGCATTATTTCGGAATATCCCTTTCGCAATAAAGGCCGTTTTGATTGCAGGGTTTTCCTTATTTCGAAATGAGTCCTTTCAAAGTAAGGATTTTATTTTGAAATAAGTCATTTTGGAAGGACTTATTTTGAAATAAAACTGCGTGTGTAGACATAGCCCTTAAGTTGAATAGTGCAGACATAGCCCTAGTGATCAGTAGAAAAACAAAATCAGTGGTAGTGAATTGCCATGTCTAGCATGGTCAGTTAGATTTATTGTGGTCCAGAAGGGTAGCCATGTTAGTCTAGTTCAGCAAAAGAAACAAAGGAGTCCACAGGACTCTGCTAGATTTAACCTGAGGTAGTGAGCGTCTTATCACTTTTCACACCAGGCAACTTTGTGAATGCTTCCCTGGATCTTCCCTGTTCTTGATCTTAAAATTAAATTAATTAAAAATAATAATATCTCCAGGTTTACAAAAATTTGAGTCAGCCCTATAGGGAACACTCATGCTATGTTTTGCTCTTTCATGTGTGTGTGTTTGGAGGTGGTAGTCTTTAAAGTAATTGCTAAAATGCCTTCTCTATCCAGAGAAAAACACATTTTAATACATCTCATATTATTTCACTAATAAAAAGGAGCCGTGCTGTGTAGTTAGAAGAGGCTGAAAAGAAACTGAATAGTAAGATCATTAGCCACTTGACTTAAGCAATACAAAGTTTGTTGATTTATGGGGCAGTTTTCTGCATTTTTAAATAATGTGGGTCAGACCCAGAAATGGAATAAATTGGTGAAATAGCATTGACTTCAATGGAGCTACAATGATTTACTTGAGCTTATCACTTGGCCCTATTCCCCTAAGGGGTAGCATTTAAAAGTACTTGGTAGTCACTCTGCTGTCAAACAAAGTTGTGAGCAAAGTTTGTGTCTGTTTGTTGATCACAGAAGGGATGCATCACAATACACCTTGTTAGAAAAGTTAGAAAGATTGGCTAGGCAGCAAGGGGAAAAAAAGAGAGAACCGTTTAGTTAATGCAGTGGATTAGCTCCTCCTCCCCCCTTCTTCTTATTTTCCCCCCACTCCCTCTTTAAATCTGAATATTTAACACCAAGAGAGAAATCGGTCTTGTTTTTTGGCTGAAATAACAGCAGTTTCTGTTTCTAACCTGGGAAGAATGTGGTTGAGAATGAAAAGCACCCCTGTCCTATTGTTAAACTCCCCCAGCATTGATCCTTGCTTTTAACATCATAATGAAGGATGCTCTTTAGTGGATTATCTTGAGAAGGGATTAACTCCTTCAAGACTTCTTAGAAGGCAAGGTGTTTTGAACCCTAAATACACACCAATTGCCTGCTTAACTTTTCATCTTATTTTGAAAACTGCCCAGCTGGAATTCAAATTCTTTTCCATAGAGCTGAATTTTCTTAGTAGCAAAGTTTGAATCCGGGGCAGCAGATGCTAAAAATAAATACTGTTCTTTTAATCTTGTGTAGCCAAATGTTTCAGATATTTCACCGAGACAGCCATGGCAGTATAAGACTCAATCAAAACTTTGCTGCAAATTCAGCAAAGCCTTAAATTCTGTTCCTGTCACTCAGACACATGAAATAAGCCTCCAAGACCAAACTCTGATAAAAGGCTCTCCCTTTAACTCCAGGTATATGTGCAGTGTAGGTATATTGGGTAGTTAGTAAATTAGACTGAAATATAGCTAGAAGATAAAATAAATAACTACATGTATAACTGCCCTATCAATTTATATGAATAAAAATATCATATGTAATATGAATTAATAGATATTTATATATATACACATATATATCATTCAAAACCTTATTAATACACACACACACACACACACACACACACACAATTTTTGGCTGCTGTACCTTGGCTTTCAACAACATCATTATCAGTATTGTTTTATGACACACTTGCTGTAGCATGCAAAACGCCTAGTTAAAAAAAAAAGGCTTTGAAAAGAGGACTAATTGCTCTATAATTTATAATCAAGTGGCTTCTTCAACCTATGTTTCTTTATCTTAATAACCATTCATTTCTGTCTGCCTAATTTATTGGAATTGAAATCTTGCATTTGTTCCAGGTTCATCTTACTCATCAGCTAATCTTGTTTCTGGTATTAACCTTCTCCGTTGTGTTCTCATTCAATTTGCTGAATAACAAGGTAGACCACAAAACATTTTCTTGTTTGGCTATTACTTTTTCAGTTTATTGCAAACTTCTTTTTCTCTTATTCTTAAAGAATAAAAATATTTCTCCCTCATTGACATGAGTTGTCTTTTATTTCTTCCAGGGAAATACAATGCAGATTTTAAGTGCAGTTTTCATTTGAAAACACTGGCAATTTTTTTTCAATCTAAAAACGGGGGGGAGGGGAATAGTCATGTTAGGGATTTTACTTCTCATTCCATCTCTTATGGCTCCTAAATCAGCATCGTTATGAAGCAGCAGCATGCATCATCCACAGCTTTATAAACAAGCTTCATCCAGTTGGTTGGAGTTATTAACCCAGCCTGGAATCTTAAAAAGAGTTTGCAGAGAGCAACAAAGTAGCCGATGTTTATGACAAATACGTTTGCTTCATTTTAACGAACAGAGGGGACCCAGGTGCACTCTTACTAGGAGCTAAACGAAATATCCTCTTATTCATTTTTGTAATAATAACTGTATTCCAGAGACTACGGTTTAATTGTAAATAATCCCCCACATTCTTTCAGTATAAACTCTTTAAGGAGTCATGAATTTTATTTATACTCTCTCGCTCTTTGAGAGTCTTTTGTTTATTTGCTGTTTAGTTCTTTGTGAAATAACACTCCCAGTAGAAAATCCCCCTCTCTGCTTAAGGAATTAGCCCAGAGACAAAAGCAGAGAATTCTTTAAGCCTTGTTTTGTACTAAGAGAAATGTTTGACATTTCTGCAGAGAGGTGTTTAGTTTGGATTCATTAGGTCTTAGGGACTCTTTTCTCTTTTTTTGGCCTTTCAGTTTCTGTCACTGTTTTTTTTTCCCCTTTCCCCCTCCCTGTGTTTGGTAGACTGAAGAGAATTCACCAATGTGTAATTAGGTTTCCTACATTTGAATAGCAAAATCCAGTTGTGTTTTAAATGGGAAAGCTAAGCACCCCCAAACCTGAAACCTGATTTGTTAGCAGACAAAATAACAGCCAAAGGAGGGAAAAAAGACTTCCCAAAAAGGTATTTAATGCTTGAAATAAATACTACTAAGATTCCAGTGGTAAACTGCACCTCTGGAACTAATGGTGGAAGTTTCAGTCTAGACAGAACTCAGGAGTTTTTATCCTAGAATGAGGCCGTATAATGGTAAAAACACACTGACCCTCTGAGCGCCCTAGCTTTCATTATTGCTGCCCCCAGTGGCGATGCATGGGTGAAGAATTATGGGTAAACATTTTATTGAGTCTAATACAGAGCCCTTAACACAATAAACAAAACCATGGCTACTATGACTCAATCTTACAGGACTGCTAAAGCAAAATTCAGGTCTGGCCCATAGAAGAATTTGAATCACACTTGTAAGTGGAATATGTGACAATGATGTTGTAGCTAGAACTGGACTGGGAAATGGTTTTCTCATCTTGTGTGAATTTTCAAGAGTTCAAAAGGGGAGGTGTGTGTCCTAATCACAAAAAATATATGACAAGCAAAAACTGGGAGGGAAAAATCAGATTGCGTCAGATAAAGATTTCATTTTTTGTAATTTTGAAATGTTTTGTTTCAATTTGGACATTTTTACCATTAATTAATATGTTTCTAATAAAAACATTATTTTGACACAAAAAACAGAAATTTTGTTTTACAGATGGAACATTTCAACTATTCAAAACATGTTTTTCAAAATATTTTCAAAACAGGAATTTCTCCCCCCCCCCCCGGGCGTTTTTTAAAAACAGGATTTTGTAAATACCAAAAAAAAAAAAAAAACACTTTTTGTCAAATTCCTGAACAACTGTAGTTGTTTCCATGTTCCTGGACAAGTCTGTATTTGCAGTGTAAAGAAGGCTAGAGACATTCTTAAAAGCTGGGCAACATAAGACAATTCACACAGGACCGGGAACTTACAAGACATGAAGGATTAAATTGAATTCTGGTGCAATTGTGTGCAATTCCATGGACTTCAACACAGTGGTTTTGATTCCAAATCTTTCTGTTTAAAGGAACAGATCCAGTCATATTCCAATGCTGAATTTTAAAGCCCCCTGTTTTAAATGGGAAGGAGCTGTTAACAGGGCACTTTTAGTGACAGATTGTCGATTTATTTAATCACTTATTTCATCACTTGGTTCAACAGAGAGCAAATTTGTTGAACTTCAGGGCATTCTTTAAAGCCTGTTTTTTTCGAGGATTGTCCTACAAGTGGAGGGAGTCATTATTTAATAAAATTATTTAGCTGGGGTTTGTTTCACTTATATAAGCGCTGAACTCCAGGTTTTTTTTTTTTAAGTAATTGGCTGCTGCCAAAAATACCTGAGTCATCTGGCAAAAAGACTTCATGCAACAGCCAACAATCTTCACTGCTGCATCTGGCAGAACACACCTGTTGTGCTGCCAAACATAAAGCCTAAGATATATCTCAATGTTGCATTAATTTGGACAGGAGTAAGTCAGTGGTGTAACATAAAAGTTTGCTGACCTGCTTTTCAAAGGTCCTAAGCACCTGCAGCTCCCATTAACTTCCTTGTGATTATTGGGTGCTTACTATTTTTGAAAATCAGGCTGTGGTTGTCTCTCTTAAAACATCTTTTAACAAACTGATGCCATTTTGGTGCTCAGACACCATGGTGGTAAAGATCCTGATCCTGATCCAAAGCTAGCTAAAGTTCTTCCATTGATTTATGAGTTTTGAATCAGGCCCCCTTAAAATAGGTAGATAGATTTAATAAAATCTGTATCATTTACAAAAAACATTGAGTTTATATATTGGTATGCCATTGAGGACTCAGTGTTCCTCTCCACTGACTTGAACAGAAAGAACCATGGTCAGACTGCCACTCCCATGATGCAACACTGCCTCCCTTGTGGTCAGAGATGACAGTGCATCATGGACACAACATACCATGAGATTCATGTCCAGCAGAGGAGCCCAGCATATATAGTAGAAAGGGAGCATGAAGAATAGATACATGCCATGTACTTATAGACAGTTTGTAAAGGAATTAAAGATACACTGTAAAATACACAATATATATCCTGGTTCTTATCCTGTTCCCATTACCACACTATCCAAGTGTCTGTATAAAGCCAAATACTACTCCATAGACTTTCAACCAGTTCTACATCCTTTTTGAAGAAAACCTTACAAATTGCTACTAGAGTTAGGCTAATACAAAATAGGTGTCAGTGGAGAGACCTGAGTGGAAACTTCTGATCAATGCTCATATCAGCCATCCTAAAGACTAGCAAAATGTCTGACCATGTGAAGACTGCACTGGAATATAATTCTGAAAATATTATATCATCGTGTAAATCAATGATACATCATCAGGTAAAACAATGGGCTTTCTTCTGATCAACTCTTCTCTAAAAATTATAGACAACCGATGACACTGATTAGAGACATAGAAAGATTTAATTATCCTAATCCAAAACATAGTGGAGTCAATGGAAATCTTTCAACTGGATTCAATGAGCTTTGGATTAGGCCTCATGTGAGAGTGTTTTAAAAGACTGTGACTTGTCCAGTTAGAAGAGGTAGAGATAAATAAGAGGAGACCTGGACAATGTAAATAATAATAATGATGAATGATATAAGCAAGATAAATTCAGACCTTCTATTTCCCCTTTTCTTGTAATATAAGGCCATGGGAACATTCAAAGGAAATGAAGGGCAACAAATTTAAAACTGTTAAGCTTTTAAAAGGAAATAGTTTCCTCTACTTTAGTATCCCTGACAGTATCCCATACCACATACTTCAAAGGACAGAAGAAGGAGCCCTGTTGAAGATAATTATGGCATAACCTAGTTGTATGTGAATTATCATCTTAATACCATCAGTGAGTTGTTGGCTTCTGCCCGGAAGCATAACTGTTTATAACCCTAATTCATATTTTTTATCCTGTCTAATGTAACTGTGGCTGTTCTCATTATCCATATAAATGGATGTAACCCGCTACACAAGTGACTCAAAAATACTCTATTTTGTGTCAGTTAGCTCCATATGTTAATTGTGTGTTCATAAACATAATCTCATATCCCTAAATACAATTTTCTCTGAAATTCCTCATTGGAATCTTAAAACAAAATCATTTTGACAGTGTTCAAACTCCTTCTGTGTCCACCTTGTGCCAACATTTTAGGTCACCAGGTAATTGGCACAAATGCTCTATGCCCAATTAACTCTAATCTAATATTCCAAAATAATAACAGAGAGTGAACCTCAAATCTAAAATGAGGAGAATTCCAAATTCTAAGAGTTCTAACAAACCATATTCTAAGGACTATAACCAGATTGGGACATAGAAACAAGCAATATGACCTGTGTGTCCAGTCAGATATGGCTCAATTTTTTGAATTTTGAATAACTATACAGACTTGTCATTTTGATCCTTAAAATTAACATAATTTGTCATTCATTCTTATTATTTAAACATTAACATTTTTATAATGATTTATTCATATCTAATCTCTTCCTTGTTGCTTGTAAATAAGATAAAAGACAGCACACATTAAAGATACTAATGTGATTATGTGTTATTTTCTCTGTTGCTTCCTGACCATACTAACTCCTTTGTGAGCTCTAAGATATCCAAGTATACTGAGGAAGAACACAAGTTGAATGTACAAAGTTGCTGAATTCAAGCTGAATTCCAAAGGGAGGTACTTTGGAAATTCATTTAGAGAAATCATATTTTTTCTAAAAGTCCCCTAAATATACAAATTGCTTCTTTATTATTACTGGAAGCAGTTTGTTTATACCTTTCATCGTTTCATGAGCAATTCTTTTTAATGGAAAAAAAAATAAAATCAAATATTATAGTTTCCTACTAGTTTAAATGTTGTTCTTGTTTATTTCTCCATGTAAAAGCTCTTATAATTCAATAAAAATGTCATTATTAATTTTAACCAAAGCATTGCACGTTCATCAAAGTTCAGTGTAGATAAAATATGTTATCAGACTAGATCAGGGGTAGGCAACCCCCAGCACTTGTGCCAACAGTGGGACCCAAGCCCATTCAGAGTGACACACAGCACTCTCTGCAGTACTACAGAAATTGGCACCCCTGCCACCAAAAGCCACTCAGGATGTTTTCCTTCGGGTGCAGCTGCGACACAGTGGGGTCCTCCAATGCCTATGCTTCCATGCGACACAGAAAAAAGCTGCCTGGAGTGACTCTCCTCTGTAGTGTGATGCTCCCCAAAGGAGCCACTCTGGGAAGTTTCCTTCTGCAGCACACCTGGGAACCCTGAAAGGAGCTGCTTCTTTTTGTGGCATTCTTGGGGACCCCTGTCCCCAGGCACACCACCAAGATGAGTCGATCTGGTGATTTCTTTCCATGGCATGCCTGGGAAGCCCTCCCACTCCAGACACAACTACTGCTGAACTTTCAGGCGGCCGCCACATTTTTTTCAGCAGAGGGGGTTGCCAGCACCAGCTGAGGGTTAGGGAGGAAGGACCAGCACAGCGGTCAGCAAAGGTTGTCGACCCCTGGATTAGATCATGGCAGACTCCCAAAAAACTTTTCTATAGTGAGCTGACACTCAAAAAACACAAGAGGGGTGATCAATGAAAACACTTTGAAGATATCCTATAGCAGAATCTCATCCCATGCAGTATAAATATTGATAACTTTGAGGACAGAACTGAATGTAGGGCAATGATCAATACAAGTTTTAAACACTTGGAGGAAGCCAGATAAAGAAAACTGTTTGAAGACAAGGCCCAATCATCAGGTCCAATCTTCACTGGTAACCTGGATTTTCTTTTGTTACGTGTCCATGATCTTGCTCCTCACAGTCTACACAGACATTGAGAATACATGAAATCATAGACTCAGAGAACAAGAAAGAACCACAAAAGGTCATCTAGTCCAGTGTCCTGCATTCAAGACAAATTAATGCAAGATCTAGACCAGAGGTCCCAACCTTTTCTCTGCCATGGCACATCTTGATACCTTTAATGATTTTGAGGCATGCCACCATATAGTCTCCAAATGCACTCACAAATATTCATGAGCCAATCCAGAACTCTTTGGATAGTTTTTCAAACACTTCAGTGGCACATTTGCTCAGGTCTGATGGCACATCTGTGCGCCATTGCACACTGGTTGGGAAAACTTGATCTAGACCATTCCTGACAGGTGTTTGTCTAACCAGTTCTTAAAAACCTCCAAGGATGGAGATTCCACAACCTCCCTAGGCAATTTCTTCCAACGCTTAATTACCCTGACAGTCAGGAACTTTTTCTTAATGTCCAACCTGAACTGCTCTTGCTGAAAGTTAAGCTCATTACTTATTGTCCTATTCTCAGAGGTCAAAGAAAACAATTTTTTTCCCCACTTTCTTCCTTCTAACCTCTTACATACCTGGAAACTGTTACTGTGTCCATACTCAATCTTCTCTTCTTCAGATTAAACAAACCATTTTTTCCTTCATAGTTTATATTTTCTAGGCTTTAATCAGAAGCACCTCTGGTCTGAGAAAAGACTCAGAGACTGTCACGCTGCAACTTGGGGTCTGAACCACTTAAGCATGCCGCTGCCGCTGCGGGTGACCCAGCAGCGTACCCGGGGCTCGGGTGCTGGGACTTGAGGCTCGAGCCCCGTAAACCCAACACCAGCAATGCCCCTGGCTTTAATTACTCTGTTGCTCTCCTCTGGTCATTCTACAGTATGTCCACATCTTTTCTGAAATGTGTTGCCAAGAACTGAACACAATACTCCCACAGAGGCCTTATCAGTGTGGACTAGAGCAGAATTACTTCTTATGTATTAGTTACAACACTCCTGCTAATACACACAAGAATGATATTTGTTTTTTTTACAGCAATGCTACCCTGCTGATTCATACTTAACTTGTTATCCCCTTTCCCTTTCTACAGTACTCTTTGGCAGCCATTTCCCATTGTCTATGTGTTCAATTGGTTGTTCATTCCTAAGAGGAGCACTTAGCAGTTGTCTGGCTTGAATTTCATCCTGTTTACTAAAGACCTTTATTCTGGTTTGTCCAGATCATTTTGAATTTTAATCCTTGCCGTCAAAGCACTTACAACCCCTTCCAACATCCAAACTTTACAAGTGTACTCTCTATTCCATTAGCTAAATAATTTACAAAGAGATTGAACAGAACCAGACCCAGGACTGATCCCTGGGATATATGTCCTTCTAGCTTGACTGTGAGCCACTAACTGCTCTTTGGGAACCATTTTCCAACCAGGTATGCACTCAGGCTCCATCTAGGCTGTATTCCCCTAGTTTGTTTATAAAGTCACATGAGATAGTATCAAAAGGTTTATTAAAGGTAAGATATACCACATCTACCATTTCCTCCCATCCCCAAGGCTTGTTAACCTGTTAAAGAAAGCTTGACAAATTGATGTTGATTGTTACTTGTCACCTTATTATCTTCTAGATTTGCAAACTGATTGCTTGATTATTTGCTCCATTATCTTTCCAGGTTCTGAAGTTAAGGTTGTCTATTAACCCTGGGTTCTCCTTATTCTCCTTTTTATAGATTGGCACTACATTTGCCCTCTTCCAGTCCTCTAAGAGGAATATGATGCCATGACATCATTGCTGGGTAATATGGTCTGCCATATGGTTTCTATTGTGATCATTTATTTTTTCCATTGCTTCAAAAATAAAGACTATTTCCTTAAGTCAGCTCTCACTTTTGAAATGGAAATCACATTTGCCTTGCTATACTTTATCAATCTCAATAGAAATGTTGTAAGTTTAGTAAACAGAGCAAGAGAAAACAATGCAAGAGGCTTCCTTATTGCTCATGTATAAATACAAAATTGTTATCTTGTACTTGATGCACTTGTTTTATTTGTTGCACAAACTGATCAGCTATTATAGAAAAACTAGACTTGTAAACCACAGTCATGGTTTCTCTCCATTTAGGACCTGGGCTGGTGCTGCAAAATATGAAGGGTGGATGGTACTCTAAAGGTGTAGGTAGTTCCTGTTGCTGGATTAGTGTCAACATGCTGTAGAATTGCAGAAGCAACTGTAAGGGGTTTGGAAGAGGGAGGTAGGAAAAAAACATTTTCGCTGAATTAACCACATAAGGCAAGACTTTTCAAACTCTCATGGGTGTTGGTGCATCTTTATATAACAAGCCAAAACCTTTATTCAAGAATCAAATAACTGTGGTATAGTTTTCCAGCACTTAGTACATTTCATCAATGCATTTTTGGTTGTTGCAACATTAATAAATTTATAATTTCACCAATGCATTAAACTTCCAAATGATTATTTGAAGGAAAGAATTTATTGAGGCATTTGGCTGTTGTAGAGAGTTATATATATGTATGGGACTGATAGAACTGGTTGGAAACATCTGTGAGGAATACTTCCGCATACAAACCTTAATTCAAGAAAACACTTAATCACATGTCTAACGTTAAGCATGTGTGTTGGTGCTTTCCTGGATAAGGATCCTTTCCTAAATTAGAAGCCACAGGGACTGATCCAAAACCGTCTGAAACTTATGGAAAGGTGTGCTTTGACTTCAGCGGAATCTCGCCCTTAATTAACCACCCATATGGTTTTTATATTATACTCAGATGGTGGACCATAATACTGTACAGAATAAGTATGTAAGAGGTAATTGTTCTGTGAAACAAAGAATTACTTTTACTTTTCTTTAATAATGGTTGTCATTTGAGGTTTGAATAAAATACGTGCTCTGAGATTTTTTAAAAACTCTTCTCTTGCTTCCCTTTCCCTCTGGAATGGCATAGACATTCCTTGAAAGCTCTCTGCCCATTTTCAAGTTTGTAGCAAACCTCCTTTTAATAGGTCTGCCTTGACATGCTGTCTTTAATCCAGTGAAAGATTGCACTGTTTAAAAACTCCTGAAAGGCGATTGCTATCCTTGAAATAGAAAGTGCTGTTTCAATTTAAACGACAAAAGTCTCTTGCAGTTTGAATGGAATACATTAAGCAGTACAGTACAATGCCATGTGACTATCTTTTGTAATTGTCAACAGATTGGCAGTCTGACATCTAATCCTAGCACACCAGTGTTTAATTGCTAAAATATGACTTTATAGCAACTACAAGTATGTCTGGCAATGTCAAGCTGTCCCACACCACGTGGCTGGTTTGCTTTAGAAATGAAGTTTTATACCAGTTTACAGCTGTTGTGCTCCTCCCAACTGCAAGCAGCAACTACCAGAAAAAGCATCTTTGACAGGGGCCTGTGAGTTTCTGAAGATGGCACTGTACATTCATATAATCATAGAAACTGGAAAAGACCATGACAGGTCATCAAGTCCAGTCCCCTACACTCCTGGCATGACCAATTTCCTATTGGTTTAGCCAGCCTTTCTAAGTTATGCTCCAGAATGAAGTGAAACTATTATTATTGATAGTTTCTACTGTGGGTTTATTTAATAGTAGGTTTTTCTTTGCTGAGCTCTGAAAACAAAACCTCTCACAGCTGGCAAAAGCTGGGGAAAAAAAATCTTGTTTTCATTGGATTCAGTAAAAGCCCAAAACTAGGGTATTCACCTTGATTCTTAAATAATTGGAGGAAGTGGTCACAACGTGAAAGCCAAGAACCTTTTGTTCAATTCCCATCTCTCACACTGATTCATTCTGAAGGCCTTAGCCAAGTCGCTTAACTTCTATTAGGGTACGTCTGTATTGCTATAAAACTCCTGTGGCTGGCCAGTGTCAGCCGATTTGGGCTCATACTGCCGGGCTATAAAATTTCAGTGTAGTCATTAGGGCTCTACACTGCAGTTTTATAGCCCCTCAGCCCAAGCCCCAAAAGCCCAAGTCAGCTGACGTGGGCCAGCCGTAGGTGTTTACTGCCGTGTAGGCTTACCCTTTGTTTGTCCACCTTTTTAATGGATATCACAATGCTTATCTACCTATCAAAGATGCTGTCAGACTTCTTCAATTCTGTTTGCAAAAGTGTTTTGAGGTGCCAGATGCTAGAGTGCTAAGATCTATGTAAGTAACTAGATAGATCAATAGATAATGAGGAAAGACACTAAAGACATGCAAAGTATTCTCAGTTTCTTGCTGGCAGCCATAAAGGAAATCATTGTAGGTAATTATCAAAAGCAGTAGGAAACAATGTAGTAGAAGTGAAAACAGTTAAAATATTAATGTTATTTTTTCAAGTTTAAAGTGAAATATTAATTAATATAAAATCCAATATGTTACAAACTAAACAATTTCCTTTTTTAATTGCAATACATTGTCTAACATCTAAATAACACATAATATTACAACAATTTTATTTCCATTGTATTAGCTGACTGGTGCACACTACAATTTGCCTGTTAGCTTGTGGTTCAGAACAACAACAGTAGTTGAGAGATGCATCCTGGTTAGCAGTTTTACGTATACAAGATACTTAAGGGCTCCATGCAAACAGAAAGCAGATTTCATCCATAAAAACAGTTCTATAAGCACTTTCTTAATTTTCAAACTGAAAGAAAATCAACAAAGCCACGAATCAGTTAATTCTTTCATTTTTATCAGTTTACAACACCAGCCAGCCCTGCTGCAAACTCATTGGATAGAAAAAAGTCTATGTGGACAGCAGGGGTTAAAGTCCTCCGGAACAGCCCAGAACGCTGTTCTGGGGCCTACTATTTTTAGGGGATCAGCATTCCAAGCCACCAAAAAATAGAAAATGGTGCCAGAATGCTGTGTTCCAAGGCCCACCATTGAAAAAAAGGAGGCCGCGGAACGCAGCGTTCTGGCACAATTGTCTATTTGTAGGGGCCCGAACGCTGGGCCCCTAAAAATAGCAGGATCCAGAATGGTGTTGCCTTGTGTTCCAGCAGGAAGAGGAGGGAGTTGGGCTCCCCTGCGCATGCGCAGACTGCAGTTTCCCGGCCCAGTGCACTGCCTGTGAGTCCCGGGGGGGACGCCGCTCTCTCGTGGTTGGAGAGGAGAGTATTGGGAGTGCCTGAGCTGGGGGTGGGTATTGGAGGCATGGCGTGGATTTGGGGGGTGGGTATTGCGGGGCTATGGTGGATTTTTGGGACAGGGGAATGGATACTGGGGGCAGTGGGTGGAGTGCGAGAGGGGGCCCAGATGTGTGGGAGGGGGGCCCACCAAATAAAATCGCTATTTCAAATTAACTTAAATCGAAATAAGCAAAAACCTCAAATTGAAATAGCAAGTCTGGACACAGGACTTGCTATTTCGAATCAGGAGAGCGGCAGCATGGGACCTATGGAAACATGGCCCCCTGGCAGAGCCATGTTGCCAACCAATATATAGAAAAAGGAAGGCACCCTGGGAAGAAGAAGGGCAAAAGTGTTAAATCAAAATAATGGTTATTTCCAAATAACACGTCTGAACAGCGTTATTTTGAAACAACCATTTTGAAATAATGACTATTTCAATTTCAGCCTAGGTTTTACTATTTTGAAATAAGGTTCATTATTTCCAAACAGCAGGGCTTGTCATTTCGAAATAACGAAACATCGTTTGGACATGACAACTTTTAAATAAAAACAACAGTCGTTGTTTCGATTTAAAAGCATCGTGTGGACAGAGCCATTAACACTAATGAAGCACACTGAAAATATCATTAAGAACTGTCTTGTAGATGGGTCTGCTATTTCTCATGTAACAAAGTAGATCATGTGTATTTGTAATTCTTATGTGTTGCTTCATGGCCGGCTTGTTGTTTCCATCTCTTGGCATCAGTGGACTCTTGCACTTCCCAGGATGTTTTAACTCACAGTCTCATGCTTTTCTTCAGTAAATATTCAGGATTTCTTCATGTAGATTTGTAAGTTACTCTTTTACCCTGTAACTTTTCCATTCAAGCATAGCCCTGGTCTGAGTTGTAACGTGTCCTAATTGTACAGAAAACTATCACCTCTTAATGACTGCCTCTAACCTTTGTTGTGTGTGCAGGTTGTTAATCCCTTTTTAATAGCTGTATTTGTGTCAGACAGGAATTCTTGTTTTCCTTTGTTCCACTTATAGAAATGTTCTTTAAGTTTCTTGGATGTTTTCATTTTAACAGATAGGGATGTCCCACACACTGCAAATGTCCTTATGATCACATTTGTGCACGCATGTGTGAATACAGGCATATAGATTGTATATGTATGTGTATTATACTATAAATCCATAGATCTGTATCAGCTAATTATTCTGTTAAACTGACCAGAAATAATCTAGTAGGCACTTGACAAATCTAGTGAATACTAAAGGGCACTTGATGAATCTAGTGAATGCTAAAGGGTCCATTCTGAATCTGACTTAAGAATGTCTCAATATCATCTGCTTGGCCAGTTTACAGAAGTTGCCTTTCTTAACAACAGATATGTATAACTTGTAGGGTCCTATTTAATAGATTCTGCTGGTTATGATTAATATAAAGAATTTTCAAAATACTTTATGGTAGATGTCCTTTTTATATGGCCATGCAAAAGGATGAGGGAAAATGCCCACATAGTAGGGTTTATATTATGCTTTCTTTCTCTACAAAGATAAAGAGCTGAAGACATTCTTCCACTTCATTCTCTATCTTTCCTTCCTCCCTGGATAATGAAAGCTGACATCAAAATTTAAGTATATTTACAGCTATCTTTGTGTAGGCTGTTTCTATCATGCAGTTATCAACTCACACTAAATTACATTATAGCAAACTATAAACACAGCCACAAGAGAAAGGAGGGGCAAGAAGAACAGTTGCCCTAATTTCAGAGCATCCAGAACTATATCTTACTCCTCCATAACTCAAATCTACACCACATTCAAGCTAGAAATGAATAAACCCAGCAACCAAAATGTCCTTTCACTAAAATTAAGTAATAACATCAGGGCCATAGCATCACGTTGTGTGATCATTTGATCTCCTTATTGGTGGATCTTCACAAACAGGCAGTCTCTGGAATGATGGATGATCCTGGTGTGAGCTCAGTAACTTGGGCATGTATTTTATTATTGGAAAGAGGTGTGAGGCCAGTTCTAGTTGCCAGTACTAATTGTTTCCCCAAGCAGGAAGCACAATCCTACACTGAACTTCCTCTCAGGTTACTTCCTGCATCGAGCATCCTTGCCCTCTGGCAGGAGCCACGCCTTGTGAGGGCTGCCTGTGGGTGAGCCACACAATAACTCTGTTATGGTAAGGAGTCTGGTGGCACTTTTAAAGACTTTATTAGTCTTCAACTGTTTATTAGTCTTTAAAAGTGCCACCAGACTCCTCATTGATTTTGCTGGACTAGAGTCACTAGACTAACTTGGCCACCCTTTTGAATCTGTTATGGTAACAAACAATTAAAGCTCTCTATCTGCTTCTGTAGGAGGTGGATAACTTTATATCTGTTGCTTTGTTTGTCTGGTCAGGTGTTAATAGTAATCCTTTTATCTGGCAAGATGCTGGTGTGTTCTTCAGTCACCAAAACTGAAAAAATGAGCAAACAGCTAAGAGGACGGGGAAGAGAAGAGGGAAAAGAGTGGGAGTTCAGAATTCCATAAGATCTTAAAATGTAGTAAATTATCCTGTATCTAAATGACTAATGGCTGTTTTTTTTATTTTATCTACAGTTGTGCCAGCAAAGCTTAGTATGTTTAGATTACTTTAATAACTTCCGTTAATAAGGCAATTATATGATTTTTTAAAGAAATCATTTTAGAATGAAAAGAAACATAGCAGGTGCCATTTCCAGAATATAGTTTTTGTATCTTTCATTTTTTTATATATCTGTTTAGTAGGAGGATTTTATAATATTTGCACATGGCAGCATAGATACGGGATGAAACCTTATACAGAGAATAAAGATTTGAGGATTGATTTCAGGGGCTGATGATGCTTTTGAAAATCCTGGCAAGGGTTCCTGTCCCAAGGAACTTAGTGTTTAAATTAGGCATTTTATGAGACGGTGTCAAAAGAGGTTATTTTGGGCAGAGGTTTAGAACTATATGAGGTTTTATGGTTGTCTCTTTGAGTTTGTGGGGTAATGGTGGCTGTATGTTTATGACTGTGGGCACTGCTTGTGGTTACTGGTTTGAAAGCCAGCAATGAATCCCAGTGGTAGAATCCTCTGTAAAATGAGGATTATATGAATTACTAAAAATGTTTAGGGTTTATAATTTATATGACAGTATGGGTTTTCCCACATGCTCCATAGACCTTGTGTTCTTCTTAGCTATACTTAGCTATACTGATGGCGGGCCTAAAAGGAGCATTCATTTAAGTGGCTCTAGATATTTCCAACAACCTTGAACCTTTCACCATGGAAATACACAGCATTGTGGGACACCTTTTCCCATCAGCTTGAGTGAAATGCATCTTGGACTACATTTGTATTATGCACTTTTAAGTCTCTGCAGCTGAGACAATGTAAGGTATTTAAGACGCATTTTACCAACACACAAGAATAAATAAAAAATAAAAGTAAATGCAGCTAAAAAAATAATACATAAAATGACAAAGGTCTTGTCATTTCCTGCTTTACATGGCCTGACTAAAGCAAGTTGACATTTGGAAAGCATACCAGCTAGGAAATAACTGTATAAAACTTGGTGTGTTGTACTGAGAGATGGAAGATAAGAGTTCTCTTCCAAGTCTCTGACTTTGGGGTTGATCCAAGGTTCCATTGAAGCCAATAAGAGTTTCTCCACAGAAATCAATGGGTGTCTTTCTCCTGTTGGGAGACTTTAGTTTAGGCCCTTACCTTTCCTTTCCTTCAGTTATGCCATCTGTGAAAGGAGAATAATGATGCTTACTCAATCTTGCATATTACTTTGCGAGCTGTGGATGAAAAGTGGTATATAACTACGAAATGTCAAAAATCAAATAATAGGTTCAATTATGACAGCGAACAAGAGTGTGAGGGTCCATTGCACAGTTGTACAGACAGATCTAAAGTTCCAAAGGGGTAGCCATGTTAGTCTAGTTCAGTGACACAAACAAGGAGTCCTGTGGTACTTTAAAGACTAACAAATTTATCTATTGCATGAGCTTTCATGAGAGAAATTCCCAATTCATCATTTGCTTGAAGATGAAGAACTTACAGAATGGGAGGAAAATAAATTTAGGGAAGTGTTAAGTCATAGGATCAGGTCAGATTGTTACAGCAAATGAAAGCAGCTGTTTAAATTCAAACAGTGAGGAACAGCAATGCCCCTCTATCTAATACACTGGACAAATAGGACAGTCTCTGTGCAAAAGAGTAAATGGACATAAATTTGACATCAGAAATGACAACATTCAAAAACCAATAGGGGAACATTTCAATCTCCCTGCTCACTGCCTTGATGATTTGTTAATAGCTGTACTTAAACAAATGGATAACAAAGCAAAGCTTCAAAAAGAAACTGCAGAATTAGAATTAATATGCAGACTTGACACTATTGTCTTAGGGGTACATAGAGATCTCAGTTTTTTTTCTTATTACAACAGGTGATTTGATCTCCCCTCCCTCTATTTGCTGTTCCCCCTGTTTCAGTTTAAACAGCTGCTTTAATTTGCTGTTACAGAATGACCTGATCCTATGACTTACACTTCCCTGCAATTATTTTCCTCTCATTCTGTAAATTCCCCATCTTCAAAGTGTCTGACAAAGTGGGATTTTCTCACAAAAAAGCTCATGTGATAAATAAATTTGTTAGTCTTTAAGTGCCACAGGACTCCTTGTTTGTTTAGACAGAGCTAAAGATGTATCTCCCATTATGTGGCTATATAAGAATATCCCACAATAACAGTCCCTGCACCCCCTGTTCCCTGGGGGTCATGACAGCTCACTCTCACTCCCCACAAAAAGAGGACACCAAGAAGGGAGCAAGGAAGAGTAAAGAGGAAATAAGGACATGGCAATCCCTATCCATTTTACACAACAGACCACTATATCAACACATGGGGCACAATCTGAAACTGATGTAAATCAAAGTAAGAGGTGAGATTCTAAGATGATGTACATAGTTGTAGGTCTGTTGGTAGTGGAGTCAGACCAAGTTATATCACCTGAGCCTCTGGCCAGTCCATGATCAACAATAGAAGAAATGGCCACATAATCCAGAGGAGAATGTGAGAAATTAGGAGTCAGTGTTCTAATCCTAGTATGGCCACTGACTGACTTGGTCTTGTGTGGGTCACAAATTCATTTTGTCTTTGCCTCTACTTATGTAACACGGGGCTAATAATGGGTATGTCTACAGTAGGAGCTTAAGTCGACTTAAGGAGGCTTAAGTTGATTTAAGCAAAGCCCTGGCCACATTTGGAGTTCATTAAGTTGACTTAAGGGCTTCCTTAAGTCAATTTAATAGCTCCTGCCCTTAATGTCAACTTTAAGGGTTAAGTTGACTTAACACAATGTGGCCATTAAAGTCAACTTAATATAGTTGACCTAGTGCAGTGGGGCCATTTAAGTCAACTAAACCCAGGGCTAAACCAATGGGTCCCCTGGCTTAAGCTGACTTTATAAAGTCAACTTAATTCAATGTGGCCTCACTAAGGGCTTCTTAAAGTCAACTTTAAGTAGACTTTATTTAGTTGACTTAATAAAATCAACTTAGCTTTTGTAATGTAGACATAGCAAATAAGAGGTGCTAAACTACTGCTTGGAACAAATATGAAGATTAATTGATTAATGTTCACACGCCACTTTGACATCTAAACAACACTATTATACAGAAGTGACAGTAAATATAATTAAAATGATGCCAAACAAATGTATTTTATTTATGAAGCAAATTGCCTAAAACAGTGAAACTCTGGAAACATTTTCTGGGCTCCTTCCACTTTGGGTAATATAGTCTTTCTAATCCTACAGACCTGTTGTTGACATTCTAGCCCCTTGCACAACCACTGACAATTTTGGAGTATGTGTCCAGTGCTTTTTTTTCCCCCTTGAAATACTACATCAGACTTACTTGGCAGATATTAATATGTCTCTATAAAGGAAAACAAACTCAATAAAAGGAATCCTAAATATGTTGATTAAAAAAATTGCTGATCCCTTAGCTGCCTCCCAAACTGAAATATCATCTGTGGCTTCTGATCATTGGGAAAAAAGCTCCATGAGAACCTCAGCTACCAAGGAGTTAATACAGTCATTGTAGTATAAGTATTTGGTTAATTTGCTTATTAAAATCATGAAAAGCTTTTGGCTCTTTGACACCCAAACAAAAGGTGAGCAACTGAATGACTTTTGACCTGAGCTTATCAGATGACTGGTGTAATGCTGTCAAACCCTCATCACTGAATTCAAGTAAGGTCACATTTTATAGGTGTTTATGACAGTTTAAGGTTCATACTGCCTATCTTTGTCAACACTAGAATGATGCAGGTCAAATGGCCGGGTTAATGAGGCAGAGCACAGAGGAAAAACACAGGAAAGAGACTAATATCTAAATTAAATATCAAATTTAAAGAACCTGTAAAACAAACAAGTTCTAACAAAGGCTAGAAAATCACAAGGGCTCGATTGAATGTTATGACTTCCACTTGTGTAATTGGTACTTGTGAGTTAAACAATATTTGGGCAGAGCAAAATTGGAACCAAAACTGCTACAAAATAGTTTGTGGCATAGTTCATTTCACTCATTTCTGTGTATGAGAGACCTTAAAATTGTGTGATTTCCTGAAATTTCTCCAAAAACATTTCTTTCACTACAAAAAGATGAGAATTCCCTGGTTAAAACAAGTTGACCCAAAATTGGTCCCATTTCATACTCCAAATATTTTGTGAAAAGTGAATTAATTTTTAAATTCATAACAAACTGAGCATAAACTCAGATTTTGATAATTTCCAATTGAAAATATTTGGGTCACATTCAAGAATTATGGAAGTTCATAGCAAGTGACCATATTTTCAAAATCTGGGACATTTTGCTGACAGTTTTAAGGTGTTGGAAGAGCTGTACAGAAGATAAAATCATGCTTAGAATGTATACTGGTGTCATTACTAACAGTTTCTGCTTAAAAAATTATATGGATCTATTTCTCAAAATGGAGGATTTTTTTCCCAATAACTCAATATTCTGAATTAATTTATCTTGAAACACCAAACATGTCATTAGCATTCAGTTTGAGCTAAAGAACATATTTGACAATACAGTATGTACATTTACATGGCTTTTCACTCCAAACACTATTCATCACATAAAATGTTCATTCCTCTGGACTGGTTGTTCTAATAAATACAGGACAAATCATACTAGGAATATGAATATTCCTTGAACTAATTTGGAGTTCTAAAGTAAAATAAATATGGTTTTGATTGATAAAATGAAAACCAGGACACTTCAGAGGTCCTGAAAAGAGATCCTGAAACATGAGGTCTTGTAAGAAAAAAATGAATTGCCCCAATAAAAAATTAGTTCAATGGTAACTTTACATTTATATCTTGGGTCTCCTGGGCTATGTTCACACGTAAACTATTATTTCTAAATAAGTTATCTTGAAATGAGTTATTTCAAAATAAAGTCCTTATTTCAAAATAAGTTAATTCAAATTAAGGGAAAGCCTGCTATCAAAACGGCTGTTATTTTGAAATGGTTATTTCAAAATAAGGCCGTTCGGACATGCTATTTCAAAACAGTTGTTTCGAAACAATGGTGTTGTTTCAAAACAATGTGTCCAAATGCTGTTTCAAAACAATGGCTATTTTGATTTCCTGCTAGGTTTTACTGTTTTGGAATAATGGCTGTTATTTCAAAACAACAGGACCCGTTGTTTCGACATAACAGTACGTCGTGTAGACATAAGAATTTTTATTTCGAAACAACGGGTGTTGTTTCAAAATAAAACTGTTGCCTGAACACAGCCCTGTAGACTATCTTTCTCAGAGAAAATCAATACTATGTTATGTTTGAAAATAAAGATATTTGTTTTTATCCTTAGGTGAAATTTGGTTGGTTGGTGTGGCAGTTTGGTTTGGTTTTCCCCAAAGTGAAAATTATGGTCTTATTACTGTGGTTGTCTTAAAATTTAGTCCTTCCCCAACTCCTCCCATTAGGATATACTAGAATTTTTTTTAGAGTTACATATATTATATGAAGTGAAATATACCATCATATTTAATTTTTTCCATGACAATAGTCACTTAAAGCTGTAGGGGTATCTCCATTTTTCAGTTGAAAGAATGAAAAAATAAAATCCTAGCTCATCACATGAATCATAACCTCCAGTTAATCTCATTATAGGTTTGAATACTGTAAATCAGCTCTTTCAGCATTTATTCTCTCTCTCTCTCTCTCACACACACACACACACATACGCACATGCCCATACATACAGGTAATGAATTTAGTGCCACACTAACAGCTTTGGAGATGTAAATAAATCTGTAGAGAATCTTACATTAAACTAGTGTGTGTGTTAAGCACATATCCCTCCATGACAATTTGAATATGCTGTGGGGCTCTGTGTTGGGTGGTAGGAAAATCTGCTGAGCAACAAAAAAGTTTCTCCATACTACAGTACTTGTGTCTTTCTCTGAGGGCCATTTAATGAGGAAGGTGGAAAGGGAAGTGGACCACTGTTAGAACAATATGAAGTGTATTTACATACAGCTCTAGTTCAGCACTGCATCCAAGTTGTGGTGGCCATTTTTATCTCTTGAGACATATATGGTACAATTATTTAGGCAAAACCATATGCAGATCTCTCTTATGATTTTTGGTGATTTTTGGCCCAGCCTTAAAATCCTGAGGCTCTTAACAAGAGTTTTGATTTGTCTGAAATCTTTGCATTTCACTTTTGATAGAAAACAAAGTTATAGTTTGATACTTGTTTGTAACAATTTGCATAAGCATGCATTTATATTGAGGTTTTCTTGGAAAAAAAATCTTATAATAAATTATATAAAAATAATTGACCATAAAACTAGAAGAAATGTGAAACAGTATGGAAACTCACTGATTTATTAATTAAATAGATCAGGGGTGGCCAAACTATGACTCATGAGCCTCTTTCACAGTTAAAGCGTGACTTACAGACCCCACTAAGCCCACCTCACACACACATTCTCTATCTACCAGTTTGGGATGGGGAACTTGGAGTTTGTGTTTTATGGAAGGATGGCGAGCCTAGAGGATTTTGCCCAGCAGAAAGAGGTTGTTAGGAGGTCAGTAGGTTTGGTCACCCCTTAAATAGACCATACATCCTCTGACACCTTGACTTGATGGAATACCTCGTTAACTGCTTGCTTGATGTACTCCATTATACCAGCCTAGGTGAGGGATGTCATGCAGTCTATTTCATCCTTTAATATTCCTTCATTCTTCTCAGTTACAAGCTGTGTGCACATTTGTTTGCAAGACTATCAGAAGAGGATAAGGAAGCTTAAGTTTCAAAAACTCTTTTAGATGCACATGCAACTCCTCTCTGAGTAGTCTTTGGTTTTTAGCAATTAGTGCCAGAAGAAGACAGAAACCATCTCATTATTATAATAATTTTGTCAGAGGCGACCATAAATTTAAAAAATTCAGTTCTTTCCCTTTTCTCTTAACCAGATGGAGGTCAAAGGATCTACAAGTACTATTACTACACTGAAATATGGATTCTTTTCAGAAAGTTTCTTATAAACTCCCCATCTAGATGCAGGTTTTGTTAACACAAAAGCTTCCTGGGTTCTCAGGACTTTAAATCATCTTTATTGTGATTAAGTATTTCCCACTGGTATGTCTAATTATTATTGTCAAAACTCCAGCTAGGGTCAAGGCCGGTGTCAGGGCTGTTTCCCCACTCTGGCACTTTGAGTGCAGAAGGTGGGGGCCTGAAAAATGCTTTAAAATCCACTGGCCCTAAAGCCTTGTTTTAAAATTCTCCAAGGCTACCAATTGCCTGGCCTTGGAGTGATATTCCAGCCACCACCCAAGTGCAAAATCCTCTTGAAAACCCAAGAAGGCACACTTGGGAATTCTTTCCTGCAAAGGTACCCTCAAATCATTTTTCTTCCTCCCTCAGGAGAGGGATTGAATCCCAGCTATGATATCAGCTGAGAATGGGGCAGAATCCCCTTTAGTAGCTCTCTATGCAGTCTGAGGCACAGGCACACAAAATCTCTTGCTTTTTTAGGACACAGAACCAGAGCTTATTTCAAATGGATGAATTCTTTAATTAAGAACAGCTAAGAAACACAGAGTTGCTTCTCTGGGATTTAATTTAGGTAGTTACAGGATAGTGGGAAGGGGTATATGTGCTCTGCACAGAGGAATCCAAAAATGAACCAAAACAAAGAAATACCCTGAACATCTAGCTAAACATTCCCTGTTTTACTCACATTAGGTTGGTTACAGAATTAAGCTCTTCTTAGGCATGGATGTCATTGGATTCTCTATACCTGACTGCCAGGGCCTCCACCTGGTCCTTCCAGGAGCTCTGGTGCCACAAACAGGCCACAGGTAGGGCTGCTGCTCCAATTCAGAAACCTTTATTGTTTCTATTCACTGTCCTGGGACTTCTCTAGGACCACAGTCTATGGTATTAATCCCTTCCTCAACTACAGTTGGTGTCTGGGTTGAAAGGGCACGTGGTCTGAGATCACTTTGGAGGTTCAAAGCTGAAGTAGCAGTCCCTACCAGCTTCACCCCATAGGATCAAGTGAGAATCAAGCTCAATGAGCTGCCCTGGGTTGGGTTAGAGCCAACTGCATCAACAGGAGTGGGATTGGTGGTTCAGAAGCAGACTAAGACATCAGGAGCAGAGCAGGAGATAAGGAAGCAAGAGCTAGGCAAAGTATCAGGAGCTGGGCTGGAGTCAGGAACCAGGATGAAGGCATAGTATCAGAATCGCACCGTCTGCAGCAGCAAGCTGGGGAGATGCATCTCATTGAACAATCTCCAGGTGTTTTCCTTAAGCTATAAATAATATGCCAGGGGCAATCAGTTAAACTGGTAGGCTCTGCTAGTCAGGACCTCTGTGGACAGGACCTCCAGTAGAGCTTGAACCTTTAGGTCTCAGAGGCTGCTGTTTCCCACTTGGCCACAGTGCCTGGAGGTGGTGAGGACATGATAACCACTCAGAAGCCTCCAGAATCATGGATCCACACTGTTATTATTATTACTATTTGAATTATGATTCCCAATCAAAATCTGGACCCCATTGAGCCAGCTTCTAAAATAGCATGTAATACATAAAAAGACATGGTCCTGTCTTAAAGAGTTTGTGATCTAATTTAAGACAAAATACAACAAGTGAATGTGACAAATGCTCAACACAGATTCAAAATGTAAACATAGATAGGAAAATGGCTGTAAATTTCTTTAGCAAAGATAACACCTATCAATATCTCTCTCACAGTCTTTATAACATGAAACATGTCAAATGGTGTGTACGTTATTCAGTGGAATGCAAATCCCATCTTGTTGCTATTTAGAAAAATACATATGGAGCCCAAAAAAGAGATAAGAAAAAATGCTTCTGATTCAAAGAAATGAGGGATCTGGTTCCTGCACATTTTCTTTCTGTGATGAATTTAGCACACCTGGAGATACAACTAATTAATAAATAGTGAAATAGCATTGCCTTGGCTCAATTTTCTTTTTCTGTATAAAGACTATAAACATCAAATAAAACAAGCAAACATTTTTTTCCTATCCTTTTACAAGTCAACACAATAGTGTCTCCTCTTGAGTTGATGATCTTTATAAGAGTAAAAACTGGTATTGTGGTTAGGACATGAGACTGAGACTCAGGCTGGGGTCAAGTCCTGACTGACGCAGACTCGTGGGAGTTTGGCAAATTATGTAATCACTCTGTCCCTCAGTTTGTCATTTGTAGAATGGAGCTAACTTTTCCTTCCTCCTGGTTTTTGTCTTGTGTATTTCTCTTGTAAGCTCTTTGGGGAGGGACTGCATTTCTTTTTGCACATATAGCACCAGTTACAATGGGGTTTACCTCAGGGCCCCTAGGCACTAGTGACATACAATTAATAAATAATAATAAGTGTCTGAGTCTAGATGTCAGCCATTTGCTGAGATAAGACTCAAAGGCTACATCCTCACCTAGTAAAAATGAGCAAAGCTTCATGGACTTCACTATAGCTACACTGGTTTACAGCTGCTGAGAATATGAGCCAAATTTCAAAATGTTACATTTCTGTGTGATTCACTCTTTCGGGTATTGGAAAAGACGGCTTGAAATAAAATAGCCATAAATGTATTCCCTAAAGAGAACACCTCTCCCAATCACTCTTGCAGTCTTCGTAAAATGAGACATGTTGAATGTCATAGAGGATTGATTAGCTGAAATATCTGGACTATTTGGAACCACAGCCTGAATACCGACCGGCAGGCTTTCATCAGGCCTTCATTCTTCTGAATTAGTTACACTGAGTTACATGTCGTTTACAAAGTGGACTCAACTCAGTCAAGATCCTAGGTCTTCACTGCTCTGTGCTGGCTGAAGATACTACAGCTTTTATAGTTGTTTGTTGTTGTTGTTGTTGTTGTTGTTGATAATAATAATAATAATAATAATAATAATAATAATAATAATAATAATAATAATAATAATAGTTGTAAAATGAGGATTTTTCCTACTCTTGTTGGTTTGGCCAAACCTTCCTTCCTTTTGCTGATAGATCTTAGGCTGCAAGGCAGTTCTTTGCCAGGTTGCTGCCCCCCCCCCACCTTACAGATGGCACTATTTGAGGTATAATGATTCATGTATGGATATAGGACCTACTCATGAATAGAAATCCATATATGCAAACACTTACTTCTAAGTCAAATAAGGACGTGTATCTCAGTGGAAGCAAATCTTAGAGTCTTACCTTGCAGAAACTTAAGGCTGAAGTCAGTGGAGCTACTTGTGCATAAAATTACATACATGCTTAAAGTTTTGCACAATTGGCATCATCATTTGTAAAATGCTTTGGGATACATCAGGATGGAAAGTGGTGTGTGTGTGTGTGCATAAGTTATTTATTACCATTATCAGGAGCAACTAGAAAATTACCATTATTAAATATATAAACTAGATATTAAAAATGAATCATGCAAATGTTTTGTCCCTTTTTATAACCTGTAATTACTGACAAATTGTAAAGGAAATAATGAAAAAAGATAAGGAATGTTACAGTGTGTGGAGATCTACATTCAGTTTGTGCAAACAAATTAAAATCAGCTATGGAAAGAAATAATTCCCATAAGACTAAATTACTGGGTATACACACTTGCCAAAATTTCTCTCCTTAGATGAAGTGCGTGGGAAATGTGAGTGTGTTTTTGGCCCATTACATCTTTCCTTACAACTTATTATTAATATAAATCTAAAAACAGAGAGCGTATCTATTGAAAAATTTCCAAAGATCTCTCTTGAGCAATTTGAAATCTTATGGAAAATGATTTCTAATATCACAGAAAACATTATAACACATTAAATACAATTGGGAATGTACTATTGAAAATATTACTTATTGCACACAAATGAAGGAAATAATCCAGTTCATTTTAATCGGAAAATATTTCTTCCAGTGCTATGATTTTGTCAGCTATAAAGATGATTAACTCCCCAGTTCAGTAAGGTACTTAAGCACATGCTTCTGTCTATCTCTATTCAGCAAAATGCTTAAACTCAGGATTTAAGCACATGCTTAAAGGTCAGACATTTAAATATATTAAGGTCTAAAGATACAAACAGGTGGTAACTGGAATTTTCAAAAATTCCTAGGCACCTAACTCTCATTGAATTCATTGACTTCAATGAGAGTTAGTCACCTTATATATATTTTCATAGGAATTGTATGTGCTGAAGGTGTTTAGAGTTAAAGGACAGAAGAGGGCTTGGATCATGTAATCTGACCCCATGTATATCACAGGTCACCAACACCACTCATAAGTAGAGCCCAGCATGGATACAAGTATGTGAATCCATATCTGATATCCTACCTCTGCAATCCACACTACCTCTTTTAGACGTACTGGCATCCTCACCATCAATCAACTATTTTCTGCTAGCCCACCCCCATCCCCTCTGCAATAGTTGTTGAGCCCTGCCACGCCAAACAGCTGATCAGATGTTTAGCCCTGTCTCTGCTGAACAGCTGTACAGTTATTTCTTCTGCACCTGGGGGCTGACAACTGCCCCAGCTCTCCCGGAGAAGTTACAGTGGTCCTGGAAAGTCAATCCATGACCATCTATGATCCACAAAAAATGGTCAGTAGATATAATATGGATATCCCGTGGATTAATAGGGCTCTATGCATCACGTACAGAAAGGCAGACAGGATATGTATAACCAAGGGAATGCAGGTAGGCAGTGAGAAGTACATGATACAAGTATAGGCATGAGGAAATATATTTTTCTCAGCAAGGGACACATACACACAAATGCCTCTTGCTGAAGTAACATTGTTCTGTGAGGCAAACATCATCTACAGAAAGATGCTATTTGAGGAAAGAATACTCTCAGCAAGAGCGGTTCAGGGGTTATTGGCCATGCAGGAGAAAAGAAGCATCCGCCAACAGAGATTAAGGAAGACTAGAGACTGAGAGGTAGAGCTGGCATGAGAACAGGTCGGACGTATCTTCATTAGCGAGTATTCTCTTAAATCATTCATACATATACCAGGCTCATTCACTAGAGTATCTACGGAAAGAGATCACAAAAGGAGGGTGAATTCAGCCATATGGAATATGGCTAAAATTTCAAACCAATAATCTGATATTTTTAACAGAAGTTACACAGTTGTAGTCACAATATATCCCATCCATTTTTCTCTCAAGAAGGATTATACCCATCATCAAAGAAGTCTAAATGCAACTTTCACTCCTAAATGATTTGTTGAGCTTCTAGTGGACAATCTCAAACAATCCCTACAGAAAATGCTTTTTATTTTGGCTTGCATCCAAATCTAGTTTTGTCATAATGAATAATAGCACCTGTAGCTAATAACTAGCAACCCAAACAAAAACAAGGTGAGACTTGGGGGCACTTAACTCAGCTGTGGAGGAATAGAAAGCTGAGCTTCACATACAGGCACATACATATATTTGTCCTTGATATACTTGTAGAACCATCCTCAGAGGTTTCTAGGTGCAGCTTGACAAAACCCTGGCTGGGCTGATCTAGTTGAAGTTGGTCCTGCGCTGAGCAAGAGGTTGGAAAAGATGACCTCCTAAGGTCCTTTCCAACACTAATCATGTATGATTCTATGAATACACAAAGGATAAATAATCCTTCAATATCTAAAAAAAGTTCCTTCAATATCATTATTAATCATATTGTGGTAGTGCCTCAAGACTAACAAAAATCAATGTCATGTTGTACAAATGCAGAGCAGGAGACAGTCCCTGTCCTGAAGAGTTTACAATCAAAATAGACAAGACAGGCAACGGGTTAGGGAAGGGAATGAGACTCACATGCATAGTCAATAGTATGATGGCTGCATAAGTCCATGTTAATTCCATTGGTAGGTTGGGTGGTAGTTAGAGGTGGAATAGCTAAGCAAAAAGAAAAAGGAAGGAGACGAGCGGAGAGGGACAGAACAAGTTAGACGAGGTAAGAGAGAAAGGTATAAGAGGCCAGTATGGAGATCTTGATATGAACAATCTGTTATGGGAAATGTATACAAATAAGTCTGGGTGGGAAATTTCCTGTCCTACAAGAATTTTTGAGGTTTAATTTCTTTTCCTCCTTACAAATCAGGATGAAAGTCAAAATCTCAAATTTTTGTGATCTGGGAAACCAAACTAAAAGGGTTTTGGAAGTCATTTTGAACCCCCAAAATCAAAACATTTTATTTTGAAAATATTGAAATGGGCTGTTTTGACAACTTTTTTGTTTTATTTTATTTTTAGTCAGGACATTTGTCAAAACCAGACCCTTTCCATGAAGCTTTGATTTTGACAAACCAGCATTTTTGGTGTAAAAAGAGCTTCATTTAAAAAAACATAATCCCAACGTATTATTTCTTGTTCATTTCAGTCATAACCATCGCATCAGTTTCCAAAGGGGTATCTGTGTTACTCTAGTTCAGCAAAACAAACAAGGAGTCCTGTAGCAATTTTAAAGACCAACAAATTTATGTATCATGTGAGCTTTCATGGGAGAAAATCCCACTTTGCCAGATGCATGAAGATGGGAAATTTACAGAAATTTACATCACATCAATGTTACCACTTAGCATACCTTTAGGACTGAAAAAGATCCTACAGGTTTCTACACAGCTATTGACTGTGTGTTACTGTGCTGTATTTTCAAACCAGTTTTTCTTGTGATCAGCAAAAAGTCCATTTTAAAAATGAATTGTCAAAAAACAAACAAACAAAAAAAAACAAGAAGAAGAAGAAGAAAAAACAGATCCAGTTGCATTTTTGGTCTGTTCTTGATAGTGGTATCAGAATTGTAGTGTATAGTTGTGTACTTGAATATGTTTAAATTTTTTAACATACACAAATACTAGTAACCAGGGGAAAGTAGTTTCTACATTAAGTATAACAAAGAAAGCCAAGGGAACATAAACTACTTCAAAGATTCCTTTTCCTGGAGTTGTGTGTCTGAAGTCACATAAACAAGGACATTGTTAAAGCTAGTGTGTGTGTGTGTGTGTGTGTGTGTGTGTGTGTGTGTGTGTGTGTGGAAGAGCTGTAATATGGAATCTACCTGTGACCACTCCCTAGTACTTAAGTGGTATTAGTTAAAATAGTATTCTAAGGCTATGTCTACAGTAGCCAATTAGTCCAGATTAAGAAAATTTAGTCTGGACTAATTTAGTCCGGGTTTACACTAGGCTTCGCCTAGTTCAAAAAAAGAAATTTCTTAGTTAGAACTAAGCAAAGCTTAGTCCAAAATAGTAAACTTGATTTTAAGTTCAAACTAGCGTAATGTAGACCCTGACTAACAGCTTAGTTCAAACAAGCCACTATGACTAGTTCGAACTAAAAAGTTAGTTCAAACTAGGCAGCACGGCTAGTTCAAACTAAAACCCCATGGCTAGTTCAAACTAACCTCGGATTAGTTCAGACTAACCCGGAACTGCTTAGTTTGAACTAAGGAAGTCCAAACTAAGCGTTTCAATAAAGACATAGCCTAAAATCCAGTGCAACAAGCTTAAATACCATTATACAGGAATTCACATACAGATCAGGAAACCACAAAAGTCTGTCCCCATTCACCACTGCATTTAAGAATGTGTTTAAGTCCAATTTGACTAAGGCAGCATTTCTTCTTCCCATAGATTGGTCATCTCTTCAGACGCATCACGATTCTTTTCTCACTCAACCTATGGCAAGCTCCCCACTCCTTCCCCCTTAGTTTCAAATGCTATCACCATGTACTAAAGATGTTTGCTCTCACTCGAGCTTATATGCTAGAGTAGCATCTCTTTGACATCCTGTTATCCTTCTAGATTTTCAATGTTTTGTAACTTTTGAATATAGTTAAAACTAATGGAATAATTCATCATGAAAAACATTGGTTGCAACTTTTGACATTTTTAATCAAGTAATTGTATGTAGATATCTTTGCATTTCAACCCTTTTTAAACAGGATAGCAAGGGAAATATCAGAAGTTTGTTTTACCTCCAGTACCAGCTACATAAGGCATCAATGAAACAATTAAATTAAACAAATTTTGCCTGAATGTATTTTTCCTATCTGACTCCTTTCTTTTTATACCCCTCAGACTTAGTTCTTTTCAGTGCCTTCAAAGCATTTCATTCTTATTCACTAATAAATCTTCAAAAAATGCTCCTGGAAAGTGTTATCATCTTAAAAAATCAAACAAACTGATGGAGAAACTGAGTCAACGAGTTTCAGTTCCTTATCTAATGCCACAGAGTTATAGGGCCTAATCCTCTAGACAGGTTAATGCACTACTGAGTTGACACAAAGGATCCATAACACCATCACAAATGGCCAGTGGAAAGTTTGCTTGCCATAGACTCTAACAGAGAAATTCCTTGAAGATATATTAACAACACTAGGTCAGTTTATGCTTCTAACCCCTACTTCACCGTCTAAGAACTTGGAAGAAAAGATCATGACAAAGCTCTAAGACAAGTCTTCATGGTGTAGGATCCATTGAGGACCTTAAATCAGTGGAAGAAATTAAAGCCACATCATGGCCAGGTCTAACAGGAAGAACTAAGAAGCCAGGTACACTTCCTTCAGCTGGATTAAATTCATGAATTTGTGGCTTCCTTTTATTTGTTATTCTAGGGAACATCAGGAAAAATTCAGCTCAGTCCCAAGTCTGCAAAGTCACATCTGTTGGGCTAATTGACAACAAGTTTAACCTGTTTACCAGTTATATGTGATCACTCTTTATTAGAAATAATGAGCCTCATACCATCCAAAACAAGATTATTTTGGTGTGGGAAAATCTTTCAGGAAAATAGACTTAAAAAAGGTGGCAAAGATACAACGGTAAAGAAAGGAGGTAAATCATCAATAGGAAATTGCCCTATCTAAGTCAAATACATATTTTGGTATATATACTATTTATGCAATAGACCCTAATGGCTTCTTCAAAAAGCCATTAAGGAGTATTAAGTAAATACATAATTTGGTACGTGAGCTACATTTTGAAAGGACATTCTTCTGTTTACAATACATTCTTTCAGGTCTGAAATCTATTCCTCTGAAGTGCCTAAATAGTGACTCACAAATGGATCCTTAATCCACAGCAAGGAAACCAGACTAGCTATATACGGGTTTACATAGATGGTTAGAAAGAAAAAAAAGAGAGAGAGAAAAGAATCCAAATGAAATATTAACCAGCTGAGTGCTCTCCAGTGTATGAGTCCATGAGACAAAACATGCCTCCACTGATACTTTATCCCCCTAATATGGAACGTGCTCTTTGCAATACTGACAAATGTAAGTTCCACATGTGGGGACTTGCATGAATGAATAGCAGAAAAGGGGTGAAAGGAATGCTTTTCTGCTATGGAGTCTTCCAAATTGAATGAAAAGTCATGTTTCAAGACCTGTCTATTTTGTATTAGAAAGTATGTCAATTCCTGTGATAAATAATTACTACTTACAAAGGAATGTGAACCAAAATCAGTGATCCAAACACACAAACTTCAGAAAAGTTTAAAGCTAGATCTCAGCTTTCTGCTTCACACTTACTTAGCCCATAGTCTGCAGGACTCATATTCCCTACAGACTTCAACTTTAATTTTCACTACCTTTAATGTTATATAACCCTTCTGCCAGGGCAGGCTGGCAGAACAAGGGCCGGGTTCTATATCTAGGGGTTTCCCAATAATGTAACACCACCATCTGGCTCGAGCCCCCCATCCAGGCTTCTGGGGAATCCTGCCCTGTTCCCTAGGCACCCCCAAAGGGGTAAGTCTTCCCCTCTGGCAAGCACGAGTCTGAGTGAAGTAAACAGAACTTTTAATAGCGACAAAATGCAATGTGAAAGGTCAAATAACAGATCAGTGCTGATCTAGAAAATCAATACAGAGCAAAGTTTCCAACAACCCATACCGCATAACAGAACATACAAGACATAATGGCAAAACCCCACACCCATCTGGAGAATCAGTGCTAACTAGGCTCCCAACCAACCCTAGGGTATGTAGGGAGTGTCTTTCATGCCAGCTGTCTGCCAGCACCACCCACTGGTCGGTCACTCCATCCAATATCACAGTACCTTGGCTTTACCCGCTGTCCGCTGGCTGCACCCACTGGGCGCTCACACCGCCCAGCTTGCCGCTGGCTGCTCTCACCATCTGCTGGCTCCACCCACTGTCCGCTGGCTCAGCCTACCAGTCATGCATGCCACCCAGCTTGCCGCTGGCCACTCTCACCCTCCACTGGCTCTGCCTGCTGGTCACTCCTTTTCAGTGATTTCAGCTCAGAGAAAGGAGGTTTCCTCTCTAGTGATTTTAGCTTAGAGACAGTTTGCCTCTCGCAGTGATTTCAGCTCTTAAACCTCAAGTAGCTGAAAACAGCTATTTCTATAAAAAAGAAGAGGCCTCAGAGAAGTCCAGCCAGATCTATCATTTAACAATGGGGCCATTGGGGAGGCAAAATGCCTCAGGCACTGCTCCAGAAGGAGCTATGCAAAAACCCACCCCCTCTTAAACTTTTCAGGCTGAAATAGCCTGTGGCCTTTCTTACAAATCTCTTTTTAACTAAAGGCAGCTTTTACCCCTTAACTAACCCAAACAGATTTGGAACAAGCAGAGAATAGCATATTACCAAAGACAGTATTTCATATTTCCCTTCAGTAGAATACAGATATTGACAGATTTGTGATCAGATTAACCCCAAATACCATTACCCGCTATGCCCTGCACCTAGTATGCTAACACCTAATTGCGCTTTTTGTTTTCATGCTAATACTGGACCCATGCAGATTAATTGCCCCCCTTCAGAAGCTGTTAGGCACAGCTTCTAAGGCTGCCTTACAGTTATAATAGATTATTAGCACATTCCTTCTTAGACTGTAAAATCTTTGAGAGTGGGAGCTTCTTTTCACCACCTAGGGTTGTGCCCCTATCCTAAATTGTGTCCTCTGGGAACTGCAGCAAATATTAATAAAAGAATAAAAGAATAATAAATTTACAGAGAATTAAATGAGATGTCCAAGGTCACAAAAAAATTCAGTGGCAGATGCAATTACATACTCCACAAGTCTTGACAGCCCATCACTTGTCCCAACAACTAAATTATATTCCTTCTTTCCCCAACAATCGAGTGGCTAAATGGTGATAATGAGTGCAAACTGTGCACATGTATTTGAGGGAGAATATGAACTTCTTTTTATGTAGGGAGATGCCTAGGCAGTGTAGTTTAGTTAGAGAAGAGTCAGTGAGACATGATTATCGCCGAACAATCAGTCACATGACAATAATTACTTTGTTTTATATGGGGAGAAGGTTTGTGTGTGTTTGGAAGGGTTGATCAAAACTAAAGAAAAGGGCATGATCTAATGGTCTGAGCACAGGTATGGGAACCAGGAAATTTTGTGTTCCAAATCCAGCAGTGACATCTGTTTCCTCAGGAAATTAATTTTACTGCTTTGAGCATCCATTACCTTGTGTATGGTGTGGCCACAATAACACCTACATCACAAGGGTGCCATAAAAATTACTTAATGTTTCTGAAGTGCTTTGAAGCTATTATTACATATGTATTATGCTTTCATAATACAAATCTCTTCTTAAACATACAGTATTGTTGGGCTGAGAATACATTTATTTTATATCTCATTATTTTTCAGAAGTATTCTATAGTACTTCCCTGTCTACCTAGGTTTCTGGTCTTCACCTAACCACCTTAGGTCCTTACCTGACTTTTATCACTATTACATCTGAGCATGACACAATCTTTGATACTCAAACACCCACCAGGACAGGGACGCACTAATCTCCCTTTTACAAAGAGGGAACTGAGGCACAAGATTAAATTATTTGTATGAGGCTAGTTAAGAAGGCTGTGGCAGAGTTGGGGGATCCGCTCTTCCAAATTCCAGTCCACTGCTGTAACCACAAGGCAATCCTTGAAAGGGCTTCATGGCAACAAAAATGCATATTAAAACATCAACAGCCCACAGGATTAAAATCATATAAAATTCCACATTAATAAAAACAGATTTTTTTGCTTGAAATGCCTCATGTTTTTCAGGCCAGGAATGGGCTGGGCAGGCTAGATCAAAGCAATAATACCAAATGTTAAGTAAATGAAGTTGTAAAATCTTTGTCAAGCATTGCTCAACTCTTCAAACCATATGGAGCATGACTGCTGGGCTTCATATAATGCCCTGTATGTTTTTCATTTTCTATTGCCCTGTTCACAGCAAAAAGCACAGTACTGTAATCTTGTTCTTCCATTAACTACCAGTTGTTTCTTTTGCCAATCTTTTCATTTTAAAATACCATTGTTTTAGGAAAGATAATGTTATATAGTGGGAACCTGAAAAATGAAACACAATTATGGCTAGCTTTGGTGCTGAGAAAATGCATTTTTTCAGTGGTTTATGAGTAGAGAAATGTTTGCTGCATATTTTACAGGATTTTCTCCATTGTATTAATCTGGGTTTTATATCGTTCATTCTAGACAAAAGGTATTATGTTAATAGCTCTATCATTTAAAAAGTTAATTCACTATTTTGTTTTTATGTCTTCTGATGGAAAGAATGACATTTTTTTCCATCTCTGGTAATGTTCAGTGTTATTAACAACAAGCATGGGTGAGCCTAAAAAAGGGTTCGGCTTGAATAAGTTTTGTATAGTTTGGACACTTCTCTGAATCCTAACTACAGATGTGAAGGTCCCAACTCCCCATACAACAGAAGTACTCAACTCAAATCTACTCCCACATAATCCAGGCCAGCAGGACTCTCTCCATCCCTGGCCAACCTTTAGAAATTCTTCCAACCACCCCATTTCTCCAGCTTCCATGAATCACCTCCAGCTCCTCTGAGCAAGAAGAAATGAGGCTCAAGCCATGTCAGGGAATCACAAACTTAGGTACCCTCCATAAACTGTCTTTTGACCTTCCTTCTACCCAAACATCTCAGTCCAGTCCACCACAGACTGACAGTTACTTGCTTTGTATTCAAGCCCCCTCCATTCCCATTTCCACTGCCAAATTCCAGGATGAATCCAAGGATATATCTTTCATTTGAGCTTTTTCCATGGATCCAAGAATTTACCTTTAATCTGAGCTTGGTCCACGCTGTGACCCACCCACACGCATCTTATTTTTGAAGAGAAGCTGTGGAATGTAGCTGATCCTGGAGTCTCTGTATTCTAGTTCTGAATGCTACGAGGCCTGATCTATCTTGGGCATCCTCGGATCAGATAAGATCCCAGACTAGTTGACCTTACAACTCAGTACAGAAAAGGTGGGATTTATGGACAGAAGTGAGCCAGGGGAATTGAGGTGACAGGGGATGAAAAAGCCAGAGACGTTGCCCGATCACCACAAGCAACTGCAAACCACTTGTATCTGAGGTGACCCTTAAGCAACTGATCTGAGTCTTTTAAACAGTTATGGGAGGGTGGTCAATTTAGAAAAAAAATTAAGCTAAAGTCCAGGGGTTCCCAAACTTTTTAAGGCTGGGAACACCTTGTAATGAAAAATAAACTTTGTGGCCTCTTTGAGGGAAGAATCTGGCCTGCACTGCTCTCCCGACCAGGGAGCTGCCGCAGCCACGGCCTCCTCCCTCTGCCTGGGGGAGACCATGGCCATGGCCTCTCCTCCTGCCTGGGGAACTGGGGACAGTCACGGCCATGGTCCTCTCCCACTCCCCCGGGAGCTGGGAGCTGCCGTGGCCACGGCTTCCCTCCCCCTTCCTGCTGGCCTGTTCTCTGTCCCCCCCCCCAGCTTGTTCCCTGTCCCCAACCCTGCTGAGAGCCCCTTACACCCTTACCTGGTCACTGGAGCTGTGGGCAACTGGTCGCCCCCCAGCCTACTGTCCCTGAGCATGCTCAGGGTGGGAGTTTTAAAAATTCCCTGCCTGGGGGAAGCTCTCTGCTGGTGGGAAACCCGGGTCTCTGTGGCAACTGTAGACCCCTGCAGCATCTAGCCCCCTGCAGCATCTAGCCTGTCCGCAGACCCCCTAGAGCCATCTGCACGTCCCCAGGGGTCTGCAGACCCCAGGTTAGGATCCACTAATAAAGTCTGTTTTTAATCTATGAGAAATGGCTAAGCTCTCCCTAAGTTTTCACACTCATGGGTAATTAAATACTGTATCCATCTGCTTTCTTCTCTCTTATTACTGACTATAAACTGATAGTTAAAGAAGGCAAAAAGTGTTTGCAGCAAGACACAACAACCATTATACTTTGATCCATGGATTACATTTAACTTCATTTTTCATTGACTTTTATGTGTTCTAGCTATATGAGCCAAGGAAGTGTTTTTGAGCTCTCAGATCAACCTTCCCTATCCAGGAATAAAGAGGTGACTCCATTCAAAGTAGTTATGCCATCATCTCCTGTTTCTTTGTGGTCTTGAGAGAGGTTAAGTGGGCTTTAAGATTATCTAAACCCTGGAATCATTCCCTCCAAAACATGGTGCAAACGGATTGGTATGTTGGCATTACACTTGACTGTGAAGTGCCTGTTCCATGAATAAAAATCTTTAGTTGTTTATAGTATGGTATAAGAAAGAAAAGCCTTAAACAGCATTGCATAACTGCTTAAAGCTTTTTTTCCCCCCTCTCACCTTGAAGGAAGTGATCTTTGTCAGCCTAACACAGGAAAGTTACACACAGTCTGCATGTGTAAGATACAGGAATGGGAAGTAGGGCTGAGTAAGACAAGTGAAATCTGAAATTAGGTTCTGTTGTTGATCACAAAGACAGAAAAATCTGTTGGATATAAACAAAGCCTTCACCTTCTGCTTTCATTCTTGGGATGTGAACTTGTGAGTGAGAAGTACATATATGGCTAGTTTTGTAAATGACTAATGACTTGTTTCAAAACGTGGCAGTTCTGTTCCACACTACTGGGGTTTTTCTTTGAGTTTTAGGTTCAGGCAAACCCCAAAACTCAGCTAAAACTACTAACTTCCATCTGGTTTGGTGGTTCAACATGTAATTAGGAATTATTATTTTATGAATATTAACATCTGATACAAAACATGAAGCAACAATGAATGCAACTATCCAGGAAGAGGGGATCAATGGCTATGTCTACACAGGAGGCTTAAGCAGACTTAAGCAACTCCATCACCACATTTGGAAGACATTAAGTCCACTTAAGCACTTGCTTAAGTCAACTTAACTCTCACCCTTAAAGTTGACTTTAAGGGTTAAGTTGACTTTATTAAGTTGGCTTAACAAAAAGTGGCCTTTGAACTTGACTTAAGGCAAGATAGCCATTTAAGTCAACTTTATAAAGTTGACTTAAGCCAGAGGACCCAGTTAAAGTTGATTTTATTAACCAGTTTAAATGGGTTCCCTGGCTTAAGTCGACTTTGTAAAGTTGACTTAAACAAATGGGATTCTCTAAGTTGACTTAATAAAGTTGACTTTAAGTCAACCTTGTTAAATCGACTTAACTGAGCCCTCTAGTGTAGACATGGACAATGTGAGTGAAAAGAAGACAAGGAAAAGGATTAGACACACTTTCCTTCATTGTTCATTATCAGTTCCATGGAGGTGGCTTCACAGTGGTTTAAAGTATAGGATGAAAGGGCTATTTTTACACTTTTGCTTCCTATTCAGTGTGTAGTACTGTACCCTAGTGTCATTGATTCAGCTCCAAAACTTGTAATATCCATGGGATTACTCCTACAGACTATCCACCATGTTAAACACTATGTTGTCAGATTCTTCTCAGAACAAGTCTAAGCCTTGAAAAGAAGCTAAGATGACACCTCAGAAAAAAACTCCCAGTTCTCTTTGATACCTTCTGTGTTACGTCTATTCCCCTTTTATAAAATGAGAATAAAAATATTCCCTTTGCCTGTTGGGTCTGCGTAGACTACAAACTCCACAGAACATCTGTAGCTATGTTTGTGTACAGCCTAGAACTAGATCTCAGTAGGAGTTTTTAGGTGCTACTTTAATACTAAAATTGATAATGAACACAAGAAAGCTTCAGCATATGCTAAACCTGAACAGATATGTTGGGGTTGAACACAGAGTTATTGAAATGCTATTTAAGGTGAAGTTCCAAAGGGTCAGTCATGTTAGTCTAGTTCAACAAATCCAACAAGGAGTCTGGTGGCACTTTTAAACAGAAATGTATTTATTCAATGAGTTTTCATGGAAGAGAAACACACTTTGTCAGATGCCTGACAATGAGGAACTAGTGTCCGATGAACTGGGATTCTTTCCCATGAAAGCTCATGCAATAAATAAATTTGTTAGTCTTTAAAAGTACCACCAGACTCTTTGTTTGTTTGAGGTGAGATTCCCTTTCAATTAGAGGTAGTAGGAACATCAGGAATTCTTCAAGTGAAGAGAAGCTGTTTCCCTGGTGCCTTAATTCCATTTTAAAATGACATTCTCTTTCCCTTCCACCCTTTCAAAATTTCTGGAAATATTAATTCAAAATTTTCCTGAGCAACTGTATCCACATCTATTACACATTCACTTTCCATGTTTTCATCAAATTCACCAGAAACAATTATTTAAAGTAAACACGGCAAACTATTTGAAGAAGGAAAATCCTAAATTCATGAAGGCAAGTATTTGTGCCAGAAAAAATTTACACCAATTCAGTCCAGAAACAGAAACATGTGATCTATGCATATCCTCAATTTTGAGACTTCACAACAAACTGCCCTAAATTAATCCTTTGCCCAGACCTAAGATTATTCAACTAATAAATTGGAACAACAAATAGATTTGAAAAAAAAATGACAAATCTATTTGTGGACCATTCACAAACAGTAAAAGAGGAAAATTTTGTCACGTAAATGATTCATTATGAACGATTTACCACATGTATGTTACAAACATATGATAGCAGACAGCCAATCACATCCATTCCCTATTTCATGCTCATACTGAGCATGCTCACTAGAGCCCACTGTTCAGCTGGGACATAGCAGCATTTCAGAAGAAGGACTTCCTTCCTTACTACCATTTTTCTTTTTATAAATCTCTGTTAAAAAAAATTACTCTATCTGCCCTACAAGTGAAGAGGGAGACCCTTATTATGGAATACCAGTGCATATATTCAATGTAACTTTGCAATATGTGCCAACAGAAAATTGGCCCCCAACATGACTTATAAAGGGATTTGGTAATACATGAACAGAACAGCATGCACTCCAGCTAGGCAAGGAATTCAGCGTTGTAATAGAAAACATTTATTTGGCTACAGCTAAACATCCTAACACATGTTAGCATTTGCTGCCAATATGCTTCCTAATTAAGAACAACATAAAATCATAGGAAATCCTGTATCCCTGTCTTCATGCACTTTCCTTGTATCTTCAGTGTCCTGGCTCCATTTCTCAAGTACAGCCTGCACAAGAGAAAGGTTAATTCAAAAGTAATGTTTTGCCAGCCATTAACTGTGTTGTCATTAACAAGATTAATGTACATTCCACTATGCATCACCAAGTGCGTTTTCCCCCAACCCCCTTTAAACAACGACTCCTATTAAAACCTAATGAACACAGCACAAATTAAAAGAATAACACCATTTCTGATGGTTGAGGTGTTGTCTGTAAATCATATAAAGATGCAGGATTATTATGGATCTAATTGAAGGGCAGCTAAAAAAATATGTTTCTTCTTGAACAGTGAGGACTTAGCTGTGTTTGTATATTTTATCACAATGAAGAGATTTCAAGACGAAGGACAGACTAGTATCTGTTTTTCTTCCTAACTCTCTCTCTCTCTCTCTTCGATTTCCACTCTTCCTCCATCTGAAACTGTTTAGATGGACGTCCCCCTAAGTAGATTCAAATCAGCATTCACTGATTACTGCATAGATAAACATATAATTGGATTCTTCTAAACAATCATGGGATAGACGTTTTACAAGGTGCCCTAACAGAACCCTGCTTTATCAGTTTGGAAGCGGCCTAGAGCCTTCTATTTATCTAAACTTCTCACTTTCTTTCAGGTGTGGGGGGGTATGAAAACCACTGTCAGATTAAAATCAGTGTTCCTCCTCTGATATTATACTGAAAAAAAGGCACACAATTGATATTCAGCAATAAGCTCTTGAGTCCAAAAGGTTGTCACTTTAAAATTTTCGTTTAGCTCTCAATGCTTTTTCAAAATTATCAGTTTTTGTTTTAATAAAATACATAAACTCTGTCCTTTTCTTCCCCACTTCATTGCTTTACATTTCTTCTTCTTCATCCTCTTCTTCTTCATTTTAATCTATTTATTGCTTGCTTTTCTTGGCTCTTTCTCACTTTCCATTTTTCATTATTAGTTCTTTATGATCTTCTGTTTCCTTTTTTTCTCTCTGTCATGGCTGCTATCCCAGTTGTTCTCCTCTGGGGCCCAAGTTTCCCTTAGCTAATGAAACAAGAGCTGCCTACCTCCCTTGCATTTGCAATCCAGCTGTTTCCTTTTTAAAATATAAACTCATCTTTATTCAGTGAAGTTCCTGTGTAAGGTCTGATCTTTTAGAGGCGACTGCATTTTGTGACACAAAAGAGGGTGGAAAGTAAACTTTTTCCAGGGGAAAAGCCTTTTGGAGAGAAATCCAACCAGGTTTCTCTTAAAACACATTGTCTTCCCTGCTAACATAGGTCATTATTTTACTTAGCACCTCTTAACGTCCTGATTTTGTAAAATTCTCCTTGTCAGTCTCCCCTCTTCTTTCCCAACGTCTTAAACCTCCCACCTTGAAAGCTTAACGTTTCCTGGTCCCTGTGAAAGTGCAGTCTAGCTAACACCACAAACCTGGACTTTATATGATTAGTTAGTGAAAACTTGCCAACTTTAGGTGCAGCCTGCCAAGTCAAGTCAATTTACTTTGATGCTTTGACTGTGCAAGTAGGCCTTAATCCCTCTTTAATCTCCAGTGTGCCCTTGACATCATGGAAATTACTTACAAAGCTAATGTCATCAGATGAGCCATATTAACTATTTCAGTGGATGTGCTCCTGCAAAATAGAGCTAGTTTACCTTATAAAGGCGCAGACATCCAAAATGTTTTCACTTAATGAGCCCAGCAAATATCATTTTACAAATGGGGAATTAAAAAATTCTATTTTTGCCTGATAACTCACTAGGCCTCATGTGAGCTGGAATTTATATGCTACCAAGTATCAGTTCAGAGTATTTTATTTCAAGTCTGATTGATTGGATAAAGAGATTTACATAGTAGCCACAACATTTATGACTTATTAGAAAGACAGTTTCTTATTTAAAACCTGGAAAACCTCTCCTATGTCAAAACCTTTTTGCTGACATAAAAATTTCGAAGTGAATTGGTTTTGATAGTCTGTTCAGACATCATGAGGATAAAGGAAACAGAAAACCTATGTTATGTATGTAGCAACAGAGACCATATTAGCATATCTAACAGTGAGACTCTAACACAGTTATTTATTGATTTAATAAAACCTTCCATTTATATAGTTCCTTCATCTCAACATGACCCAAAGTGCTTTACCAACAACCACACTGATATGCAAAGTATTAAAGAGACCACTTCACCTACAACTGGAATGTAGCCAGCACTTAGGGTGAGCAGATCTCCTGATTTTATAGGAATAGTATCTATATGCAGGGCTTTATCTTTTAGAGGCACCTAATACTCCCTATTCCCATCCTGATTTTTCACACTTGCTGTCCGCTCACCTTCCTAGCACTGGAGGGAGAAGGAAAAAGTGGTATCTGTTTTACAGCAAACAGCAAGATTACACAATAGTTTAACACAGGAAGTGAAGGAACACTATATTGAATTGAAAATGTATGGGAAACTTAGGTAGGTAGAATGTAATGATCTGATTTGCAACTAGTTCAGGGCATGGGCATCAACTATGAGTTGTAAAGAAAACTTGGAGACTTGTTTTAAAAATGATCATAGTGTTCAATGTCTTTAAGTTCACCCATCTTCAAAGCATCTGATGAAGTGGGATTTTCTCCCACGAAAGCTCATGCAAAAAATAAATCTGTTAGTCTTTAAGTGCCACATGAGTCCTTGGTTTTTTTCGCTGGACTAGACTAACATGGCTATCCCTTTGGAATTTGTTAGATCAGAAAGATAGGTTTTTTCCTTATCATAGAGCTAGTCTTCACTGACAGAGCCAAATTTGCCTCTCTCAAATCAGTCTGTGAAGACTCACTCAGTCGATCAAGAAGTTGATTGCTGAAGATCACCCAAGCTACTGGAGTAGCACTGAGTCGAAGGAGAGCCCTTGCTTTGACTCAGCCGGGCGGGCTTGCCATGCATATCAAATGCCGACAAAAACAGGGGACAGTGTAAACCTGCCCTAAGACCCCATTCTTTCTTCTATGATAATACCAAACCACTCCTATGTAAGCACATTCTTGCATTATTTGGGAGTTCCTTATGAATCTATTATCCCAATACTGATCTAACCCATCTCATTGTTTTAAAGGATGACCCTGCACTTTGGAAGCCAGTGTGACTTTTGCCATTTATTTCAGCAAGAGCAGGGCCTTAGCTCAAGATACCTGATGTGAGAAGATCACAAAGTAATTCAACTACAGAACTTCCATAAATACTGTGCAGCACACAGTATTGAAAAAAAGGTGAAAGTCTTGGTGAAAAAAATTCTACAAACTATGCAAACATCTAGAAACCTACTTGTGCACTTTCAAAGCAGATAATTGCTTGTTCAGTGTATTCTGGGCATGTACAGCTAACCAATTTGTACACATACAAAAAAAATTCCACATGGCATATTTTGCACAGGCAGGAAGTTTCAACTGTTAAAAACTTGGCCCTATATAAACAGAGATCATTTCACTTTCTACAAAACTGTAGCCTGAGGGGTGGATGGTAGCCATTTTCACCAGCAATGCTAAGCAGCTGTTTCCCAAGTTTGGGAAATGGGATTTGAAATAGATACAAATCCAGAGTCAAATTTAATTGTATTTTAGAGGTGCATAGATCAGGAGTTCTGATTCAGGCCAGTTTTGGGTTAGAAGAGAAAGTAAAGTGAAAATTAAATTGCTCAACAATCAAAGACGGGGAAGGTAAAATGCAAGTACCCAATTTGAGATTTAGCTAAGACACTGAACTAACAGACTCCCTAGTTCTTACAGAGAGTGACAGAGAATTTTTAATAAACATATGGGGTCAGGTTTACAGTTTTACACTACACTCATAACTCATGACACTCAATCTTCCTTAGCCTGTGTTTCAGAATATCTAGAGAATGAGGCCAGCCTGTGACTTCTGTGGTGCATGCCATTGGATTGCAGGGCTATTCCAGAGCCAACACCTGTGCCTGTCATCTGATTTTAGAGTTTGAGCACATCCTCTCTCCATCTGACCCCATCTCCTCCCCCCGCCCCATTCTTTCCACCAAGGAGCTGCCTGTGCCAGCAGAGTGAAGAAGCATTCAGACAGATTATAAATTTCAGCTATCCTGGCCCTAGCAGTTCAGAAGAAACTGAACCTAAAAGGAATTTCACACACTGTTCTCATGGATCTAATGCAAGCTATAGTGGTTGATCTGTAAGATACTTTTGCCCATGTGCTTATCTGTGACCAAGAAACGTAGGTCATAAAAGCTATGATTAGGTCAAGGATTATTCCAGGGACATCTGCTGTGCTGAAATACTAGGTCAGTGAAATGACCAGACTCTTGAAGCAGGTGGCATAGGTGTAAATTTGAATCACTCACAGTTTGTTTGGGGAGGTCTTTTGAGTGATGTCAGTCTAGCGGATATTACTGGACACATTCAGAGAAGTTGCTGAGAGGGAAAGTTTCCTGAGTTTCTATGATAAAATAGAAGAGGGAGCAGAAGAGGTGAAGACATTAAGTATTGTTATGTTACACTAAACTATGGCTTCCAGACAGAGGACCATTAGCTCTGAGGATCCTGAGGAAAGAACAGAGCTAATGAGCCAGAATTTGAGTGTTTCTCTAAGCCCTCATTTGAGTGTTTCTTTATTGCCTTCCTTCACAGGCATTCCAATTGGTTCAGACACTCATCAACTCTGCTTCTCTTTTTATAGATCTCACACCATGCTAGGGGAAAAAGAGGATGAAGGTGTCTCGTCAGTGTCACAAGGAGCAAAAGACTAATGATGTGTCACAAAGGGCTGGATGGTTGGAAGCACAAAAAACAAAAAAAGCATATACCCCTCACCCCGCAAAGGAAATTTTTGAAGTTCACTGTTCTCTAGCTTTTCCTCTCCAAATAGTGGTCTTTTAGGCTTCCCCCACCCCAAGATGTTTCTAATGTTTCTTTCCCCATAATAAAAATTTTAGGAGGAATTGGTCTAATGATCATAGAGTTCTGAACTCTCATTTCCACAGGAGTGGCACTTAATCCCAGCCTGTGTTACTACAACCCCAGCAGAGAAATTTGAGTCCTCTGTGCAAGTTCTTCATTTATGTCTGATCCAGGATAATTCTAAGGATTACTACTCAGAATGTTGGGGGAACAGACTTTGGAATAGTTACCAAGCAGACAGCATTTTAAAATAGCCAACTAAAAGTAAATGCACACTGGGCTTTGGTGCCAAGTTAAAGGCGAGGCATTGTGGTTAAATCCAATTAGCAAGGGTGTTACATTCATTAAATGAACAACTGAGTGCAATTCTGAATCAAGGAAAGAGAAGGGAGACGTAGCCACCTTGCACCTACAAAAATAATAGTATATCTTGTTCCATAGGGGTAGCTGTGTTAGTCTAGTTCAGCAAAACAAACAAGGAGTCCTGTGGCACTTAAAAATTTGTTGGTCTTTAACTGCCACAGGGCTCCTTGCTTAATATACGATTTGACGCCCCTTACATATGCTGCAGAGAGAGGGCCCTTTCCCCAGTTAGACTAAGTATTTACTGATTCTTTTACAGCCTTGTTCACATGATCCTGATATACCACCAAGAGAAGGTACTTGTGTCTCTGCTTACCAACACCGGGCTTCATTTAACCCATCAATGGGGACACGAGATAAGAGACTTCCTTCTCCTAAGTAGTTTGCACTACCAGGCTAAACGGCCCTTTCTGCCCTGAGCTGTTGGGTTCTTTTAAAGGCACCAGATCTCAGCCTTTCACACCCCCACACCAGACAAAGCAACCCTCTTTGAGAGACTCAGCCACTTTGGGAGAGATGAAAAACACATGCAGAGGATAAATGATGGAGGTGGGTGGGATTTCATAGCAGCCTTTAACTGCCCAAAAGCAGGTTCCAGGTTGGATGGAACTAGGTTTTTCTCAAGTTGCAGTGGGCGACGTCTAGGTAGGATATAAGGAAAAGCTTTTTCACTAGATGGGTGGTGGAGCACTGTAGTGGGTTACTGGGGAGATGGTGGAATCTTCATCTTTAGAGGTTTCTAAGGTGTGACTTCACAGAGTTCTGGCTAGGATTATTTAGTTTGGGGTTGGTCCTACTCTGAGCAGGGAACTAGACTAGATTACTTCCTGAGGTCCTTTCCAACCCTAATCTTCTATGATTCTATGAATGTAGAGAACTTGGGAGGGATATAGGAAAGAGACCCTGAGGCAAGCTGAGGAAGGAAGGGATGGATTATATCAAAGAAGATGGTAAGCAGATGGACCTTAGAACCACCTCAGACAGATGAAGATTGCAGATGCTTGTACGACAACCTGACCTAGCTGATGGGATAATGGAAATAAGAAATAGAAGGAGATAGAAGGGGGCAGATGGAGAATTACATGGTTCTTAAAGCCAGGGAATTCCCTGCCAAGAAACGACTCTCAGAGGTAAACTGCAGGTCCTCTGAAACAGATCAGGATCTCAAAAACCTGATCATGTAAGAAATGACGCAATGATTTTTTTTAAACAATCAGACTGCAAGCTTGCTTTTGCTTGCAGCTCTGATATTTTATGTTCCCGTATATGACTTGTACTGCTAAGGTTACTGATAGGCTTCCTGGTAATGCAAACAAAGTGTTCCACGTGCATCCGTCAAAGCATTTAAAGATTCTATTAATCTGATGTCTTAATTGTTATTGAGATTAGGAAAAAGGCACACCTTTGTTCCCACAATCTAGGCATACTTTTAAAAAAGTGTCACAGATTGTTTGATTTTTGCACATTATGTTGTTGATATGACATGCAAATCAGCATGACTTGGTACAGGTGATTCATAAATTGATGGGTCATAAACTGGAGGGGGGAGCTACTTCCCTTTTAAATCCCGAAGTTTTACAGATCTTGGGTAAAATAGCACTAGCTAGTCATGCTCCTGTCTCAGCAGCTGTTTGCTCAAAGTGTAGACAGGGTATCTTCCATCCCAGATGCCTATTAGATGTTCTCAGACAAGAGCAGAAATGATATTTGTTCTCTCCTGAGAACAGTTGAAATAGAAGCAAAAGATAATATATGTCATGTTTCCATGCTGAGTGAAGAAGAGTTTCCAGATTGCTCCTGTCCCTGGCAGAAGGAGCTGTTGGGGGAAGGAAATGAATGGAATGAGGGATCACATAGAAAGAGTATGAAGGGAGAAAGCCAGAAAGGACGTAAAAATTGATTGACAAAGGAAAGAGTACTGGCGGGGGGAAACATTTTTAAAAAGAGAAACAAAATAGAAATTAAAGTGAAGGAACAAAAGATGGAGGATCAAAGTCTTTCCTTATTTGACCCCTACAAGTGTCACAAAGAGGCTAGATCTTGATGAGATATCTCCTTTGTTTGAAACTCCCCCACTGTAGAAAACTCCAGTGGGTAAGGAGCTAGCATAAGGATCTCCTACACTAACTCCCTTCACAGCCTCAGTGTAAGTGAGTCTGCTGGGAATCAGAAAGGACAAAGACAGAGTGATGCTGAATTCCCAGCTGGCCTCATAGCAATCTAAGGGTAGTCACCAGTGGGTGTAGATCCTGATACAAATAATAAATAACAATAATAATTAATTAGAGCAGCCTCTATCCTACTTACATGTGTCCACACAGCATTAGCAAGAAAATTCAGGAGGTGCAGAGGACTCACTGATATCCTATGCACCACCTCTATGCTTTGCAGAAACTGGAAATATCAGGGAGAGGAACTGAGGGAGAGCACTGACAGGAAAAATATTAGAAAAATGAGCCAAAGGAGGCAGAATCAGAAGAGAAAGAAGGACATTCTTTTAGAAGCAAACAGAATTCATTAAAATGTATTGAATGTGGAGGTCTAAATCTGCAAGCTGAAATGAAGCCAAAGAGGAACTGGCCCTGAAAAGCAAGGGTGAGGATACATGTACTTTGGACAAGACTGAAGAAATGAGACAGCTCGATCTATAATGAAATGATCAAATAATAACAGCAACAAATGCTTAATCCCTGATCCCACAAAGCCCTGGGTCCAGATTTTAAACAGTGCTGCGTTCCAAAGGGGTAGCCTTGTTAGTCTAGTCCAGCAAAACAAACCAGGGGTTTGGTGGCACTTTTAAAGACTAACAAACGGATTTATCGCATGAGCTCTCATGGGATCAGTGTTGCAAAACCTAACTGATTTAGAAGCTGAAATCTTATTTTAAAGGGATTTAGGCACTTAGGAGCCAAGATCCCATTGACAGCCAATGAGTTTTAGGCTCTAAAGTGCCTAAATCACTTCTGACAATGAGATTTAAGTTCCTAACTCCTTTAGGTGTTGCAGTGCGGTGTGCAGCAATGCCTAAACATCTGTAAACATCTAGTTCTTAATCACATGCATAACTAATCTGTGAGAGTGGCCCCACTGACACCAATAGGGCAGCACACATACTTAAGTGCCTCACTTGATCATAAACTTGCAGCCCTGTGCATTTGCTGAACAAATACTAAATAAAACAAAATGAAACAGGGAAAGAGGAGGAAAGTGGGGAAAAAACAAGGGAAAAGATTGGGATTTCAAAATGTACCTGAGAATGTTGGCTAGTTAAATTATTAGGAGAACAAATGAGGTATGTCTCAGGTGCATAGAGCACACCTTATGTAAATGTGTCTGTCTCCAGGTTCTATCTATCCATTTGCCACACTTACATGAAATCAAGTGCAAAAAGAACTCAGTGTTTCACATGTAGCATGGTACAAGTCACCTGAATTTGAGGGCTTCCCACTCCATCCTTGCACATATATTCAGGGCCTACTTCATGCACACAAAAGCTTATGTCTGATGACATTCATTAGTCTCTAAGGTGCCACAGGACTTTAGTTGTTTTTGCTATATGAAGACTAACACGACTACCTCTGTGGATCTTAGAGCCCACTTGTTTTCTTGTTAGCATCTCCCAAGACATAACTTAGTGCTTTCATCTGGTCAGAGGAGTGATCTCTGTGTTAATATTTTAGTGAGCAAGTATAGAGCTTAAGGAATATAACAGCTTCTTCACCCTCTTTAAAACCCTGTCAACTTTCCAATACCCAATAGATTTTTTTTCTGCTAGTGACGCCTATGAGGTTATTTACTGAGTCAATTAACAAAAGATAACCTCCCATTGTGCAATCATCAATAAATCAATTGTGTTAATACTATCTTGGAATGTCCTCCACTATTTACTTTAATATTGTTGACTCTAGGCACTTAAGAAAGCCAGCACCCTCAAGTTTCACTTGATTAAGGGTAAATGGATTTTGTTGTAGTCATTAATAAATATAAATATAAATTGTTTTGGAAAACATTTAAGTTTGTCTGAGCTTAACCACTTTCTGAACACTTTTCTGAACAATTGCTCCCCATTGACTTTACTGACACACATTCATTCACAGTAATATTATTGAGCAGCACCTATATATTTTACATGATCTATTTTATGTTTTAATATATATTATTAGTTATCACTGCAGTTCTTCCAGTTTGTACTTGCTTTACAGTTTTCTATAGTTAGACTTATTTAAGTAAATGTTTTCTTATAATGAGTCAGATCTGTGACCCAAAACATTTATAATCCTTAAGTTAGATATTGCCACCCTTTCTCACATTCAGTAGCAATTTACTCCATAAGTACCAAGAGTTTCACTGATTTCAAGCCAAAGACATATCTATTATCATCAGCATATCATCAGCAAAAAGAGGTCAGTTAGTCGGAATGAGTAGTCTAATTCACAACCAAATGATTGATATCAGAGGAGTGACATACTGCTCGACATGAGCAAGAACTGCAGAATCTTCCCTAAGTAGACTATGTAAGGAAAAGAATGTGAGCAGGAGAAACTTAAAGTACTATAGACCCCAGTCATACCCCATAAAAACTCCCTCCCATAGCCCTATCCCTTCACCATGGCCACACTGTTCCTTAAAATGGTAGAAAAGTAAGACGACTTGGGCACTGTACACTCGTTAGAGCTGTTTCAGGCTGTCTGAAGACTTAAGCAGCATTGTAGCTCTAGGGCACATTTTCTTCACATAATTGAGAGATAAAAACTTTGTTTTCAATGAAGATTAAGGTGCTGATGCAATCACATAACTTCAGGACCTGCAGCCTTGAAAATGTTTCATGTTACTAAGCCCAAATTGGCTAATGGGAAGTCACTTAAAAAATCCTGGACAGAGTCAGTGTAATTCTGATGCCATATTACGTTCAATTATTTCACTTATTATCCTTTTGTTTCTAAAGTCAGTCACAGCCTTGGCAGTGAATTGAATGTTATGTTTCTGCAGACAGCATCTTCCTGGTCAGATATCCAACTCCATTCTTCTCTTGATGGTGACTGGTGACTTCAAGACACATTACTATTCAATAATAAATGAAAACAGTCACTGTTCAAAACTGAAACAAAGAAGGATTTCTGTGGCACTTTTAAAGGCTAACAAATGTTTATTGCATAAGCTCTCAGGTGCATAATCTCACTTCCATCAGGTGCCTGAAGTGGAAAATGTGGCATAGTAGCTGTATTTAGATAGATAGATAGATAGCTATGTGGGCCACAATTTAAACTAAAACATCCAGAGGGATACATTTTGCAGAGTAAACAAGCTTTATTTGGATTCAAACAGTGTGTTAGAGGGAAAGCCAGAGCTGTAAGGAGAGCTGAGAAGGGTGATACAGAGGAAATCACCTTTTGTCATGACCTAGCCATTCAAGAAATAGTCGGAAGGTATCTAGTTTGCATATGAATTCCAATTTTGCAGTTTCATGTTCTAATTGTGTGCGTGTGCGCACGCGTGCTGAATTACCATAACTAGCATGTTTTTTTAATATAATGTCCAAATAGATTGAAATGTTCCTGTACTGGTTTTTGAATGTTACCGTTCTTTATGTCTAATTTGTGTTCATTTAATCTTTTGTGCAGAGAATGTCCAGTTTGGTCAATGCATAGCAGGGGTGGCCAAACTGATGGAACTCAAGAGCCACACAAGTTGATTATTAAACCTTCAAGAGCCACACTGAGGTATATAGCCATATACTTTTACCTACTCCAAAATTACCGTTTAAAATTCATTACACACTTTAATTTTGTCATAGGTTCAATATTTGTCCTGTTTTTACTAATGTGAAATGCTAATAATTACTTAAGGTTACCATGAAAATTAAGCCTAGACAGTAAAAACTTATCTGCTGCTTGATGTAGAAGACTGCAGACCAGTGACGAGTTTTTTAAAATCCGGACCATGCTGCACTTCTCCACCCCATCCCCAACCATGCTGCTCTTCTCTCCACCATCCTGACCCCCCTCCTAAACTCCTAGGCTAGGGCTGCTTCCCTAAATGGATTTGCTGACGTTCTTCCAGGAGCCACAATTTTTCATTCAAGAGCCACGTGTGGCTCCCGAGCCGCAGTTTGGCCACAACTGGCATATAGCAAAGGAGCATTGTTGGCACATGATGATATTTATCATATTAGTAAATGAACAGGAGAATAAGTCTATGATGGATTGACTGATTTGGTTAGGTCCTATGGTAGTGTCACATGAGTAGACATGTGAGAAGAGTTTGCAACGGGGGTTTGCTGCAGGGATAAGTATCTGGCTTAGTGTTGCTGTTGTCTGGTGTATAGTTATTAGTGAGTATTTGCTTAAGGTTGGGAGGCTATTATAAACAAGGAATGGCCTATCTCCCATGTCTTGAGAGAATGAGTAGTTACCTTGTAGGCTGTAGATCTTTTATTATGTGTTGGAGAAATTTGACTTGGGGGCTGTAAGTGGCATTCTGTTTTTTTCTTTGTTGGGTTTCTCCTGTGGGAGTAGACTTCCGGGTACCGAATTGGGTCATTGTTCAGGGATTGTTTTTTTTTTTTTCTCTTCCTTTTACTTTGACATCATTATGATGTATTGTTTAGTTCAAATGTTTTGAAAATAGTGAGGTAAACAGACCAGAGCTTTTAAAAGACCTCTAATTACCTCCAACAAAGTATTCAATAACCCTGTACAGATGGAAATTAATGGATGGATTCACCTTATGTGATCACAGAATTCTCATGGATGAATTTGTCCCATGTGCTGGGCTCTGCACTGGGGGGGGGGGCGGGATGGGAGCATAGGGAGATGAAGGAAGCTTTTGCTTCATTTATCCAGGTGCTTATTAGAGCTGCTCTAAGTTGTCCACTATCTGTCATGAGCTGTATGAGCCATGTCAGTGAATATTTGGAGTACAGAATCCCCCTCTCTACACCCCTTCCTAATTCAGGACATACCCCTGCCTGCCCAAAACACTTCCTGAACTTGGATTTCTTTTAAGGAATGTGGGGTCAAAGCCAACTGTTGTGTTCTGGGCCCACTGTGTTTCAAATCTGTCCTGTTTATCTTCCCATTGGGATCTTTAAGTCAGTTTAGCTCAAGGAAATGTAAGCAGGTACAAATGTTCTACAAAAGATCCAGCATAGAGAATAACAAGTAGAATTCTGTTCTGTCTTAATCGGTTACATGGAATATAACTCAGATTCCAAGGCAACTTAAATAAAAAGGGAGTATCTCTTTTACTGGAAGTAGTGATGGATGAACCTCAATTGGTTCAAAGGTCTTAGTCAGAGTCTAAGCACTCAAGGTTCAGCTATTTATTCCGATAGAACCATTTCAAGCAGACCTTGTGGAAATTTCAGACCTTGGTCCAAGCTTTGCAATGAAAATGTATTTCAGATAGTTAAGAAATTTAGTGCTTGTGATGATCTGTAGTCATGTTAGAATTGCACAACACTGCACATCAGGAACTGGGGATGAGTTAAGCACATCTCCGCTGAATGCTGTTTCTGAAAAGGTGAGATTCTAGGAGGAGCCACAGTTTGTGAATAATCTACTGCAGGATTATCAGAAGAACAGGCAAACTCCTTAGATTTATACAGAAATTTCCCTACTACCACACAGCACCAACACAATTATATGCTGAACCTGTAACACAGTCACATTTTTGGTCAAACATTTTTAATTCAAATGATAAATGGCCTCATAACTGAAGAATGCAACTGGCAAGCCAGTGTCCCCTCCACTTTGACTTCTGTGATCAGTGACCCTGGTGTGATCGCTCCAAAAAAACCAGAAAGCCCTATGTATACCCCAACCACAGAGAAAAGGCTGTGGGGGAAAGATGGCAAAGACAAAAGATATAAAGTAGGGAAGAGGGACAACTGAAGATTCCTATTTCTTATTCGGGACAACCCTACAATGGGTGCAACATGCACTGCGTTCAGTGTTCCAGTGTTTAAATTTCAGCCTCTGAGCTTCTACTTATTTATTATGAACAGAAGATACAAAGAGAACTGAGGCAGAAATATGATCCCAGTTTCCCGCGGTGCCAGCAAGGGACTTCTCCAATGGTAAACTGGGAGCAGAGATAATAGGTGACTTACACAAATAGTGTGAAAGAAGATGTAAACTACATGTCATAAGTGGGAGTAACTTACTGTCAGGTGACTCTGTCCTCCAGCAGCATACTAGTACTGCCATTTACATCAACAGGTGTTACCTGGATCCTGGAGGGGAAAAATAGGTCTAGAGAGTTTTATGGAGTCTAAATTTATACAGGTTACATGGCAAGAGGCTCTCTTACATATTATGAGCATCACCCTGAACATGTATCTCCTCTGCATTCCATATAGTACCATGCACACTATTGACACTCAGTAAATTAACCACACACACACACACACACACACACACACACACACACACACACACAAGATATATGTAGGAACATAATCATGGAAATTATTCCTGGCTTTTTATATATGTAAAAAAATCATGCCCTAACCACTGACCCCCATCAGAATATAGATATTTAAACATCTTCCACCTATAGAGCCCAGAATACAGTATTGAGTAATCCACTCTTCCATTGAAGGAGACAGAAGAGCTGAAGGACACAAGACAAATAAAAAATAAATATGGGAGCTATAAGTCTCCCCAAAGTTCTTTACTAAGTCTATTATACATAAATCTATAAATGTGTCTCAGAAGTTGGAGGGACATATGAACTAACTCCTGCTCACTTTATTTGCACAAATAGTCCTGCTAGCTGCAAAATTAGTAAGGCAAGCAAAACCTGGCTGTATATGTATTTAAATGCCTTGTCATAACGGGGTGAGTGATGGCTATGAAGGATTTGTTCTAGTCCATTGAGTAAATATTAGACTCTTTGTAGTGGAAAATAAATGCCCAGCTATCTTTGAAACAAATAGAGCTGTTCCAGTCTATCAAGTCATAATTTGTGTTTTTAAAAAAACAATTTTTAAAGAAGACACGCTGACCTATAGAACTTGACTATGCAGTTACAGAAAATAAACATTTACTTATATGTATAAGTAGATGGAGATAGAACACTGTTTCCCAGGGGAATGTTAGGTTTAAATCATGGTCCTTGTTTCACAAACTAAGGTGTGTCGAACTAGGTCAGTCTTAGCTAGGACCCCCACAAGGAAGACCTAGCTTCTACAGGAAATGGTGCTGGATATTCTAATTGATGCACGATCCTCTGAGTCAACACTGCATCCTGTAGCATGATAATAAGGGGCGCTGAAGTACAGTCTTTCAAAAGAGATATTTAAAAGATGTCCTTGCTATATTGGCTTATTAAAGGTTCCTTGGTGTGCTTTGGGGAAAACAGCGTATTAACTCAAAGTTCTGGAGAAGTTCCAACACAAATACCTACATTCTACCTGCAGTTTCAATTCACAGAATCACGGAGCATTAAAGCTGGAAGGAAGTGACATCAACCAACCTCCTGCTCAACACAGGACCAACCCCATCTAAATCATCCCAGCCAGGGCTTTATCACACTGGGTCTTAAAACCTCTAAGAATGCATGTGGTATGCTTCTTCAGCTGATGTCCTATTCTGAAGTGTTATCATGAACCATTAAACCTTTGCTGTGTTTGCAACTAGTGGTAGTTACATTTCAACAGTGTGTGTGTGGTGACCTCAATCTGTCACTTATCTGACCTCACAGGAATATTTTTGGCTTAATTAAAGGGCTTGTTGAAAGTGTAAGGTATTATTATTATTAACTTTTAACTGCATGCATACATATTTATCAAATGAACAGTGGGATTGTTTCTACAAGAAGCTGTTAGGGTGTAGTGGGAACATAGTCTAAGTTATTAATTTATGCTATGTCTACACCTAAAATCTTAGGCTATGCCTACACTGGCAAATTAGTTCAAACTAATTTGAACCCTGTCTACATTAGGCTTTGCTTAGTTCGAACTAAAAATAATTTAATTTGAACTAAGCAAAGTTAGTTTGGCTGGTTAGTTCAAACTAACTGCTTAGTTTGAACTAATTTGCATGTTTAGATAAAACTAGCACAACATAGACATGCTAGTTCAAACCAAATAAGTTTGAATTATTCGTTAGTTTGAACTAAGCATGTTTTTTTTAGTTCGAACTAGGCAAAGCCTAGTGTAGACAGGATTCAAATTAGTTTGAATAAGGCTCCTTAATTCGAACTAATTTGCTAATGTAAACATAGCCTTAGTGACTAGTTGCTCAGGTGCCTAGGTTAACATGGGCTTACCCAACTCTACCCCTCAGTCTATTCTAGTGCATCAGGACAATAATACAGCGTTTAGAGGACATTTTTTTTCCCACATCACAGCAATTTCAGGTCACACTGTCAGTGTAGTTTTGATTTTCCTCTCTTTTCTTGGGTTGTGTCATACCATTATTTAAACATAGGTTTTTTATATTTAATTTGACAATCTTCATATAGTTGCCAAAATAGTAATTGAGTCTACTTGTCTTTTTCAGGACACCAGAAAATCTAACTAAGTCAGAATGTCTCACTTCTAGTCCAGATTTCTATCTATTATCTAGCTCCCTAAGAAAGACAAGATGAGTTATCATTCAGTACAGAAAACCTGAGAGGCATTTATATGCTTGAAGTACTGTATAAGCATCCTGTACAGGAGCATAATGTTTAAGGAAATATGTTACAGGCACAGCCCAGCCAAATCCTTTTACAGCGACAATACTGAATCCTATGCAACTGAGAAAAGAGACCTGGGAAGTTCACCTCCCATCCAATCCTAACGCAGAGAAGTCCTAAAGGATTACAACAGAATTATTTATGACAGATTGTTCCCCAGTCTTACTGTTTATTTTCAGTATGATCAATTTAACATGGGGTGACAGTAACAGTAAGTGATCAACGCTCTAATAAACAAACCAAAAAACCCTGAACAAATGAGAATACACATAGGTCATACCTCAAACCTGTAATGTCCATAAATGCCACCACTGGTACATATAAGCAGGAAGTTAATATCTGAAAATATTTCAATAACAGGCCATTTTTCACCAATCCACCAATTATAAGTCTTATTGCATAATACAATTTCAATGATTTTTCTAGTCAGGGATATTAGTGGACCAAGGAAGAATAAAGCTGCCTGCTTCTATGATCTCACTAACAGCTAGCGGTGAGACCAACATACATAACATTTATAGGGGAAAATGCTTTTCTTTTTTTTCTTTTTTCCTTTTTTTAACTGTGCTTCTAATTATCTGTTTAAATTAGCGAACATAATTAGCAAAAAAACCAAAGATACACAGTTTGCAGTGATGGGTAAAATTAAGGTCAGCCGTTACTGCCTTAATCCAGCTGTATTGCCTAATCTAACTTTTAGCCATTAGGCGGAGAGTGTATGGAATAGAAATGTCTTGCCAGTGTCAGGGTTAATGTATACTGACTGACTAACTAGAGATAAATCCTGCAGACCTGAAGTGCTTAACAATGACATTTTGAGAAAAATGTGTTCCGTTCCCCAGGACTGGGTCATGGTCTTGCAGTTGTGGTTGGGTGGTTTTTGGTTTTCAGTACAAGAGTGAGAGAACTTTATAGAGAGATTATTTCTTCCAGATTTTCTCATTTGGACCTTTTGGTTTAATTCCTTTATTTAAAATTCTGTGAAGTATAATCCTTGCAAAATGAAAGTATTGAAATTTTGTTCTTTTACTAAAAAAAGTCTTTAAGGGGCTGATTAGATACTCTTAAGATATGAAGAGCATTTTGATTATTAAAAAATATGTTGACATTTACAGGCCAAGAGACTAGTTCATAGTTGCAAAGGTCATCAATGAGTAAACAGACATTAATGGTTAGCTGGGTAACTGGTACATAAACAGGTCATATTAATAATTAACACAGGAAAAAGTAGCAGTTTACAGCAAGTTTAAGAAAATAGTAGAGAGAAATAATTTTTGGAAGAACAAGAACTAATATTTAAAGGCACCTGAAATTAAATCTAAAGAAACCTAATTTTCAGATATTAATTTCTCACTTATTCTTTCTCTTTCTTCCCTTTCCGACAAATTATGTTTTAATTCAGGCAGCTACTGTACAGTTATTTGAATCATTGAAAAAAAGTCTTTCATAGCTATTTATTCTGCAATTGATTCTTATCCTGAGTCTACAATGCTCTCTTGTTGACAACACTGCAGAATATGAAATAAAAAATTGATTTTGTCCTGAAACTTATCTTTAAAAAAAAACCCTCTTTAGATCATTACAGGAAAAAAAAATATATGAGTGTTTGGGTTTGGCACTCAATTGATGATCACTGGAGCTGTGTATTGAATCTCAGTAAAACATATGTAAATTGCCAATGGTACAATTTTAACAAGATCTTCAACACAAACAAACAAAAACCCCAAAACACCTGAATTCTCAATATTTCTCTCTCAAATTAGCCTTCAGGAGTGAAATTTCTGTTCATTTATTTTTAGCTCTGCAGCTCAAATAAAGTTTTTCTGTGCAGCCCTACTGTTTTTTTCTTTTTTCCTCTTTCTTGGTAATAAAAGCAGTGCACATCTTGAGGAATGAATACTCACAAAGGGCTGAATGATAAGCATTACAATGCTTAGGTATTAGATTCTATGTGTGTGTGTGTGTGAAAAATTATTTGTAAAGACAAATGATTTTATTTTCAAGCGTGAGACAGTCACAAATTTTTTAAAAATGTGTATTTGAATCTTAAGAACATTGTGCCCACTGTGACATACCCATCTTGAAAAATGCATTATATATGTTTGGCTATGTAGTAATAATATCTAGCTTCAGCTAAAAGGTGAATTCAAAATCAAAGAGCAGCACAGAGGGAGAAAGAGTAATGAAAGGGGTCAATGCATCAAGTTAAAGCTGATGGCATGTTACATCACCAAACAAACGATTTCTGTTGGGTGGGTTGGTGAACAAGGAGTGCTGTTATATGCCAATAATGGTTAGGGAGAAAATAATGGCCAATGCATATGGTCATGTTGACATAGGAAAGTGCTGGATAAAATGTCTTTCCTCATATCACTATCTGATAAGACCTTCTTATCAAAGCCTATTTACATTGCATGTAAAAAAAAATGTTATACATGTGTGGTCATCTATTTATTTCAGTTCAAAATATGTATAAAGGATGCCAGTTCAGGGCCCAAGAGGACATGAGAAAAATGTTAACAATGCAATCTATATGGCTTATTTAGGACCACACCTTAGCTTTTAAACCAGACCTCATTGCTTATGGGCAGTTGTGCAGGTAGAGCACGCAAAACAAATAAGCCTTTGTTTCCCATAGTGCCAGCTTCTGACTGCCAGCCAATGTATAGAGGGTCAAGGCCCTTAACACACTCTTTCTGTGACCTGCCTGGGGAGCAGTCAACATCAGCAGCTCCCCAGAACCCTACGGTCAAGGGACCTGAGCCAAAGGCTGCGCATGTCAGTGGGAGTCTTTCCACTGATTTCAATGGACTTTGGATCAAGTCCAGGGAGAACAAACATAGAAGAATCAATCTCTCCAGCTGTGCAGGAATAGAAGCAAAAGGCGTACCTGTGTCCTCCAGCCCCCTCATGCACACATTCAGGTGCAGCCAACATCTAACCTCTAAATATATGTCCGTACTTAATTGACTCTGAGAATGCTAATTTCAAAAAGGCGTAAGAGGCAGTTTGACCAAATAGGAGGAGCAAGGGCCTGAGAATCAGTACACTAGAGCTCTCACTCCAGCTCTGCCACTGATTCCCTGTGTAATCATCAGGAAGTTATTTACATTTTTCAGCACCTCAGTTTCTCTGTTTGTAAAAATGCAGAGGATACCTACTTAACTTGAAGCAGTGTTGTGGAGCATAATTAATTCATGTTTGTGAAGTGTATTCAGATATCGGGGACTAAGGGAGAATGTTCTGCATTATTATAGAATCATAGAATCATAGGGTTGGAAGGGACCTCATGAGGTCATCTAGTCCAACCCCCTGCCAAAAAACCCAGGACCACTCCCACTAAATTATTCCAGCTAGAGTTTTATCCAGCCGGGCCTTAAACATCTCCAAAGACAGAGATTCCACCACCTCCCTAGGTAGCCCATTCCAATGCTTCACCACCCTCCTAGTAAGAAAGTTCTTCCTAATATCCAGCCTTGATCTCCCCAGCTGCAACTTAAAACCATTGCTCCTTGTTCTATCCTCTGTTACTACTGAGAACAGCCAAGCTCCATCCTCCTTGGAGCATGCTTTCAAGTAGCTGAAGGTTGCTATCAAATCCCCCCTCAGCCTTCTCTTCTGCAGACTAAATAAGCCTAGTTCCTTCAGTCTTTCTTCATAGGGCATATGCTCCAGCCCCTTGATCATTTTTGTTGCCCTCCGCTGGACTCTTTCTAATTTGTCCACGTCCTTTTTGTAGTGGGGAGCCCAAAACTGGACACAGTATTCCAGATGTGGCCTCACCAGTGCCGAACAGAGGGGAAAGATTACATCCCTCGATCTGCTGGCAGTGCTTCTTCTGATGCAGCCCAGTATGCCATTGGCCTTTTTGACAGCAAGAGCACACTGCTGACTGTTATTTATTATTAAGTCACTTCTAAACAAAAATGAGCCAGGATCAAACGCATGCACTTCTGAAATTTGGAATTTGTTAAGACCTGGATCCAAATCTGAACTTGCAGTAAACACTAACCCAGAAATGTCCATAGCTATTTTGCAGGCCAAGGCAGAAAATGTTTTCAACATTCCCCCCACATCCCCTGCCACCTGTAATCAAGAAAGAAAAAGCCAAGAAGCACAGAAGGTCAGCACCTCCTGTCTTCTAATTTTGCTTGCCCACCCCTACGTAGAACTGGTCCTGGACTCTTCTGTACCTCTAACTAGTATTGTCCCATACATTTTAAATAAATAAATAAGTGCTTACAAGGGGCTAACAGCAGCAATATAATGAATTAGTACCTTTCTGAGGTCCAACTTCAAGAGACAATAATAGTGGAGTAAGGAACAGTATCAAGCAATTAGATCATCTGTAGAAATTACTGCCTTACATATAGGCTGCTTAGTTTACTGATGAAAAATACTCTTCACTGTTGATGATCTAATGAGATCACATATATAAATAATAGCATTCTAACAGACAGCAGTTATTTGTCTCCTTGCAGGAACCGAATAGATGTTTCTTTGGTTTTTCCAGTTCTTCTAAAATAGGGCTCCACTTAATATAGGATGTTCGTTTCAAAGAGGGAAACAGTCACACTTTTGAAATCCATCAACAGAATGGAGATATTTCCAGTGAAAACGTTCACAATCTCTGCTTCATAACAATACATATTGACTACTTGTTTCTGTAACTCGGAAGATTCATAGCCGCACAGGGTCAATAAATCTTGATTTCCACCTCAAGAGAAGTCAATATTTGCTTGGTGTTTTTATGAATAAAGCAGTTTATTCAGAATCCTCATTCGCTGTAATCACTGGTTTCACAAAACATTTTTAATGGTTATATTTTAATACATGACCTATTCTTACGTGCAAAAAGCCATATTTATTCACCTCTTTCTTTCCCGACACAAGTGTTTCTTTCAATATTAATTTAGCTACAATTTTCCATGTCCATTAAATGATCCAGATTATTCTTTGCTACCACTCAATACCATAATACTATTTAAACTTATAGAAATATTTTACTGTTTGACACAGACAGGGTTACCAAATACAAAACATTTTAGCTGTATTGCTTGGAATATCTTAGAAGGACATTCCACAGAGAGTTGAAGAGCTTGGGTGGTAAAATATTGACACAACTGTAAATAACAGTACCAAGGGGGCAGTCGTGTTACTCTAATCCAGTGAAACAAACAAAGAGTCCCTGGGCACATGAAGACTAACTAATTTATTTATTGCATGAGCTTCCATGGGAGAAAATCCCACTTTGTCAGACGCTTTGAGATGGGGAACTCATAGAAAGTAAATAAATAATTTTGTTAGTCTTTAAGTGGCACAAGACTCCGTGTTTGTAAATAACAGTTATACATCACATCATGATAAAGAGTTTATGCCCTAGCTCATTTTGGGGAGTCCTGCTCTTTGTGTAGGGAAGGCCGCTTGAAGTGATAGCATTCTGCTGCACAAGCTGAAAGGCAAAAGGAATTGAGGTCTCATCATGAGCCCACCTCTCTGATGACTCCCCTGGGCAGCAAGGTGCAGGATGAGTTGGACCAATGAATAGGATAGACCAGAAAGGCACAGGGTCAGGGATAGACAAGCCATCATTATACAGATTCTGTGATCCTTCCATCTTCAGGTGGAGAATGCTAGAATCCTGGAAGCAAATTCTAGCTGTTAGGTTGGAGTAAATGACACAGAGTGGCACAGTTTTCCTGCTAAGATCTCACTGCTCAGTTGAAATAACTGAACTGTGTACCGAGTACCGCATTTTCCTTTTGCCCCCTCATCCTGCTGCCCTTTCTCAGGCACTTCTCCTGAAGACAGCAAAGTTACTCTAATGAGGATCAGGTCCAGCATGGAGAATCAGGCTCAAAATGTGGCCATCGATTATCCTAACACGAAATGGTCTAAAACCATTGCATCACCACTTAAGTTTTACGACAGCATAGAAATGTTTGAATAAAAGCTGGGTATGTGATAATCGGGCAGAAAGAAAATTTAAGCAGAGATATAAAAATGCAAAGACATTAAAAAGTGGTACACACTGAAGAATAAAATGCAATGGCATATAGTCACAGCTGTCTTTAAAAGCTTTGTTCCACTTGAAATGGCTTTGTTATTAGTGATTCTTAATGCATGAGATAGTGGTTTAGAATAAATCTTTAAGTAATTCAAAACAAGGACTCTTCAGTAAATAGTTGAAATTAAAGGGGGAGTTAGAGTCATCTGGTTTCCATTAGGATGATAAAATAGTTCACTTGAAACCTTTTACAAGATGCTTTGTTACTGGGAGGTGTCTGTGCATCTCACTCCATCACTAGCCATTTGACACAACATAAAAGGCTTCAAAAGCCATGCTAGGCCTCTTAATCAAAAACTAATTGTAATAGATATTGGGGAGTGTTAACACTGTGACCGCTAGGTTGTATCTGCACTACATAAGCAGGAGTGAACATTAAACACAACCCTGAGTTGATAGGGCTTATCTGAATTTCAGAGCTAAGTGCTAAGTACTGTGGGCCTGTATCTCCAAGCCATTGCTTTGTACCACTTTGACAGTTAATTGCACTGTAGAATTTCATCTTCCTAATGAAATTTATAGCTTTGTCAGAGAACTTGGAAGTCCACTGAAGATATTGTTGCAATTTACAAGAGTTCAGCAAAAACACAGAGATGCAGTCCAAACCTAATGCATTTGCTTAAGGGGAGGGGGAAAAAAAAAAAAAAGACTGACCTTTTTCAAACCTTAGTTGCTGCTATTCACAAAGACTATGCTACTGGCAAAATAAGGTGCTCCCCAAAAGATCGACAACTGTAAAATAATCACTAAATTCATGTAGCCTCCTCATAAAACAACCCTGCTTATCTCATTACAAACATTCCCATGAGTACTTACTGTATGCACATAAACAAGATTATTGATTTTACTGAATTCAGAGTAGGGTTGTCTTTGCTGATTGTAATTTAATTCATGTATCTTCCAGATAATTTTACACATTATTGCCCCGTTACAAACATGCATCAAATGCACTGCTGGGGTACACGAATTGGTGTCAACAGGAATTCAGATGCTGCTGTGATGAGTTTGATGTAACAACCTATGGAGAATCAAACTATGGCAATTTTCACCACCTGAGGATCTGGCCCGTTGTGTAAAATACTTTCTCTACAAAGTATATTAAAACCCTGCTGTTGTTATTTCTCATGAGTTCATTATGTATACTCTAACCTGTATGTTACTAAAATCTCCAGACAGCTGTGTTCCTTTTCACTCCAATTTCAAACAATATAATTAAAAAACGATTCGCTGAAATATAGACACTTCTACCATTTATGCTGGAATGCTGGCACTATCCAAAATAAGCTAGTCTGTAAATACCAGATTAGTATCTGTAAAGCAAAAGCTCTTACTCTATAAAAGAACATTCAAAAGAAAATCGCAACCTTTCTTGCTGAAGAATAGGCTTTATTTGCAAAACCCATAATTATCTTAAATGTTCTGAGAAGCTGATGAGAGCTGTAAATGTTAAAACAAAACATAAGGAAACATTTTGGGACATTTAAATGAAGGTAGATAAAGATGGTGTTCTTGCCTCCCCCCCCCATTAGTTTACTATATAAATGGGAAGACATTACAGACTTTGAAATTTAATTAACGTAATTGACTGAATTGCATTTTGCAGTAGTTATTGTCATTAGTAGCCTTGACCCTTCTGTCAAAAGGATGCGCTAGCGATTACTTCCAAGAGGTATTTATTATAAATATTAAGCTCTTCAATAAGTGCCATCAACATATTAAAATTCATTTTAACCACTTTATGGAAGATGGCGAATGCAACCAGTTGCTGAAAAAATAAGATGTCAAAATCATTTAATATTGGTTCACATGTGGTCAAACCAGAAACAGAACCAGAGAGGTGGCAGAAAATGTAATGAAAGTGATACTAGATATATTGTCATGAAAATGTACATAAAGGACACTTGATTTTCAGTGAAATCCAGGCTGCGTGATCTGGAACACTGATAACTCTGTTATTTAAAGCATGTTTTTATATAGTCTTGCATCATATCATTGGAGAAGTTTGAGTCTTCAAGCTATATATTAATTTTTGCTTGATTCTTTTTATTGATTGCTTGCAAAAAGTGTATAATTAAGGTGGGCCAGAATTTATAATGAGTATTTGGTTCACAGGTGTTCTTACCTGTGCTACTTCCACCCACACTAAACAATTCACTGTGGTATTTTAAACCTCAAATTGTATCAATCAAGCACCTGCCTTGGGAAGGGGGAGAACACACCTATTAATTACATGACAGGCTGAGTAGAGTTACATCATTCTCTATTGTGTTGTAACAGCTTAGCTGATGCAGCTTTTTCTATTCAAGATTATTCCTTCATCCGATTGAGAGAAAATGAAGTGTGGAACTACTGGGGTATTGGAAGTGGAAGAAAAGAAAACTTGATGAACGAAGAAAAACCAAGAATTTTTCATCCACTTTTTACTATTCACATTTGACTATAGATATGCCAAGAATATATACTTGAATTCCAAGGCTTACTGAGACCCTCATATTCAAACCTCTCTTGATCTATTAAATTACAGGGCTTCCCAGTGTCCTGAATCAGTTCTGTAAGAGGGAAAAAAATGCCCATCATAAAAAAACCTGATATTTTTCTTTGTAAATGTTATGTTATGCTGTTCACATGCAGGAGCTAATCTCAGTATATCAAACCACTGAATAATTATCCATTGGACACAATTTGTGGAAGCATAAATGGGGGACTAGGAATTCCATTATTTTGCTTTCTTAGGCTATGTCTACCCAGGCAAATTAGTCCAGACTAATCAAGCTTAGTCTGGACTAATTTGGCCTGTGTCTACACTAGCCTTTGGCTAGTTTGAACTAAAAAATTTCTTAATTCAAACTAGCCAAAGGTTAATTTGAAAATAGTTAATTTGAATGGTTAGCTTGACCTTAGCGCCTAGTTCCAACTTTGGTTTGAACTAGAGCAATGGACATGTCTTAGTTCGAACTTAAAAAGGTCAGACTAAGTGGTTAGTTCAACCTAACCATGCCTTCTAGTTCAAACTAAATTTTTCATTCAAACTAGCCACACTTCTTGTTCAAACTAAATTTTTAGTTCCAACTAGCCACATTTTTTAGTTTGAACTAACTTTTTAGTTCGAACTTGTCAGTGTGGCTAGTTCAAACTAAAAAGCCATGGTTAGCTCAGGTTCATTTGAACTAACCAAGAACTGCTTAGTTTGGACTAAGGAAGTCCAAACTAAGCTTTCTGATGTAGACATAGTCTTATTCTCTGCCATTTCCTCAAAACATAGTCTTAACTGAGTCATGTCAGCTCTCTGTTTCAGTTTCCACATCTGAAAAATAGGGATAATAATAGTTTCCATCTTACTTCATAGGGATTTTATAAGATTAACTAGATAATCCATACAGGGCTTTGCACATGTAAAAGTACTATATGCTTACTACGCATCACTGACACACTATTGGGCCAGATTTGATTTAGTGTCCTAGAAGTAAAAAGTAGGGACTAAGTACATGCTGAAGTCAAGTGAAAAGAAAAACCTTTTGTATTCTGAATATTGAGAAAATCCTTAAGGAAGACTACTGATTACACTACTGAGATTTGTATGAACCAACTAGGGTAAATAATTAGATTATACTTTAATTAATATAGCAGCTCCTGCTAGAACAATATACTTAAATTTGTACCACTATTAGATCTGAATAAAAGAAAATTGTCCTATTCCTGGTGAAACCACCAACATGATCTTGATTTTTATTTATTACATTCCCTGCTCTTTTGGAAGGAGTTGTTTTAATCAAGAAGTTGCCTCCATTTAGCAAGTTTCATATTTCAGTTTCTCGGCTTGAAAACCTCACTTTAGGGGCAAAATCGTCTTTGGTGAGAAGAAAAGCAAGATTTCTATATTATTTTTATATATTTGTTTGTATTATTATGGTACCGAAGAGCCCTACTATGGACCAGTACCCCACTGTACTGCGTAAAACCAGAAAAAAATGTTACAGATTAAAAAAGGACTAAAAACAGCTCATTTATTTAAAATATATAGTTTTACCACTTTGATATTGCTATTACATGTGAGCACCTCTGTTTCATAGGGAAACAACTCTCTTTCCCCACAGGAGGTCAACAATAGCTTACTGGATCACACATTCTTCTACGAACACAGTCAATACTGCTGCCTATCGGCAGATTCAGCTGTACCTTCTACCCTCTGGAGCGATGCAAGCAGTGGCTTCACAAACCACAGGCTGCACAAGAGGTCCTCAGTAGAATTCTGTCAATAATAGATTTTTTTAGTTCACTGACAATTCATGGAGGGGAGGAAGGGATAGGAAAAAATACTGGGTTGGGTCAAATCAAAAGTAAATTGTTTCAAGAATGTTTAGCAAATCAAAAAGCTGTAAGAAAGACTATTTTGAGGTGAAAATATCAAAACAAACCTTTTGATTTGTTTTTTTTCTAAATTTTTTTTTGCTGAGCAAAACAATTTTGAAAACAAAAACAAAACCACCATAAACTCACAAAATATTCCAGTGTCTCCAAGCCTGCATTTTTCAACGAGAGAAAAAAGAGGCAAGAGAGTTCTCAAAATCCTAGTGGTTACTGATGCATCCCAGGATTTATTGAGCCACAAGATGAGAGGCCAAGATTTGCACCCAGCCATTCAGAACAGTCCGTCAGAAACCTAATAAACATTTCCTAAGAGCTCCTTTCTGCCAGAACACAGAATGGTTGAGATAATTAATCCTTTGGGGATCTACACAAATGACCATCTTTAATAAACACAAGGGATGGTTTATATTTCAAACACAATGTTTTGTATTAAACACAGTCCATTAGAAAGGACACACCTGTGCCTGTCATACTGAATAGGTTGTGCTGCACTGGCGTTTCTGAAATAGATGTGACATTCCATATCCGTATCTTATTCCATCCATCGTAGAGGTGCAAGTCCAGTGTCCTTGTTTTATGGTGAAACCTCAGTGAGTGCCATCCTCTGGGGATAAGCAGAAGGGAAAAAGAAATTGATGTGGAGGAGTGTGCCAGCAGAAAGAGGGAATGTTGTGGCTATAAGGCTACCATATTGTTGTAATCTGAGAAGCCTAACACTGCTGGGAACAGACTTAGTGCACCAACCGTTAGAATGTTTGGCAGACTGCCGGAGCTCTTCCGTTCTAGTCTATTGAAGACTGCGGAGCCACAACCATCCCTGTGATATCTGAGTGGCTTACTGAACTCTGGAAATGAGTTTGAAAGGAACTTTTTCTTGCTCTCCTTCTCCAGGGAGAATCAGCAGTGGGTCCACTGCAGATCAGTAATTCACAAGGAAGTCTAACCAAATAAGGTGTTCTCAAGGACTAATGGCCCAGATTTGAAAAGAGAGCATTGTTGTGCCATCATCATAAACCAAAAATGTCCTGGGACTACATTCCAAAAAGACTAGTAAATTTGGATACCTGCATTTTTGGGTGACCAGTGTGAAACAACAAGGCTTCATTTCTAGAAAGTGAGTCTTTAGCACTTCCTGAAAATAAAACCACTTTACAGTGTCACAACTTGGGAACTCAAAGTCACTAGCCACTTGGAAGATTAAGGACACACTGTTGGGTGAGCTGAACCAACACACAGCAAGTTCCAAAAGGCCAGCCATGTTAGTCTAGTCTTGCAAAAGAGGCTAGGAGTCCTGTGGCATTCTAAGACTAACAAATTAATTTATCACATGAGCTTTCTTGGGAGAAAATCCCACTTTGTCAGATGCTTTGAATGCATAGCAGTATCACAAATTTATTAGAAACCATGAATATTTTGACTGACGCATTTTTGTTTCTGTGTTTTTTAAACTTTACGGTAGAAATGAAGGTGTCACTCTGACTGGTATTATTGTTTACCCAAATTTCTCCCACATCACATCTATCCCAGAATATGGACAATCCCTCTCTTTTTTCTGTCTGACATATAGAAACAAATGGGGAAGGGGGACACAAAGCACAACAGAAATCAGATTTAGCATTAATCTTCCCAGTGGCCTCTCATTACTTTGCCAATAAGATGATCTTCCTCATCCCACACTTCGATATATTTGACATCTGTCATAAAGCTTAGGTCACACATATCTGTCTTCTGGTAAAATAAGTCATCTTACAGAGTCCTCTAGTCTACCACTAGGGTCTTTCTAGAAATAATTATTGACATATTGTCAACATATCCAGCCTACCATATTAATAAAAGTAATAAATTACTAGCTTTTATTTTCCATCTCTTGCTAGCAAAGAAATGAGGTGGCATAACTACAGCACCAAACAGAGAATAGATGCACAGCAAAGAAGTTGTGTAGCAAGACATACAAAGTGGCAGCTTTTTGGAAGACAAACATTTTAATTTTTTCTTTTACAATCTGTTATGTGAGTGAGTGACTACCTCCAGGAAGCATTCATAATTGATACAGATTTCCCTCTTCCTTGCAGTACTCTTTTTACTGTTTCACTATTACATAGGTTATTCTATGTCCTCAAGGAGAAACAAAAATGCTTTTTCTAAATACTGTAACAGTATTTTAAATAGAACTGGATAATTTTAATCTTTCTGAATAGTTACAGTTTGAAATTATTCTTAGTAAATCCATTAATTCTAGTCGAGCATGAATTTGTTCTTTTATAGATAGCCATGTGGACCTGTATAAGGGAAATCAAACTACATGCTTCATGACAAACTTGGTGTGCTGTAGATGTCCTGAAGAGTCCTCCAGTAAAGCATTCCACCATCGTCTTAGATCTGGCCTACGCTGCCATTGGCAGTTGACAGGAGATACGTAAGCTTCATAATGTAACTTGGCTATCTCCCATCAGCTTACTTATGTTGCTGTACTGCAATGATTTCATTGCACTGTGTCAGTGGAAGATGCCCTCAGGTCAATGCATTCTTACTCTTTTTGAGGAGAAGGGGTGGATTAATGTCACCTACTGAAGAACACTCCCAGGATTGATTGAGCAGGTCTTCACAGCCTGCTCAATTGATCCCACTGCATCGATCCCTGCAACCCTGGCAATGTAGACATACAATTAGGTACAATCTAGGGTGTTTATCTATTTAGTTTTTGCTTCCTCTGAAATTTGAAGTATTACCAACTGTTGGAAGCAGACCAGTAAAAGTGGACCAATGGTCTGATTGAATGGAAAAAGTAGTTTTGTTGAGTTCTTAAGATGTATAACTCAATTGAATCATAAAGTTCAAGGTCAGAAAAAACCAGCAGCTCATCTAATCTGATGCATGACAGGTGACAACCACCACTCATCCATCTGCACATTAAACCAAACAACCAAAATTAAACCAAAGTGCTATAACTTCAGAAGACTCAGAGGCAAAGAATAAAAGCGATCAAAATCCACCAGTGCCTGAGGCCCCTACAATCAGGAAGCTGATTAAGTAAAATATACACTGGTGATGACATAGGTAGATGGATCCATACTGGCTGAGTTGCCTCTTTCAGGGTCATAATACTACTGTGATATAGCCACAGACCCCCAAAAGGGATTATCTGTAGTGAACACTGGTGCACATTCTTCCCTGGATTGCTAACAAATATTGCTTACGTGGGTACTAATTCCACCTTCTTGCAACTGTCATTCACACAAGATTCTCGTGTTCCATGTGTTCTAGATTGCTAAGCAGTATGTAAAAACGTATGCCACGATCTGTGGTATTGTGTTTAAAAGCACTTCCCATTTGTGCACTCTCTCTCATGTGTAAAGTTTCTTAACGTGATTGTTCTACTAGGATTTGATGCCAGTAAAAATGGAAACTATCCCAGAAGAGATGTTCATTTTGCACTGGCAGGCACCACGTGACTGACATACAGTAGAACATGAAGTACTTTTCACAGGATGCTGTTGGCACATGCTTTTCTGAGAGAAAACAATTTATTCCACTGAATGTTGTCCTCAGACAGCAGATGTGCTAGAAAGAATATTGCCAGTATCCAATATGATGCCTCATGCCCATCATAGGTGAGAAGTTGTAGCTCTTTAATTATGTCAAAGAATAAAATCCTGTCGGGGAGGGCATTTATCATTGTGACTAACCCTTATTTACCCATTATTTGCCCACTGACTTCAAGTAGGAAGGACTGTATACATGAGCAAGATTTTACAGGCCCTTTGGTGGCAAAAGTTCTATTCAAAACCAACAATGTTGCATTCCCAATGATAAGCCTGGCACTTCCACATACTGGAGAGACCTGAGCTTCCCCAAGGATTGTTATTTAGTAGAGAGGGTTCACTTACATTGTCTTCTTCCCCAATTTGATTCATGAATGAATGATTTGCAGAAAAGAAAAGATTGCTTCACTTTTAAAACAAGAACTTCAGTCAGAAAGTTTGACCTCCACTGTGTCTCTTTTGCTGCAATGAAAAGAGAACAATGAATTATCCTAACAGGTAGCCTCTTTTCATAGGGAATCCCAGGTTGTGTGAACTTGAAATAGTTGGTTTTAGACCACCACATCTGCTCTTCTTCTCTAGGCATTGCAGAATGAGGTGGGCATACTAGGAATAGGAGGAGGCATGGCCAAAGTGCTGAGCAATTCTGTGCCAACAGGATGAACTCTAGCAAATATTTTTAGTTGATGCAAATTAAAGCAATTATGAACATGCTCTAATTCAGCAGTTCCCAATCTTTTCCTTTTTGTGGACCACTACATCATCATCAAAAACTTTTGTGGACCACCAAATAACAAAGCCATTTTAAATATTTTTAACATAGCCCACGGCTGATGAGAGTCAAACATATATCAAGGGATATTAAAAACACAGCTATTTCTAATAATTTATTATGCTGACTCAGAAATGTATTGCACTTGTCACAGTACTTTTACCTGCAATAATTATCTCCAACCCCCATCATCCCATGGACAACTTGCAGTACCCTCATGGACTACCAGTGGTCCATGGACCACAGGTTGGGAACTGCTGTTCTGATTTATTCCAAGAATCAAACTGATATCAGGGAAGCAGGGGTTGCAGAAAGCTGCCTATGCCCTCCAGCTTGAGTACAGATCTTACAGGCTTCTGAGACTCTGATCTTTAACCATTAAGTACAATGGTGTTTAAATTAAATAATTTGCTAAGCAGAAGGAACTGAGTGAAGGGCCTCTCAGGAGTTTGAGAAAATTTCACAAGGTCATAATATTTTTTAAATTGCATGCTATTTGGTGAATTTGAAAGGCAAACTATTTTTTCTTCAGGGGAAAGAATAAATGTATCTGACAAGGGGAGTTTAGCAGTATGTAGGAAGAGAGATGATTGTCAACAGGAGCACAGAAATCCTCTCCTCTCCCTTTCTCCACACCTCTTTCAGCTAGTATGCCTGAGACATTTCTGCTCACTTCAGTCTCAAACACTGAAGACCACACACTTGCAGTTTTATTTGCAGGTTTCTAAACCTAAATCCAGTGTGTGTGCATGCGTCTGTGGGTGGGAATGACTGGATAATGTTACCACAAAGGCTGATGATGTTTCTACCAATTGTTAAGCTTCTTAAGTCTCCACTTTGTAAATGCTTCAGCCTACCATTTTCTGAAAAAAAATACAGCCAACTTGCCTAAGAAAAGGCAAGATTTGAAATGTGTTCACACTAGACTATCTAGGCATCTCCAGCTGACTCCACAGAGAAGCCTCAATGCACAAATGCACCTTTTATGAACAGTTCAGGGGTCACATGGTTCACTCCACTTTTGTGTCAGTACAGCTGTAAGATAGCTACTTGGTTGGACATAGAAGGTCACTTTATACTGAGGTGCAACAGATATTGCAAACCCACAGATGTGCCATATAAATAATGACTTGGAAAGACTTGCTTGTGAATATTTATTCATGATCGGTTTTTACTTTGGATAGGAGGCATTTGGAAAGCATATTTAGGCTCAAATGAATGTTATTGTTCTTCCTAAAGCTTGAGATCGCTCTTTTGATCTGTTAGTTAAGCAAGAGTGGTGAGGTGAAAGTAAGCATAATCTCCGCACCTCAAGGGACTCAAAAGGCCTGATTCTCTTCCCTTGCCACAGTGTAAGTTATGAGTAATTCCTTTATTTTCACATTTGCACTAGTGTAAAATTGGGTTACAAAATCTTGAATAAATAGGAGCTGAAAGATAAGAAAGAAATAAGTTAGTAAAAAAACCCTGCTAGACTCTGGGAAAGGGGCATATAGCATGCTATTTCCATGGGACTAGCTATAATAGACTAGTGACAATTAAAGGATACTCCTTATCCTTTGTCTTTTCTATTTTATCCCTCTAGACATGCTAACTGATCATCTTATGTCCTGAGTAAAGCAACCTCATCCCCTTCAACTCTATTCAATGTCCTGCTGCTAAGATCATCTTGGCTGCTGATCACCATTAGCTCCTCTTTTGCATCAAACAAAATAAATTCCTTGTCTTTATCTTTGAAGCCATTTCACAACGTATCTTCAGTCTGTCCATGCCACTATGTCGGTGTCATGTCAACCCTCTCCTTTGCCCTTGCTTATCCACTTCTCCCTCAGTCACCTTCATGTTATACTTCTTGAAGCTGAGCTCCATAAGGCAACCACAGTGTCCCTCCTCCAGTCTCTCCTTAAAATTCCCCTCTGCCACAATGGTATGGAAATCTGCCATCTGATAACAGCTAGCAAGTGGCATATTGTGATTCCTGCTACTGATCATCTTATTTTAAACCTGAAAACTGTGCACACCATCTATGCTGAAGCATCTAATAATTAATGTTATCCATCCCTCTGTAGCCCTACTCCATTTGTTTCACCCTCACCTTTCAGGGCCAGTTCTACAGTGCATTAAGTCAGAGTAAACAATCACAGTGGATCAGGCCCTTAGCCTGTAATTGCTATGGAACGTTTGCTACCATCCAAATTTTAAGAAATGCTAAGCACCCACCATTCCTATTTATTTCAGATATAGTTGTACATGCTCTGCATCTCTTCAAACCAAAATCTAAATGTTTGGACAGGGCCTACCGCTGTACTATCCCATCATAGTTGGAGTTCTAGACCAGGGGTGGCCAAACTTATGGACTTCAAGAGCCATGCAAGTTGATTATTAACATTCTGAGAGCTGCACTCAAGCATATAGCCAAAGACTTTTACCTACTCCAAAATTACTAAGTTTAAAATTCATTGCACACTTTAATTTTATCATAAAAAGAGGGCAAATATAGATCCTACTGATGTCAGATTCTAATAATTACTTAAGGTTACCATGAAAACTAGGACTGAGTCTAGACCCTGTTCCAGAATAAGCTATTCATAGTAACTATTATTTTGCCCCCATCAATGCATTGTCTGAAACTTCCCCATGTTTTTCAATATCAAAATAACAACAGCCCAGTCCTTGACACTATCCTGTAGTAGGAAGAACAACATGTTTAGTTTATAGAGCTATTCTGTGTGTCCATATTTGTGAGGGAGAGAAATAATGAACAACATACTGAGGGAAGCTAAGTCAAAGAAAAGACTTCTGTACTGAGTCCTGAAAAAAGAAAGGGCCATGGTCATTCATGTCTCTTGCAGGAATGAGTTCACTGGTATAGCTCCACCTCTTTGAAAGTTCCATTTCCTGCTGTCATGAGTATCCCCATATTGGCCAACAGTTTTATTGTTCCCATTGGACTATGGGTGTCATGAGAGTTTTTGATAGATGGTTTCATCTCTAGCTTTTTAGAAGATGTGTGTTCATACTTTGGCTATGTCACTTCTGATCAATAGTCAACTGATTAGAGAGGGGGGACAATAAAGTTCATCTTATTTTAATTGTTCATATTGTTTTAAGCATAGTGTTTTAATTTGACAAAACAACCTGGCATCTTTTACTAAGGAAAAAGAAAAGTGCAAAATGGTAAGTATCAAAACCCAATTATTTCATGTCTCTATTCTCCCAAGAATGAGAATGTCTTGGTTGTTCTTCTTTTAGCATATATATATATTTAAAATAAACAAACAAATAAAAATGCAACACTTCACAAACTGCCAAAGTTACTCGGGAGATTACAGTGCTTCAGGTTCCAAAAGGCTGAAGTCTCTTGAAATATTTTGCTCATCTTAACAATTCTCTGTGTATGTATATATACACAACCAAGAAATTCTCATTATGGGGAGCACAGAGACTTGAAATAACTGGGTTTTGATACTTACCATATTGCACTTTACTTTTTCCTCAGCACAGGATGCCAGCTTGTTTCTTCAAATTAAGACAATATGCTTATAGTGATGAACCTTATTGGCCATCTATCTTCCTTTTGTAATCTGGCTCTCATCAAGCTGAAATGAAGCCATTTCTTCTGACTGTGGCTGATTAAACACAGAGTAAACCTAGATCTCTAAGGAGGCTCTAATGATTCTCCGCAGACCTAATGTCAGCCCAGCACCTGCAGCATTCAGCTTCCCCATTTCCATCATAAAATGAAGCATCTGTTACAGAGAAGTGTTATCTTTTTATCATCGACGGTATCTTTCTGTTTGAATTCACCTACCCCATTTGGTATAAATTACAGCCATTTCATAAGTAATGAATGGTCACACAGGATGCATTCTGGTTATTGGGGGTTAAAAGGGCACAAATGCCATTTACTAAACCTTTATTTAACTTGGTGAAAGTTAAAACTCTGTGGCTTGTGTACAGCCCTCTTTCTCACAGCAAAAAAAGGTAAAATGTGTACTCAGGCGTCTTGATAGTGTTGATCTAAGTACTAGCCTGTGATTTATTTATTTATTTATTTGCAATTTCTAAGGAAACTATTAGATACAGAGACATTCATTCTGGCCAAGGACATTTCCATCCAAATGTCTTTTTGTATGTTGATTAAATATAGTCCTAACAGTTAGAAGGGGCTAGACTTGTTCTATAAAAGGATTAGGCATAATCATAGCACCTGATGCAAACTCCAATGGAAGTCAATGGGAATCTTTCCATTGATACCAACCATGTTTGGATCAGGGCATTCGGGTATCTGCAAAGATCAATGAGGTGTCCATAATACCCCCATCACCCACACTAATCTTCCAATCATTTAAGTGACAGCCTTTGGAAAAGGCAACTCTTTGCTTCAGAAACCATTTTCTTTAGATTTGTGATTTTTCTGTGAAACTCAGGCAGGCTCATGTCCAGAGCAGTGCATGAAAATGAACATTCAAAAATATATTAAATACACCACCAAAACTGCAGTCATTGTTTTAAAACTATCCATATAGCCTTTAGGAAAGATTTAATTTATATCTGGCAATATGAAATAGTGCCCTCCCACTAACCTCTTGTGATTGGGATTTCTGAGATGGAGTCAATCACTACACGGGATCTTTGTTATTTGCAGGGATTTTTCATCTGGCCTATTATTATTAATGTTAATTATAACAGCATCTAGAGGATCAACTGAGATCAGAGCCTCATGTGTCGGATACTGCACATATCACCAGTAGGAAACAGTCTAGCCACAAGAACTTGACACCCTAAACAAGGCAGAAAAAAAAAAGAGGGAGAGGGAGAGAGAAGTATTAGTATCCCATTTCACAAATGGAGAACTGAGGTACAAAGTGATGAGATGGCTTGCCCAAGGTCACACACAGAATCTGTGGTACAGCCAGGAATTGAACTCACGTATCCTGGCTCCTGATCCCTGGCCTTACTGTAATACCATCCTCCATCATCCATAAATATATATTTTTGTTGTTTTCCCAGAAAGTCAGGGTAGATGCTTAAAACAAATAAAGAAAGAAACGTCAATTGTTTTATTGTTTGAATGTTTTAGCTAGGGAATCACAGCATCCAGTTCTGTAAAACTGCAGAAAAACACAGCAGGTTATAGAGCTGTTTACCTAATTAGCACTTCACTTGATAAGGCTGATATTTCATTCCTCTAACATATCACCAACTGTATTAATAGAAGCCATATATCTTTAATCCAATGGAAAAAACCAAATCTTTTACATATGGTTGATTTACGTTCTATATGGGCATGCTTGGCATACAACATGTAGCTTCAACGTAAAAAAAAAAATTAATAGATTGTTACGCAAATGAGGAGTTCTGGGGCACTTTAAAGAGCAACAAATTTATCTGGGCATGAGGTTTCCTGTGCTAGAGCCCACTTTGTCAGGTGAATCAAGTGGAAACTACAGTTATAGATTGTTGTTTCTGCTGTTCAGAAGTTTGAATGGTGCACAACAAGACATGCACCTTGTCTTGATTACACTAAAAACAAGTGGTTTTTGCACATAAAGTAAAAAGAAGAATGCTCTTGTGGTCAACTCACATCAGCAGGCATCAATTCTATTGGGTTCTGTTCCTGGATGTATCAGAATTCTTGTATTTCCATGTGTATGCAACAATCTCTTTCTGACTCAATTTTCTTATTAATGAAATAGGGATGATTGCATTAGTCTATGTCAGAAAGGTACCAATGAAGTGGCATTCATTACCGATTATAAATCTGTGAATGTAAGGTGCTATTGAAGTACAATAATAATTTATTTAATCATTATTATACTGAATCATACTATGAAAAAGTCAAATACAATAAAAAGGTTTAAGCCCTCTCATTCAAAAGAAATAAGCCCTCTTCCCATCTCTTCACACACAAAAATGTTGTTCACAACCCCTCTTAGGAGTCATTTGTCTCAAGAAGCACCATAAAACTGTTTGGAAGACAGTTTGTCAAACTATTTTAATATTTGTAGCATTTTTTTCTCAAGTTAAGACTTTTAAGAATATGCTGGTTCTTTAGCGGTACCCTATTAATGCACAATTGAAATACCTATTGTTTTCTGTTCCATTATCATCATCGTCATAGAGGAGATGGGTGAATAAGTTTTGTTCCAGGATACAATTTAATGACCCTTCTGCAAGCTTTCTCTCAGTGTTCACTTTATGCTAATCACTTTTATGCCAAACAAACTCGTAATGTTTTATCACAAGAGTATACACTTGGTATTCCGATAATTAAGAAATAAGTCATCTTATGTAGTAGTTGGCATTAGTGATATACGAGGCTGATGGTTGATGAGTCCAATATATATTTTACCTGGGAAGATTCAAAATATGCTGCAGATGACCACAATTAATCCAAAAGAGACATGGAGTAGCTGTGGATAGTGTCTTGTAAAACAAAAATCCAAGCCAAACAAATCCTGGGAACCCTAGTGATGCAAACATCTGAATGTCTAAGATGATGAACATAATGAACAGAGAAAAGCTGGCTGAAAAATGGAAAACACAATTGTTTCCATTTTTTAGGCTCAAAATGGAAGTGGTTTTTTTTTTAATATTTCCACAACAAACTAAATTTTCAGTTGTATTGTTCTCCTTTCTATCCTTATTTGTTTTGGTTTTCCATTTTTGCTAGTGAGTATAACAGAAGTCAAGGCTGTCGAGAATTTTGTCTTGGTTTGGAAAACAGAGTGACATCAGGAAAAACAAAACTAATTTTGACATTCTAAAGGATTACAGACTTTCATTTTTCCTGTTTTTTCACTTTGTAAATTTCCCCAGATTTAAAAGATTTGCAAGAGTTAGTGTGGAAGCTGGAAAATGATAAAAGAAAAAAATGGGATTAAAAATCCCATCCATTGTGTTGTAGTTAATGTCATAATGGAAAAAAACCTAGTGAAAAGGGAGGGGAAAAATTATATTTCAATTTTTTTAAAAAAAAGTTAAAGTATTTGAAACATCTGGAAATTTTCTTTACAAATATTTGTATTTAAGGAAAAAGGTATTTATTATTATTATTATTATTATTATTATGAAAATTAAGTTTTGTTATCATTTAAGATAAAAATGCTATAATTCATGCTTTGGTTGTGGAGGCACCATTTGTGGATCCATATCATTGGAGTTGTTCATAGTTATAAGAATCAATTTGAAGTTGTGTCTGAAAATGACCAACTGGACTGAAATATCAGGAGGGGATACTGACCTACATCACTAGGTCTCAGTGAATGTCAGTAGCTTAAATATGTGAAAAATTTTGCAAACACCACAGATGACAGAACCTCAAGACAAAATTGATCTTTCATGATAATATCCGCTCACTATATCAGCAACAATGCATCTGGACAATGCGTCAACAAGTCCATTGATTTTCATCATTGTAGAGTCCTTTATGCTGATTGCTGCATAGTGAACAAAAATTCTTCTGGGGTTTCACAATTTGTGAAGGCTGACTGCATACACTACTGCTAAGAATAGATCAGACAAGAAATAAGTTATTAAAAGTGAGCGCATAGTAGTACAAAATTGTTTACTTTGCTTGGCTGTACAGTTTATTTTATCAGATTGGACTGTAGCTGTGATCTTTTGTGACTCAAATAGGAAGACATTGCTCAACATGAGAGAAAAATAACTGTGAATCCAAGATCACATGATGAAGGATCATTTATTGAAATGGAAAAGGCTTCTTTTGATGAGCCATTTGATATTGATTTGTTATTGCAAAAAAAATTCAAAAGAACATTATAGAAACAAAGGTAAACCAATAGGTGATGAGGCCAGCAAATGAATTAAAATCATTAAGCCTACAAGAAGATATGATCTACTATTGTATATTTCTTAAAGAAACTGTTGGGAAAATTCACCTTGTGCAAGTGGCCCACACAATGACTATGTATGACTTATGTTCCACTTGAGACCTTGTGTGGAATCTTTTGAGGGATTTAAACAGTTCACAAATCTTGTAATAAGCCTCTGGGTCCAATATCTCAGTTTCTGAACTTCATTCAGAACACCAAGTTCAGTGTGACTCTAGGAGAAAAAAAAGACTATGTAAAAGTAGCACCTTTATCCTCAAAAGATTCCACCTCCCCACACCTAGTGTTTTTAAACATATATTTCTATACAAACTATAGTGGAAGCATTAAGTTTTCATTACTTCATACCTATGATAACATGGAATAGCCATCAGAGCCACTGGGGGTAGGAACAGAGTGGGTGGTGAAGCCATGATCTAGACACTGGTTGCCCAACCCAACACACTTTCACCCACCCACATTTATACTACGCCTGCTTTCAGGGCACAAAGGCAACTGACTGGTGGGCCTCCAAATGGAAGTGACCCATGCCACATCTGGTAAATGTCCCCAGCCTTTATTCTGGAAAGGCTTGCCCCCTCCTCTAACCTCTTATAAGCACTGTGCATGTCTGTACCCATCTATAATCTCTTGTTTTATACATATATCATAAGCATTTGGGGACATGAGCCACCTTGGGATTTTCTCCCATGAAAGCTCATGTGATAAATAAATCTGTTAGTCTTTAAGTGACACAAGACTCCTTACTTTTTCTTCTGTGTTTGTACAGCACCTAGTACAGTGGAGTTCTGGTCAATGGCTGGTCTTCTGGGTGCTACCATAATACAAATAATAAAGAAAAATAATGCAATGTCAATTTGACATAAATGTTATGGGGAATCTGACAATCAGGTGATTTTGTCATAAATGGTCCATACACATGTATATGTATATGTATAATGTATAAAGTCTTTTATTCTGCAAATAACAGGCAATTTGCAAATTGATGCTTCTTAAAATTAATATTTTTGTCAGTCATAATTAGTCAAAAATGACACATTATGACCTTTTAGGAGATTATCTTAATTAAAGTTTTACCAGTCCCTCAATGGAGGAATGATTATCAATTTTTGATCACCCTGTTTTTATTTCAGATTAACAGTAACATTAGATCATTCTGCATCTCCCTGAACAATATGCTAAATTTCATTTTAATTTCAAATGCATGCTGATTTTCTTTGTAATGTGTTTACTGAATCCTGAGCTTTCTCAATGGATACAATAGTCTTATACCAAATAACACAGAAAGGTATGTATTTGTGTAAACAGACTGAACAAGCCAAATGGAAGAAAGTATAATCTGCCTTATTTTGTTTCCATACATAACAAATATTCATTTGAGTTGCATTCTAATTTTTGCACATCCGTGATTAAAATTGTATTTTTCTGGCCCTTTAGCATTTTAAAATATCCAATAACATTTTAAAAATCAAAAGAGGAGTTCAGTAATTCCTATGAAGTAATTATTCATATACGCTAGCTAACCCAGAATCAAATCTCAATTACAATTATGTAAATCTGAAGCAACAACATTGATTTTAGTGAAGTTAATCTGGATTTTTACATGAGTAGCTGAGACCAGAAACTGGTCAACTGATAACACTTGTTCCAGATTCCAAAACTTCTTGCGGGAACACAAAATATTCTTTCAGGAAAGAGTTTAAACAATTTGTAAGTGAAGGGTTAGCAGATAGATGGTCATTTTATTTCTACCTTTCAGAGGAAGTTTGTCTTTTATCATCAACAACTGCATAAAAGTAACAACCTAAATTAAACCAATACTAAAGCTTGATTCTGATCTCAGCTACAAATAATGTGAACCAAGAGTATCTTTACCCTATTGAAGTCAATGAAGCTGCACCAACAGAGAACAGGTGTGAGATCAGATTCAGAACCATTAACTTCAATGGAGTTGTTCCTGAATTATGTGAGTTTGACATTAATATAGCTTCCCTGACTTCATTGGATTTGTTCCTGATTTACACCAAGATAACAGGCATGAGAACCAAACCATTCATTCATAATGAATGAATTTCAGCCCCACTGTCTTCTCATATGTACTCAAGTCTAACTCACCTGAACTCAGTGGGGTTGCTCCTGATTTAAACCATGATAGGTAAGAGAAGAATCTGGGTCTAAATATTTTAGCTAGGGAACATGTTGACAAAATAAAATATGAATCAAATCCTTTGTCTAAACATTCATACGTCCAAACAGCAGAATTATGTTTTACATCCAGGTGAGGCAATAGAAATCTATGAAATTGCAGAAATCAGAGATTAGGTTTGGGCCATCCTTTTGTAAGGCTCTTTTTTTTTTTTTAAATAAATGATGTGTGGAAGCCAGTCTTTTTACTGTGCTATGTAGACTTAAATAAACACATAATTCCACATAGTCTTTACAGTACTCTGGTTACATGCAGTGGCACTTTAATAGGATCAGACATTTCATGAGAGGGCATGGCACACTGACTAATAATTTAGATTCACTTTATCATTTCAAAGACTTATCTCTCTCCTCATCTTCCAAAAGAAACTATTTTTATTTTTAATTGTTGGAAAACAGTGATCAAATGTTTCTGAATATGATAGTTATGCCTCTATTGAATAAAACACTGGAGGAAAAAGTCAATCTAAGTGGCACTTTATTTGAAATTTAAGGAATATATGATGTTTGTGCAACTGTTCAGCTTGCATCATGAAATCCTTACAGTTGAAGTACACTTTTTAATATATTCACCACTATATTTCACAAGTGACAAAGATATTTTATTTAAACTAGGGAAGTACTTGGTACCATCTAAATATTTTAATTGAAGACAAAATGTTAAATGTAAGATGTAAGAAAATGTAAGAAATATACAGAGGGGTAGCTGTGTTAGTCTGTGTACAGCAAAAACAACAAAAGTCCTATGGCACCTTAAAGACTAACAGATTTCTTTGGGCATAAGCTTTGATGGGCTCCAACCCACTTTGTCAGATGTATGAAGTAGAAACTACAGTTGAGATGTATATATACACATGTCAGGATGGAGGAGGGGAAGTGTTAGCAAATTCAATTGAGAGGGCAGATGGGGCCAACCAACAACAGTGCATAGCTACATACCTCCAGCTTCCTCATGAAACAATCCATCATCTACAGCCAAGCCGTAAGGTACAACCAGATCTGCTCTGATCCCTCAGACAGAGGCAAACACCTAAAAGATCTCTATCAAACATGCCTAAAAGCATAAGATGCACCTGGGGAAGTATTTAAAAAAAAAACCAAAATTGATTGACTGAGCCAAACGGGTACCCAGGAGTCACCTTTTACAGGACAGACCTGACTAAGAAAATAACAGAACATCACTGGCATCCCTCCAATACATCAAAGATCTACAGTCTATCCTAGAAGATGATCCCACACTCTCTCAAGCCTTGGGAGGCAGGTCTATCCTTGCTTACTGACAACCCCCCAGCCTGAAGCAAATACTCACCAGCAACTGAACACCATGCCTCAAGAACACTAATCCAGGAACCCATCCTTGCAACAAACTACACTCCCAACTCTGCCTGCACATTGACTCTAATGATACCATCACAGGTCCCAAACACATCAGCCACACCATCAAGGGCTCATTCACCTGCATATCCACTAATGTGGTATTTGCCATCATGTGCCAGCAATGCCCCTCTGCCATGTATATTGGCCAAACCAGACTGTCCTTACATAAAAGGACAGATGGACACAAATCAGACATCAAAAATATCAATATCCATAAACCAGTAGAACACTTTAATCTCCATGGACACTCAGTAGCAGACTTGAAAGTTGCCAGACTTCAACAAAAAAAAAAAAATTCAAAACCAGACTTTCAGAATCTGCAAAGCTGGAGCTGATTAGCAAGCTTGACACAATCAGACTGGGTCTAAATAGAGACTTGGAATGGTTAGCACATTACAAAAAGTGTTTGCCCCTGTTCATACATTCTGTCCCTTTAATCAACTGGTGTGAAAAGGCCCCATCTCCCCTTTGAAGTGACTTTGCTAACACTTGCCCTCCTCCATCCTGGCATGTGTACATATACCTCTCAACTGTAGTTTCCATTTCATGCATCTGACGAAGAGGGTTGGAGCCCTAAAAAGCCTACGCCCAAAGAAATCTGTTAGTCTATAAGGTGCCACAGGATTCACATTGTTTTTTCTAAGAAACATGAGTCACTTTTCCACTTCAAAATTCATCTTCTGCCTTTAAGACGTGAATAAATTATTCAATTCAAGAAGGTGTTGAGTCATCAGGTCCTGACTGCAAAGTATGTGCTGAGGCTTATCAGCTTCAATGGGACTGCATATATTCTGAATGATAAGTGCATTCTCAGAGACCTTGCTCAATGAAAGACAAGGTGCTTACCACCACCTTGCAGGATTGAACCCATTGCATAAGTCATGAAGATGGAGGGTATTTCTCCTTGGTATAATTACAATCTGGGTTATTTAAGATACAGAACAGTACGCAATTTAGGATTGGACATTACCTCCAGCATAATATTAAGTAGCATTTTTATGCATCTTTCATACCAGTATCTCAAAGTTTAGTGCCTAAATTAAGATTCAATTTTTATGATATTACCTGAAATTCTCACAGCAAAGTCAGCTGCATGGCAGCTACACTGTTGCAGTGGTTCTCAACCACTGTGTTGGGACACATTTCTGTGCCACTGCACAGTGATAGGTGTGTCACGGAGAGTGGGGGAAATGGCTGGATTTGGCCAGGGGCAGGGGCTGGTATGTTGTGTCCTGTATGGTTGTGATATGCCACCAAGTTTGTCACAACATGTAAAACGTTGAGAACCACTGCGCTGTAGGATGTTGACTTTGGAAGGAAGAGGGGCCAAGTCACCTCTGGCAGTATTTTAACTTCCAAAGGAGTCTCCATCTTCCACATTTTGTACTCAGGCTATAAAGCCTTTTTGATCAGAACTCATGACATGGTCATGTAAGAGTTAGAGAGGACACTAACCTTTTTCACCAGCAGATTTTTTTCTTCCTTTCACTACTTTTCTGAAAATAAAGTGCTTCTCTAGGGCATTGACTTTATTTTATAAATGGGCAACATATAATAGCACAATATTCTGACCATACTTGCTGCATGGCTATGGTAGTCACATAAGAGATTTTCATTAAAGAGCATTCAAGTTCATTTGCTATCCTGGGAAAAGACAGAAGAGTAAATACATATCAGTTGCTGTTGGACACAAACTTAGTTTTGTCGTGTTTATTCTACCCAGTTTGCAGACTTTCTGAAGTTAACATATTCCTCCAGCCTTCCCTAATATTATTTATACAACTGAACTCCTACTTTTGGCTCCATCTTATCTTCCCTTCTGCTTTGCCTCATGCCCCTCAAAAGCAATTTCTCTAAATGGCACATCAGAAACTAAAACTCTAAGTTGATATCCAAACTAAGCAGTTGTCAACATTAACCCAACACAATATGGTACAATATAATCCATTTATAAGGTGTGTTATCATGCAAATAACTCAAGGTGCCACACAATAAACTAAAAGTGAGAAAGGAATAAACTTCAGCAATGGGACTGCTTAGAAAGGAAACCCTGAAATTTACTTTGTCTAACACTAATGGATCTTTTCTCACAGTGAATATAGAGATGAGATGTGTGGGAGGAGGGATTTGTGCAGGGAATTCCTATGCACATTTGATGGGCCTTAGACATGCAAAATCCACCACGAATAACTGGAAGAATAGACTCCTAAAAGAAGAATTTTCCTTGAGATCTTGAAGAAAGGAAATTCATAATGACAGGAGTGTATTGTGAAAAGGCATGTTCACCAGAAGATCAACTTGTTGTTTTACTGCTAAAAAAGGATGAGGTCTTAGTGAGCTGGCTGGAGTGAATAAGATATAAAAAGCTCAAAAAGTAGAAGCAAAAATGCTAGGCAATAGCAAAGATTGGACTGGCCTTAGCTGATGATGACTTTTGACTCATCACCAAAAATGATCCTAGTTTAAATTAATGTTCCATTATCGATATAGAATTAGTGAACAAAAGCAATTTCCCCTTCCCCCTCCAACATTCATACTTTTGGTACATTTTCTTCCCTCATTTACAAACTGAAGTTGGAAGAACTGGATCATGGAGCTATCGGGAGGCCCAAGTTCATGGCTGAAATAAATTCAGAAGCACACCAGTGATTGAATTGTTACTTAGAAAGTCAGAATATGGATCTTTATTTCCCCTTCTCCTATACATGGAGTAAGCAATAGCAGCTCTTACATGGCAAACATTATTCCTCTTTCCCCAGCAGCCCAGCTAGCTGGCTGACCTGTTGGAAGGCTGGGGCAGAGTCAAAGGGAAGCAACGGCCCAATGGAGGTAGTCTCCTTCTTGCACTTTATCAGTACATAAGAAGGGAATTCAAGAACAAGTTAGAATCAGAAAACACATTAAGAAACCATTCTCAGGTGCTGGGGAGGATTTAGCACTTGCAGTAAATTGCAAGTGTAAAACTGGATGCTACAGAAATGCTAACATTTAGCTGTCTAAGCACTTGTTTTGTTAAAGCAAACAGGTTGTGGCATATTTTAATGCACCTCTATTCTCACAATTATTTGTGCCTATCCAACAAGAGACTCTTTTTAAAAATCTGATCTTAGAAGCAGAGGAAGTATTTAGCCAACTAAACCTTGATTAGTGATATGCTACAAGTGCTCTAACTTAATGAGAATATTTCAGAATATATATTAAACTTTAAAATGTCAAGAGGTTTGCTTTATCATGCAAACCTTAGACATAATATGCAGATCTTTAGGGAATTCAAAACTGGACTGCAGCTCCTTTGTATTCTCATGGCATTTTGATACTTCCACTTTAGTCCAGACCACAAACCCTTAAAATACAAAATGGAAAAATAAACAAACAAATAAATAAGCAGAAGAGTTTAATTAGACTTCTCCTTGAGTTCTGAGGAAAAAATATGAGTGACTTCTCATAGTTCATCCAAGGAATCCCCTTCCTTACCTAGGAAAAGGCAAATTATCAAAATCAAACTTCTGTACCAGACTGGAACAATAAAACTCTTGGAACTTCCTGCACTAGTAGAAGGTTCCCTTTGCTCATTTTCCATATGGCCCTGGCCTAGTAAGTATTAAAGCCAATGGAAAGACTCTCACTGATTTCAATGGCAGCTGGCTTCAGCCTTAAATTTGGAGAGACCCTGACACCACTGTATTTTGAATCTGATCTAAGGCATAGTGGGAAAATGTCTACTGAGTTCAACGGGCATTGGATCAGACATTGCAACATAGGTAGGTTAAATAAAACCTTGTAATTGGCCACTTAGGTGTATTTACCTAGAAGCTGAAGTTTTGGCAACTTGATTTTACCTATAAAGGGCCCAGACATCAATGTCTGGACCTGGATTCAGGTTTTTTAACCCTCACCTGTCACAGCGGTTTGGCTTTCAAGATCCGTAGTTTTGATTCAGGTTGTTTTTTGGAAAAAGGAGTATCTATAAAATGTAGGTGTGGACCCAAATTTAGATTCACCAAACTTGCTGAGGGTTCAAGACCAGGACTTTGTTTCAGCCATACCTATGTTCTATGTTTTCTGTTCCTTTTCCCTATCTTCTGTTCCTCCTCATGTTCTTTCCCTTTCTGGTACTCTCTTTCTCCATGGATTTCTAGAGGCCCAGGTGTTTCAAATGAATCCTTGCTGAGAAAAAAGAAAGAAGTTTCTCTCTGCTCCTGTTTAGATAGATCTTGGGTACCCAGTGCTCCACTGGTATTTATCTGACAGCTATGTAATGAGTCCATGTAGCTTCTTAAACTCTGCTAACATATCTCCCAGGTTACTCTCTCACTAAAAACATGTTCCCAATGCCTGGAATTTGCTGCTTTATTGATCATAGCTATTCACAGGACACCATGAGACATTCATTACTATCAACCCATAACATAGATTGGATTTACCACATTCTGACTCCACTATAGAGTGTAACACTATTATATGCTGTATTTCCAAATGCATAGCATATACCCTAATGGAAAACAATCATTATATACAGTTGCACTAGCTTTTTATTAGAACTCACTGTTGTCTTCTTTATTACTAGAAACAAGACCAAGTCTATAATAATTTAGGGGCAAGAAGCTATTGTCTGTATTATTTGTCTTTCTTTCTTGCACAGTAACAATAACTACGAAGTTATATAGCTGTCTCATATGTTGGCCCTATTCAGATTTTATTGTTCCTTATCTTCATGAAGCCAGGTTTGAATCTAATTATATTGATGTAAATCCAGAGTAATACAATTAACACTATAAAAGATACTTCAGATTTACAAATGAGATCAGAGTGTAGCCTATGGGCCATATTTCAATTGGATACTTCCCAAATTTGTCTTTTAAAAAAAATATGACCTAACGTTAGAAGAGAACAAAAATGAATCTGAAATCAGAAAACAGTTAAGACTCCTCTCATTTTAAAATCATACAGCTAATTTGTTTGTTATTGTAAAAATAAGAAAAAGACTCACTAAAACATTGCTCCCATTTCATTTCTCAGAGTTGAACATCTGTGACATCCACAGTTTGTAAGCACCCTTCCCTGAGGACAACAGAAAATTTTACAAAAGACAGAGGGACGTATATCATCCTCCTCCCTAGGATCAGAATCTGATCTCCCTTGGTAAGCTAAGCTTTAACTTCAAGTATAACTTCACTGAGTTATGAAAAGTGCATTTTTTTGTGATGGTCCACAGGAATATTGAGTACTGGCATCTTGTTTCCTGGCCCCACTACCCATCTGGGGGAGGGGTCAAAATCGGCAGGGGAAAGGACAGTCCCAGCACCTTTTTTTTTTTTTTTTTTTTTTTTTAAACAAAAAGGAAAAAAGACTGGTTATGAAAGTTCAGGAAACAGAAGAGTTTATGACAGAATCACTGACAAATCTTTAACTAGCAGTATTTGTGGTTACCACTATAAGACAGGCATCTTGAAGGGCAATAGAATGAAACCTGCCCATGGGCATTAAATGTTAGCAGCTAATGCAGATATTTAGATTTTTAGCACAGGTGTACTCTCCAAATATATTAGGCTTCAAGAACCCTCCTCCTCTTCAAAAATTGTTTTCATCTGTGGCACTGGAAATGTTTCTGTAGTTGTGAACAACTACATTTGATTAAAATCTGTCAGATTTATCTTCTTAGCAGGAGGGAAGAAATATGTGTTTGCCACAGAAAGGAAATCAATGTGTCTTTATGATAGATGCAGGCTGAAAAACTGGGATGGTGTCACTTTAAATGGAGAAGCAGGAAGAATGGGCAGCCCACCAGATACGGCCATTAGCTGCTGACATAATTACTATGAGGCAGAGCCCAAGTTTAAATCTTATAATCCATGTTTATAGGATTGTCTTACAGCCAATGACCTAATAGTTATTACTCAGACTTCTTAAGTGACAAAACCTTGAGTATGTAGCCCCTGTACCTTTGTTTCCTTTACATTTCTTAATCAATGCTGCTTAGTAAAATCTCAAAGCCAATGATTTTGCCAATATCTTTTAAAGACCTTTTATTATTACTAATATTAGAGTCAAACTGACTCATAAAATCAGCCAAATAGTAGAGATTTTTCTCATAATACTGTAGAATTAGATGAATTTAGAAGTAGTTGATTTGTTAGCCAAAAATAGATATTTCTATTAACAAGTAGATATTGAACAAAACCATTTTAATTGAAACAATGACATAAAACAGTTAGAAAATCATCTTGTGTTGCTAATTTTAAATCACATACTGTGTATGGGCCAAATTTATTATTACTCATTTGTCTCACAGTAGCTTCTATAGATTTCCTTCTCTTTGTACTAGGAGCTGTGTCAGTCCCTGTCCTGAAAACCTTCCTATCAAAAAAGTCAAAATGTGAGAGAAATTTAGTGTTATTAACCCCTTTGTGAACTAAGTCATGGGGAGATTAAGTAACTTGCCCAAAACTGAACAGGGAGGTTGCAGCAGATCCAGGAACTAAATGTAACTGTCATGAAAGCCAGCCTGCTGACTTAAGAATGATGCCATCCACCCACCCTTTGAATAAAATGGCACTAGGATTTAAACAGATGAAATTGCAATTATTACATTCTTAGTGGTATGCATTGCCCTTGATCTGCATGTGCAATTCATCTGGATTCAGGTTAGTGTAATGGCCATTGCTTAGGATATTTGTCAATGGGAGGTTGATGACTTTTGTCAAATGGAGACTAATGTGTACTAAAGACAGACAATGACTATGAAAATAAGACAAAACAAACAAGGAGTCCTGTGGCACTTTTAAAGAGTAACAAATTTATTTATCCCATGAGCTTTCATAGGAAATCTCATTTTGTCAGACCCTTGAAGAAAGGCAATTCTATTGTGCCATTTCAGTTTGATGTTGGTGTTATACAAGTGGCTGGAGACAAATTCAGAGAGAACAGTTGCTTTTAGCAAAGACATGATGGTTCTACCATTTCTGTTTCCCTTAATTACAACAAAGAAATTTAGTGCCAAGGCAATTCTAATCTGAGAGATGGACATGTCCATTCACAAGAGATCCAGGAGGGTGGGTTGGAACAAGCCCACTTGGGGCTATAAATACAAGAGTCAGTTCTCAGCTGGTATAAACTAATATAGCCCTATGGCTCAATGTTGATTTACACCACATAAGGATCTGGCCCAAGGAGAGCCATTTTGCACTGAATTCTAAAATGCGTAGGAAGCTAAGGACCCCAGAAAGTCATATTCTACACAATAAACAAGGTAAAATAAATAAGAGTGGAGGAGCTCGGAACATTTGTATATAAGCAACAGGAAAGCTAAAATCCCACTAGTCTGATCTGCCTTGTTTGAGGACAGCAACCCACTGGAAGTATGTTAAAAGGCTATCACCAGAAAGAACTTAAAAAGTAAATAAAGCAATGAATGACTCAACAACCTTCTGAGAAAATGAAAAAAAATCTTGTCTGTCTACAGTTGCAAGAGAAGCCTGAAATACCTGCCTATCCCTTTAAGCATTTTCAGATACAAATCAAACACAGATGGCCCATTATGTTTATGACCTCACTGTCAATTGCTCTAGATGGTGCATGCATTAATTATTGAAATATTTTCATAGTATTCAACTTTTTAGTGCACACATTGTCACAGATAATTTCAACTTTCTGATGAGAAGGAGGTAGAAACAACTTTATTTATGAGAATTAATCTCTTGAACATCATAAAAGACACAACTACAGTGGATTTTTTATAATGGCTCCAACCTAAAAAAACCTGGCCTTCGTCCTGAAAGTCAACATTATGTTAACATTCCTTGCAATACATAAACGATGCCAAAACCTATTACAATTGTAGTAAATTTTGATTACTGGAGTTGTTTGTTATTTATGTCTAGAAGATAACGATAAAATTGGGAATAGCCCTCTTCTTTTCCACATATAAATTACATCCATAAAATATTTTGTTTTCTAAACAGTAAAAAAAAAAAAAAACCTTCATGGAGGCTTTCAAACTGTTGTATCTATTTTAGTTCAAGTAAATGCAGACTCCAAAAAAGGGAAAGTCTGTGATACCTGTTAAACATATTTCCTCTTTATTTCTGTTAAGAAGAAATGAACAGAAGTCTTCAGTAAAATGGCAAAATCCTAGTTACAGTAGTCGTTCATAAGATGAAGGACCCATTCTGGGTAAGAGGAATTATCAAACACACTTATAGCATTTAGATGGCCACATGCCATTGAACGTCAATAGGTGTTAGGTGCTCACTCCTTTATCGCCTTTTGAAAAACCCACCTAGAAAAAATCAGAACTAACCATGGGTGCACAAAAAGTGTGCTGGATCTGTATGCACCAAACAACTTGAGTCTGAAAGAGCCAAAACTGAGAACCCATCCTCCACTCCTTTCCTCCTTTCCCCCTGGAAAAAACCGTTACATGTCCAGGAGTAGGTGAATAGAGCAACATAGCTCCCTGTTGCAGTTACCCTTCCCTTCTCCCTTCATTCTATTCTGTGACTCAATGTTTTGAAGAAGCAGCAGCATGATCTAGAGAGCATTTTCATGTCCACTGGAGCATATACCAAAAGCAAAGTGATTGGCAACAGTCAGCTACGTGCTCTTGCAGAGTTAATAACGCAGCTTTGCCTTCATGGCCACACTAGCTGTGAAGCCCAACTATAAGGAGTCTGCCTTAATCCTTTTGTGTGCTCCCTACTGGAACTGAAATGGACCGAGATCATATTTCCATAAATTCATGGACTGGAAGGCCAGAAGGACATGTAGGTTGGCATCTGAATAGCACAACCCAGAGAATTTCACCTGTGATTCCTATGTCTAGGTCCACTAATTTGTGGTTGAACTGGGGAAGTGGTTCTCATCCTTCTTCATGTGGCAATACCCTCTTCTACTCCAAGACCAACAAGGACACATCTTTCATACAGCCTGTATCTCCGTCCTTTTATCAATACTGTATGTCAAGAGCAGATGCCATGACACTTGTTCATGACTACAGCCCTCTGCGGATACAAAAATGTAGATCCACATTCACTCAGTGCGGTATGAATCCGGGCTGTGATCCACATGCCATGTTCTATTTATGTCTGTAACTGCATCCGCAACCCAGCTTGGGCTCACAGACAGTATTTTAGCCTTTGATTGGCTCATTTTCCACATAAATCCCACAAACTTTTTCCTTTTCTTGTTTGCAGTTCACATTCTGTGCTGTCAGATTTCCTTGGCCACCAGTGAAATCTCTGATTGACAGCATGGCATGCAAACTGCAAACAAGAAAAGGAAGAAGTGGGTAGGAGAGTCATGGGGAATGAGTCAACCAAAGGCCAGCATGCTGAATGATTGACAGTGAGTGGTGACTCTCCAAACCCCAGCCTGCTGTGACTGAGACTTGGATTGGCTGGCAGACCACAATCAGAGCTGAGCGAGGACTACCTGGAGCACTTGCTTGTTCCCCTGTGTGCTGCTGGGCAGATAAAAATTGAATGTGCATGCACAGGGTCAATATGTAGCAATTGGGCTGTGGTTATCTGCATCTGTGGATGCAGATACCCATGCACTAGCAAGGCTCTATTCATGACCCTCCCAGCTTAAGAACCTATAATCTAGAACAGGTGTGGCCAAACTGCAGCTCAGGAGCCACATGCGGATCTTCAATGAAAAAGTGTGGCTCACAGAAGAATGTCAGCAAATCAGTTTAGCAGGTAAAAGTATATGGCTATATGCCTGTGCGGCTCTTGAAGGTTTAATAATCAACTTGTTTGGCTCTTGAGTCTCATAGGTTTGGCCAACCCTGATCTAAAACATATAGAAAAGGTTGGTCTCCCTGGATCAGACCAGGGATCCAGGTAGTCCAATAACCCAGTGGTTCCCAACATTTTCCCTGCTGTGGCACACCTTGCTACCTATAAATTAATTTGAGACACACCATATAGTTGCCAAATGAACTTGTGAATATTCATGAGCCAATCCAGAGCTCTTTGAGTAGTTTTTCAAAAAATTCTGTGGCACACCTATTCAGACATGATGGCATACCTGTGCACCATGGCACACTGATTGGGAAGCACTGCAATAACCTTTCTACTATAGTGGCCACACCTGCTACTTAAAAGGAAGGCAAAAGGAGTCTGGCAAGTAGGCAGTTATGAGTTAACCAGCCCAACCCAAGGAAGTTTCTTCCTAACTCTCAGTTTCTACATTTGATTGTGCATGAAGGTTTACATCCATTCTGAAGCTCTTTTTAAAATATGTACTAACTCTGGATACACCTAATACCCATATTAATTTGCAATGCTGTCTTAAATTCTTCTAAGAGCTTGGCCCCAATGACACATTATGGGAGTGAGGTTCACAAGCTAACTACGCTGTGTGAAACATTTATCAGACTTAAACAATTTCTTAAGGCTTCCCAAAGAATTTTAGGTGAGTTTTCGTCTCTTCTTTGAAATGTCCATTAGGTTTTCAACACTTTAGAGTCAGTGAAAGGCACCTAGAGAGTTTTGGAAAATGAAGTCTTCTCTTTATCCCCAAAACAGACACAGGATAACCTCTGCTAGGGAAGAAAGGCAGAATGGTCTACTTGTAGAGTTTGAAGCCCAAAAGCCCATCAGATTGTCTACTCTGACCTCCTGTACATCACAGACCACCAGCACCCTAAACCCAACAAATAAAATTAGATCAAATTACTACAGCCCACAGCAGGTTAAACTGTTACATGCTACTTGAGTCCCCTGCAACAGAAGGGAATTGATTAAATGAAATATATTCAGGTGATGCTGGCAAGTGACCTACACCAGAGAGAAAAAAATAAATAATCCCTCCTAATCTGATTTAGTAGGGTGCTCCCTGAGAGACAAGGAACATTAAAGATTGTGAGGTGTTCTGACACTAAGTTAAGACAACGAAGGGTAGGCAACAAAAATTCTTGAGAGAGCATGCGGGATTCCTCCATGCTATCTTACTCCTGATCAGATGATCACTGCTTAGAGACTTAACTTTCTGCTTGACTCTAGGTCTCAGTCAGTCTTTACCTCTTCTACAATTCACTAGGTTCTAATTGTTTTTACTATTGTTATGAGACAGACCTTTGTGCAGGGGGCCCTGTAATTTTTTTTTTTTTTTTTTTTAAAGAAAGCTTATATTCAGATTGTACAGACAAAGTAGTGAAATGACCATACACAATAGCTAATAATTCTTCAGTTTAGTTTTCAATATAGTGGAAGTCTCTTGTGAAAGCCTGTTCTTAATGACATTTTCAACACAATGTCTCCTTTAAAGGGGTCAAGATAAGTTTATTAATTCTGCCCTAAAGGAGAATTTCAGAGAGATGAAGCCTTATTAGTCCCTGGACCTTCCACTGAACCCCTAGTGCAGTCCTGCAAGGACACACATATAGCTGCATCCAAGGACAGAAAAACAAGACAAAAAGTCTTGGGGTGACATAGGAGCTAAACTAGTCAAGCAGCACCCTAAGTTACAACTCAGGTTATATATCTTTTCCCTACTCCTCATCCCCCATAAAATTTGACTTTTAAGGAACCTAGTTGCTGTACTGCCTCACAAAAAGATCCTCTTCCAAGAGCCCAACTCAGCAATCTAGTCCAAATTCCCATGAACACAGAATTCCTTATTTCAATGCCCTGTGCATGTCACTGTTTACAGAAAGTCCTTCTAACAGTCATGTTGTCTAAATACAGACTATAAAGGCTGAAAAAGAAGAATCAAATTTCTAATAGCCTAGGGAAAACATGAAAAAAGTGTTCAAATATGCTAGATTTATTTGAGGTACAACAGTAACATGACAAAACTTATCTGCTTCAATAATGAACTTCTATAGTTACAATTTATAAAGCCTTAACTTAAATTCAATTTATCACCCACCACTTAGAGTGGATAGTCCTAATTTTTCTTTCATTCCTCCCAAACAAACCCTATCTATACCCCTAATTAAATATAAAATAAACAAATACTTTTAAAACATAAAATAAGCACTAACCCTCAAAAAACATTACAGCTACCCTTAGATTTAGTAGTTAATAACTCTTTCTTTAACCCACAAACAAAAACACAATCATTACTTCCTGCTGGCTTGTGATTTGGGCCTTTATAGGGGCCAAACTTTCTTTGCCCCACCCCTAAGGAAGGAACTACACTGAGCTCAGGGTACTTTTTTGTGTTTCTATATCCAGGCACCCTAAATAAATTCTTTTTAGCTGATCAGGGTGTGCTGTTCTCAAGAGTAGTATAAAATGATTCAAATACTCTGATGGTCCAACCAACAAACACCCAGAGATAAAACATAAAATCTCTCTCTTCATGGCAACCCCTGTGTTTTTTGACACTTGGAGACTTCCAAGTTCTCCAACATCCCTTTGTGATTGTCTACCCCAATCCTATAGCAGGCAGGGAGGGTGGGGAGATTTGCATGGGTGGAGAATGCAGCCACACCCAGTTCCTCTCCTGTAAATTCAGACTGAAGGCAGACTAGCTACCTTTAGAAGGTCTGCTTGTAAAGTGGGTGTTGTTCTTGCAACAGGAGAAGAAATCTTTGTCATAAGAAAGAAGTGTTTTAAAAGCCATGATATTTAAGCAGTATTTTTTTTGTCTGAGCTCCTCTCTTTTTTGTTCAAATATAGCATTCCACCCAAATCCAAACAGCTTTAAGATTGCAAACCTCAACAGTTCAAAAATCATAATATAGACTTTACAAAACCATGAGATTGTTTTACTTTATTTGTTGTTTTAATTGGCTTTTTATTTGGGTTGGGGGAGGTTTAGATTTTGTTACATTTTTAAGCTTTTGTCTAAAGCTATAATAGCTAGAAACTTTTTTTTTTTAAAGGAAAGGAAAGCAGATTCCCCATTGTATGTCTTCAGAAGTTAGAGCTTAAAGAAGAACATCAAATATGAGATTTCTGATGTAATTTTAGGAGATTGCAACACTGCATTCTTCTTTCCTTTCTTGTCTGCATAGCAGAGGATAGATGATGACTTCCTGAGTTCTTGTTCCCTGATCTAGTCCTCTTTGTTAAAAAGAAGTATTTAGAAGAAAACAGTCATTTAGATAGGTGCCTGGTTCCATAGCTGATGACTTCTCTTCCAAAGAACGAAACTGAAGTGTAGAAGTTGATTCTTGTAGTGTGTTTGCTGGAGGTGAAAGAGGGCTAACTACTCAAACAAATCTTATTTCAGGAATTTACACTGATCACTTTTAGGAAAGCCTGAGATCACATTATTTTGAAATGAGATATATGTTTAGTCCTATGCCACCATTCTATCATTTCTAATTTTAGAGGGCAAGAAAAATTCTGGCACTATCATAGCCTTGTCTAAAATTGGTATAGTTGAGCTGCTGATGATTAGCAGATTGTCTTTTTGCTCCCTCAGGAATTTTTCATTTAAAAAAAAATCACAACTCTTTGTTTAGAATAGAGTGTCATGCAAGAATTCATCATAGTACATGATAAAAAAGAAAATGTGTGAGGGATTAATCAATGAGGGCCTGCCACTTGGTCAAAGTGGGGACTTCAGGCAAAGAGATTGTAAATAAATGCATCAATTCAGAAGTTGATCCACGTGGCAATCTTCCCTATTTTCAATGGGGGGGGGATATAGTTTGCTAATGGCCTACAAAGCACTCAGGTACTATCCCCTACCCCCAGTGCCCCTGGCTGAGATGCCTTGGCCAATGAATAGGTGGGCAGAGCCAAAACTCTTTGCTTTTCATATGCACCTGTTCTGTACAAGGATTAAGTAGGCGAGTAGCCCCATTTACTTCTACGTGCCTGCAGCCAAGACACACATGTAGATTGATGGATTCTAAGACAAGAAATGGGACTATTATAATAATTTAGTCTGACCTGCATAACACAGGCCAGAGAATGTCACTCAGGGATTCCTGCATCAAGTAAGGGAGATGTTTAGATTTCTGAACAGGCCCACAATCTAAATCGCAACCTAGCCCTTAAGGTATTTAAAAATAGCTCCTTATTACAGTATATGTCTCTTTGAGGCTGTCAAGTGGTTTTCCCACCATTCATTTTCTACAGAGATGTGATGCAGGGAAGTTTAAAAAAATGTTTGTAGGGGATTAGTATGATGTGGAGAAAAAAGTTTATAAGTGATTAAAGGCAGTGCACACAGCATTAGATACAAACTTAATCTACACAGCGTCCAGTAGTCATTCTAGGCAAAGGGTGTTTAATGAATAACTTTGCAGCAAGAGGCCTTCTGACTTGCAATAAGCATTAGGTTTTCTGCCTTCTTTCTGAAATATATTAACAGCCTCAAGAAGGATTATTGATGCTGGCCACTAAGTTGAAACAGCCCTCAGAAGTCCAATGTTTTGTGTACCTCATTAGATTTTTGTGCATATATATATATTTTCCTCCTGTAAGTGTTTGGAGCTTGGGGTGACTGCAAGGCTGAGGGAAAGGAAGATTGATAAAGCAAAGCAATCGGAGTTATTTCCTATGCATGAAATTGATTAAATGCTTCACTAAATGGCTTATAAATTTGGCTCTCATATTTCTGTCACCCACTGCAAAGATTATAGAAACTCCGTCTATAACCATGTTGTATACAATACCGAATTACAAAAGGTTGTAAAAACTAATGTTTTGTTTAAAGTTTTGAGCAGGACCATATGCCTTCGCTGACCTTGAGTAAGCTATTTTAATTCAAAACATTTCAAAGGGAGAAGAGGGGAACAAATCCATCTACATAACAAAACCAAGCCCACACTGTTTAGAACTGAGTACCTTGACGCATACCACACTTATTCACTGCCATAGAAAAGTATATTGGATCCTTCTTTACTTGGGTATTACAATTTTATAGCTGCCAACTGCATGTGGTGTGAATCCTAGGAGCTCAGGTTTCCCCAAGCTGAATTGGTTCTATTATTTTTGTGGCCTCTGTGTCATCAGATCTATCTGTCTAGGAGCCTTATGGTTCATGTCATCATAGGACCTAAGCACTTCATAAACGCTAATGGATTTATCCTCACAACAGTTCTGTGAGGTGAGGAGTATGTTATGCATAAAATACAAAATATGTGGAGAAGATCTAAGATAGAACGGCAGGAGGTGTATGGAGATCCAAGTATGGTAAATGTAGTGAAATCCCAACTGCTTCACCAGGCAGGGCATGTGGCTAGGATGACAGAACACAACCCATTTAGGCATCTTTTGGAAGGACACCCTTATGGTGGCATACCAAGAAGAAAGATGGCGTGATAATATTGAGCAAAACCTAAAAACTTATAAGAACATGTTAACTGCCATACTGGGTTAGATTAGTGATCCATCTAGCCTGGTATCCTGTCTTCCAACAACAGCCAATGCCAGGTGGTTCAGAGGGAACAAATAGAACAGGTGATCCATCCCTTTGACCATAACCAGCCTCTGGTAAACAGCAATACACTAGATAGGATTGTAACAGCCCTTGATGGACTTATCCTCAATGAGCCTATCTAGTTCTATTTTGAATCCTATTATAGTCTTGGTGTTTACAACATCCTATGACAAGGAGTACCACAGGTTCAATGTGCAGTGTATGAAGAAATACTTCCTTTTGTTTATCTTAAACTTACTGCCTATTAATTTTGTTTGGTGACCTCCCCCCCCAGCTTTTGTGTCATAGAAAAGAGTAAATAACATGCTCATTTACTTTCTCCACTCCATTCATAATTGTATAGACATCTATCAGGTCCCTGTTTAGTCATCTCTTTCCCAAGCCAAAATGCCCCAGTCTTATTAATCTCTCCACATATGGAAGCTTTTCCAGACCCTAATCATTTTAAATACCCTTCTTTTTTCCCTTTTCCAATTCAAATATATCTTTTTTTAGATGGGGCCCCCAGATCTACATTCAGTATTTAAGATGTGGGTGTACGATTGTTTTATAAAGGCAATGCCTTATTTTCTATGTTAGTATTTATTCCTCTCCTAATGATTTCCATCATTCTTAAGGTGTTCTTTTGACTACCACTGCATACTGAGCAAATGCTTTCACACTGATTTCCAAATTTCTTTCTTGAGTGGTAATAACTAATTTAGACCCCATTATATTACATGTATCTTTGCAGTTATCAACATTGAATTTCATCTACCATTTTGCTTCCTAATCATGATGTTTTGTGAGATTCCCTTGTAACTCTTCACAGCTAGTTTTGGACTTAACTACCTTGTGTGGTTTTGCACCATCTGCAAATTTTGCCACCTCACCGTTTACCCCTTTTTCAGGATTCCTTATGAATATGTTGAACAGCACCAGTCCCAATACAAACCTTGAAGGACATCACTATTTAACTCTCTCCATATATCATAATATAACACCAACTGCGAATTACCCTCAATAGGAAAAGAGATGACAGAAAGATGTGGCAGCAAACTGTGACAGTGGCAAATGAATTGTATGGTTTATAAAACCAGAGAGTAAAATAAAATAAAATACAGATGGGGAACCGAGGCACAAAAAATCTAAGTGATTTGTTCAAGATCACACTGCTATTCTGGTAGAGTCAAGAAGTGAACCCAAATCTCCCAAGTCCCTGTCCTGTGCAAAAGACCATTCTTTGTGACAGAATAGAACTTCCCAAACTGCCCTGAATAGGGAGCAGTACGTAGATGCACCACCCCAGGAACAAATCAAGCAGTCACAATTCATGTCCAGTTGCCAACTTGCTGTGATGGTAGGAGGAAAAGAGTAAGTCATTTGTTTCACTGTTTCACTGAGCAACTCACTGTGGGTATTTCTACACTGGAACCTTAGATCCACCTAAGGCAAGTTAAGTTGACCTGCAGACTGCTGCGGCCACGCTGGGCTTTTATAAAGTGGGCTTAAGCACTTCTTTAAGTTGACTTAATAGCATCACTTCTTAAGGTTGACTTAACACTTAAGTTGACCTTATTAAGTTGATTAAGCCAATGTAGATGGGCAAAGCCCTTAAGTCAACCACATTGGCCTCCAGGCCCCACCTCCCAGCGTTCCTGGCCATCAGGGACAGCTACTCACAATGCACCACTCCTCTGTTGACCTAGCACCTGTCAGTGTGGACGCAGGCAGCCGACAGGAGTTTTTAATTTGAACTCTCTTAGTCAACTTAACAAGATCGACTTTGACAACTTAAAGTCGACCTTGTTAGGTTGATTTAACATAGCCTTCAGCGTAGATATACCCTGTGTGCCAAAGCCCCTAATTTGGCTTGCAAGCCAATTTTTGCCCTTCTCTGCTTCCCCCTTCCTCTCTACTTGCTCGTAAGAAAGACTGTCACAGAAGTAGGCCCTGCTTTCTCCCCTTTGCCAAGAGTCACAATCTGAGCAAAGCCAAGCAGAGGAGTAAGGCAGGGAATTAGTCTCTTTTGGTTGAGTATGAACTGTGATAGTCTAGCCTTAAGTGTTTGATGATCTTGTATTGACATGTTGATCATGGAAACTTTGATAGAGAAAGGTAGGCAGATAGCTCTTTCCAGGGATTTCCTAACAGCTAGTTGAGGTTTTTACATTGTACATTATAATGCTTTGACCATTCAGTAGCAACTTCCATCTGACAATCACAAACATGTCCAGCCTCACAGGCCCTCTTGTGTGTACTGATATCCCCATTTTACAGATGGGAAAAGTGAAATACAGCAAGTGCAAATAACTTGTCCAGGATCATTTGTTAATCTTCAGCAGAGCCAAGGATTAGAGTCAAGCGTTCCCAGCTTCCAGTTCTTTAAGCCCTAGCTTATGCTTTTTTTTCTTTTAGTTATATAAATAAATAACTAATGTGATTGAATATTAGCACTGAAGCAGCACTCAGTCAGGGTGGTTATGTGTGAAATGCAAATGTGAGCATGGAAAAATAATCTCCATTTTGTTGTAAATTATAAATGCCTGTTTTCAACAGGAAAAATGATATTTTCTTATACCATTTACAAGCCATCATGTCCTCAGCAAGGATTAATATTTGGCATCAAAGTACTGATCTGGCAATGAGCTGCCACTTTTTTACAGCCGACTACATGTTTAAAGTCTTGACTGACTTGACCCCTGCCCATTGTTAATCCTTCACTTTCGTGCCAGTAGAAATGCACATCTTAACAGGGATGGTCCCAAAGTACACAGCAAATAGCATGGCTAGCCTTCAGAGGTGAAACTAGAGCTTCAGAGGCGGGAAAAAATACCAGATGGAAGGATATATCACGGTTCCATAATAACAAACAGTCCTTTAAATTCTGGCTCCAATGTGGACAAAAAAGTCTTTAGCCCCGTCCTACACACGATGCATCTGTTTCTTCATGGATGGGAGTGTGTTATGTTTTTTCTGGGTAGTTATTCTTTATTAGCTTGTACTTACAGCTGTATATAACAGCCTCCACAGTGATTAGGCCCCATTGTGCCAGGTTGAATGAACAGTGGAAGGCACAGTCCCTGCCCCAAAAAGCTTACAGTCTAAACAGCCAAGACATACAAAAGAAGGACTTTTATCCCCTTTTTCAGGTAATGAACGGAGGCACTCCCACCAGGTTACATAGAGAGTCTGTGACATAGCTGGTAATGGAAACCAGACTGTGAAAGTACCAGTCAACTAAAAGGCCAAAGCAATGGATTTTCACTCTGCTCATGGAAAGCAACAGTCATGCCAGTAAAACTGTAGCTAATTATTTTTCATTATGACAACCTGCCCTGCAATGTCTAGTTGTTCACACATTGTTTTACCACAAGCTAGTAACCCTGACTACAGGCAACCAGATACTTTATCACCTTGTCTCTTGGCGTTTCAATGCCACCCTTTACTTGGGTGCATCAGTTTCAAGTGCGATCCGCCCTTTATAAATAGTAAATGCCCAACAGAAATCAGTCATGACCCTGTCTTACTGCTATTGTAAAATGCAGTCTTGAGACCTAAGCTACCGCTTACATTGCAGGTGGAACGGGAGAGATGGAGAGTGACTTCAAACCACTTTGCACTTCTCCAGGCATAAGTGAATTATTTCAAGGAGCATGAGGGATCAGTCACAGGTTGAAAAAATCCTATCTATATGTCCTTTCCCTGAGTCAGACACCTTACAAGCCATTATAATGGAGGGGGCAATGGGATAAGAGCCACCATGGTATCTTGTATCACCCCGAGATCCTGGGAAGGACTCTTCTAGTGGCCTGCTAAGCTTGGTTTAGGGCTACTTTTGATCAGCAGAGAACTCCCAAAGCAGCCCACAGGCATCAGAGACCAGGACCCAAAATGTTTTAAACCATTACTGAAGGACATCATAGAGTTCTGGTAAAAAGAAAATTACCCAGTCCAAATAACAGCAGTGGCATACAGCTGATAACCATTTAGGATCAGATTCCACAGCCAGCCTCCCAGTGCAATTGTAGAAAGACATCACTGCACACGCAAGACCAAAAAGAGCTGTACGTTTTTGGGGCAGCCAAGGGGTCACTGCTGCCTATGAGTGTAATCTTAGAATATGTGGACTTAAATGGATTTCAGAGCACATTACATATCAAGTGTTTAATTGATGCAATATTTTTAAGGGGAGCCACTTTACACGTAGGTTCTGTACACATTATTTACAATTTCAACACTAATTGTAAATGCTCTGTGACAAAGTGTGTTGTTTCCAGCTTGTTATACCTTTATAACAAGGTCAGCCTATTACTGTTATTTTTGTGAATGTAGCTGTTACCTTGAGGCAAAAAGTTAATTATAAATTACAGAGGGAGGCTTACTGAGGGTTTAAAAATAAAAAGAAAGAAAGACAGAACAGCAAAACTGTACTTACTGTAATGTAGCAGTGCCTTTTTATGATGCATTTACAAATAGAAGCTGTATTGTTCATTTCAGGCATATGCTAGTTAAATTCACCTTCATACTTTTGAAGAACTTTTTCCGAAGTGGGAGAGGACATTCAAATGTAACCCTTGAAAGGTTTCAGAAGTATTTTAGCTAAAGGAAATGGGTTTTCATGCTTTTTCCCCACTGTGTTTGGGGCAGATCCCTCTCCCACCAAAATCAAAGAGAGAATGCTAAAGGCCAGGTTACGACATAACCACAAATCCTGAGTGGATTAGACCAGGTGACTCAGAGGGGCTGATTGTCATAGGTGTTAAGGCGCACAATGCTACACAGATTTAAATAAGAATTAGGTGCCTAAATACCTTTGAGAATCTAGGACCAAGCCGCTCTTTGATCCCTGGTCTCATGAGAGTGCTCCATAACCATTATATATTTTATCATGAAGCCCCTAAAACCTGCTTTCCCTTTGATCTGGGGAAGAAATAATTTGTGTCACTAAATAATGCAATTTACTTTTTCCTTCAGCATCAGCTCAGGTGCATAGGCCAATAGATGGAGCCTTGACTTTGTCTCTCCATGCATGTCTCTGCCCTCCCATTCTCCACTCACTAGTGCAGGAGATGAGGCAGTAGCCATGTAGCAGCAGCTCTCCCTTGCACATGCAGGAGTCAAGGAGTTCCTTATGGCCTGTTAGTCCTCTATGTGGATTATAAATTGGCTTATCATTGGGCACACACCTTGTGTAAATAATTAGAAATACTCAGAAACTTTCCTTTATGAGAGGCCATACACTTTCTTCCCTCCCACAAGCATGATCTTCTCTGGTGAAGCAAAGCACCAGAAAAGAGGTGAAACCATACTTCTGTTCCTCCTCACAGTCAGACCACAGGAAAAGTTGTTCCCAGCTATCAGTTCCCTCCTAATCAGTAGGAGGTACACGAAACATCCACAAGATAAATTGTGCTTCTCCTTGCACCCGTACCCTCCCACTCCTATAGAGCTCTGTGTAACTTGCACAGGGAAATCCCAAGACTATTTGTGTTTTGGAGAAGGATTGGATCTTTCACAGTGACTCATTTTTGCTGTTTAATTCAGTAGTGAATCATAGTACTGAGTTTGCATTTTGCAGCCACTTATGTAGTAAGAGGACAACCTGTAAAGACTATTTGGAGTTCACAAAAGCATCCAGTAGAATGAAACTAACTTAACTGACAAGAGTGGGGTATGTTTCTCTAATTTCAAAGGACCATGCACAAAAATACATTTGTTTCTGATTTCCTTTCCCTTTGATAAAGAAGTTCTAAGGAACATAACAGAAAATTATAGCCTTCCAACAGTGGGTGGCTTGCTTTCCTTTCCTTTCTTTCTTTCTTTCTTTCTTTCTTTCTTTCTTTCTTTCTTTCTTTCTTTCTTTCTTTCTTAACATTTTAAATTGGATTGAGTTTTCCCCTACCATGTGGTCTCAGACATTTCAAGGCAGAATAATGTTTAGCGTATCAGGCCCATGAGGGGTTAAGTAACACTGTTGCTGTAGATTTCCACTGTTGGTTGTATGTTCAAAGCGCACAAAGTTTGAGAAGTGCATTCTTCAATAACTTGTCCAGTAATGGGTATATTGATTGCTAATGTCATCATGTTTTAGTATATATAAACCCCCTCACTCTATCATACAGCTGCCAACAATCCAAGAAGTCATTGTTTATTCATTGTAACTCTCAAACTGGCCCGTGTCAGATTCTGCTTGAGGCTTTGCTGATAAAAATCAGCAGATGATTGGGCACACACATTCTTAACATGGCTGACCCATGACATCTTAGGGGCAGCAGGGAGCCTGTCATTATGTGCACAATACTCTTCTTTCTTTCTCCTTATCTAGCCTCAGATGACTTTGAGATTTTATTTAACTCATGAATGACTGAAGTTGTCATTAAAAAAGTGGGGAGTGTTTATTTTTGAAGTGGGAATAATAAACATGTGATTGGTTCCAAATAGGGAAGGGGGGTGATATTTAAAATATATCCAAACTGTATCAAGAGGAGAACATAATCTGTTTTTTTTAATTATAAATCTGATTGGTTGGCAATCAGATAGGGAGGGTGAATCAGAGTAAAAAATCTTAAGCTGTTTGTGAAGCATTTTTAAAAGCTGGGATAGATCTGTATAAAGAAAAACCACAAACATAACTAAATCAGATATGTGCACTGAATATCTGGCAGGTTTTACAAGTACAAAGAGGTTTTCTTTTTTTGTCTAGGTGCTCAAATATCCAAGTGTTTCTTAACCCTGAATTCAAACGTGTTCTCAGTGAATCATTCTCTTGTACCATCATAAAATTACAAGTTCCAAAGGGGTAACCGTATTAGTCTAGTTTAGCAAAACAAACAAGGAGTCTAGTGGCACTTTGAAAGGCTAACAAATATATTTATCACATGAGCTTTCATGGGAGAAAATCCCACTTTATCAGACACTTGAAGATGGAGAAGTACTCTCCCATGGAAGCTCACGTGATAAATAAATTTGTTAGTCTTTGAAACTGCCACTAGACTCCTTGTTTCTTTTGTTAAAAATTCAAATTACTTTTATCCACAAAAAGTTCTTAATTTTTTTCTCTTTTAAATACATTTATTTAGTGTGTATTGAACAACATTTACATATCTATCTATCTATCTATCTATCTATCTATCTATCTATCTAGATATCTGTAAACATACATGTACAATTATTTTCACTCTGACTTTCCCTTTTTTAATAGTCAGCTCCTATTTGCTGATGTATGTAATTGGGTCACTATTTTTAAAAATGTTCATTTATTTTATTGCAGAATTTTGTGGCCAGTAGGACTAAGATTGGCTCATAATTTTGTTAAGATATACATTTGGGATGGAACATTTCAATGTGTTCAGCACTGACCTAATACTATTCCAGTTGAAATCAATGATAAAACCCCACTGCCTCCCATAGAGGTGGAGTTAGGTCAGTAAATGCTGTACATTTAAAAAAAAAAAATCCACCCATATTTCCTAAGACTTATTTCAGACAAGCACACAGACTGAGAGTTTGCTAGAAGCTAATATTCACAGAGGTGACAGAGCAAAGAAATTTTTATTCTCCTCCCCAAATTTGGTTATGGTTATTGTAGATTTGATGATTGACTTGAAAATAGACACACACACACACACACACACTCTGATTTTTTTTAGAATTGGTACTTCAAATACATTTTTAAAGCATTTTTTTTTATTTTAAAGATTGGCATTTCAGGATCAGATAAATGACGCTGAAGAGTCTGCAATAATAATTATGTTGTATTTGAAAAGAAGTATTAAAATGAGCAGCTATTGTGACATCTGAAGTAAAATATTTAGGTCCCCTAAGATGTAAACTTGCAATGGGGGGGAGGGGAAGAGCACCTAGCTTCTAAACTAAAGATGGTGCCCAAAATAGTGAAATGAACACACAAAAATACATTTCTTTCTTTTTGGCTCCCACTTCTCCCACCAAAAGGGGATGGACACTTGTAGTATCAATATGGTAGAGGGGTAGATTGAAAAGTTCTAGACCTGCAAGTCAGTCTCAGAGAAGCCTCTTTCTCCTACCAGCACAAGTTTCATTCAGGAGGCTGACAGCTCCATGTTCCAATAGGAATACCTGTTGTGGAAGTTCAGGATCATAGGTGAATAAGGTACATTGGGATGTTTTGACATGGATTTTTGAAGCTGAAGATCAAAACCTTAATCTGACCCTGTATTTCCCACAAAGCCATTCTAGAGAGTGGAGAATTGGGGTTAGAGTTCTCGATGACTTGTGTCGCCAGTCCAAAAAGCAAATGACTATAATGATAATGACAGCATCTTTAAACTAGGCTAATGCACATTATCATCATCATTTGCATTACGATAGAACCTTGGACTCTCAGTCAAGTACTGGGGTCCCATTGTATAAGATGATACACACATTGCAAAAATACAGTCCCTGTTTTAAAGAGCTTACAGTAGTATCTATATCAGGTGTGGCCAACCTGTGACTTGTGAGCCACACGTGACTCTTCAAAGAAAAAGTGAGGTTCACAGAAGAGGACAGTGGGGAGAAGTGTGGCATGGTCGGGGATAGTGCGGGGAAGTGGTAGTATGGTCAGAGACTGCGGGAAGTGGTGGCATGGTCAGATAGAGTGGGAAGCCTCAGCATGGTTGGGATATCGGGGATGGTGGCATGCTTAGAGACAGTAAGGGAGTACAGCATGGTCAGAGACAATGGGAAATGGTGGCATGCTCAGTGACAGTGTGGAGAAGCGCGGCATGGTCAGAGGCAGTGGAGAAGTGGCAGCATGGTCGGGGCTTTGGGGATGGTGTGGAGAAGCTCAGCATATCCGGAGAAGGCAGGGAGAAGCACTGGCATGATCAGGTTACAGCAGGGAGAAACTAAGTTTTTACTGTATAGGTAGGCCTAGTTTTCATGGTAACCTTAAGTAATCATGAGAATCTGACATTAGTAGGATCAATATTTGCCCTCTTTTAATGATAAAATTAAAGTGTGCAATGAATTTTGAACTTGTATTTGGAGTAGGTAAAATATGGCTATATGGCTCAGTGTGGATCTCGAAGGTTTAATAATCAACTTGTATGGCCCTTGAGTTCCATAAGTTTCGCCACCCCTGATCTATATAATGAGGAGCCACTGGTGCAAACAAGAAAAAGACAAGGGGATTCCAAGATAACCGTGAGACGTGTCTAGCATCAGGGAGTGCTACATGTCTAGCATAGCTTTTCAAAGCTAAGCTTTTCATTCCTGTCCCTTTCTCACACCCAGATCTTAGTCTGTTGAATGCTGGAATGGAAACCTGTGATGAATCTTTGGATAGTGGACCGTCATCTTGACAAACTAAAGTTTTAGTGAAACGCATGAGTGTCATGACAATTATAATAACAAAGTGAGGATTTTTCAGAAGAAACACACCCTTTGAAAGCTAACTTTTCAATCTGTCTTAAAAATTGCTGGATTGGAATATTAGAGGACTTTTAAAATTTGCAAATATCCTAGTAGGCCTATTACAAAAGAACCTGTCTTGCCACAACTATCCCAACATAAAATTTCAGGAGAGTTGTTTGGAAAACCGCAACTTGTTTGAGCAAATAAAGTTTCATCCCAGAGGCTGGTGAAATAAGTTGATTTGTTGTTGTAACCCTTGTAAAATAGCACAAATATAAAACCCAGCAAAGAGAGAGTCAATGCTGGTGGATATCCCCAGAGACCTAATGGGACATTTCAGAGAAACTTTGGAGAAAAAAGAAAAATGCATCCTATCAATAAAAACATTTGGGGGTAATAATAATCATACACTTCTCAACTTAAAAATGTGTGAATTTTAATGCCCATGAAAGTGTCAGATTCAGATCTCTGGAGAATGAAGACCTTTATGTACCACAGCGCATACACAATTCAGGAAGTAGAAGAGCAAGCCTCTGAGTTGCAATGACCTCTTTTCATGAAGTGAAATATTTACTCTAGGTGGTTAGATAGGCCAGAGTGAGAGACAACAGTAAAATGTGGGCAACAGTCAAAAGAGAGAAAAGGAGTGGTGGAGGGAGATATAATGAGTTGCTTTTAATTTTTAAAGTTCTTTTTTAATCAGAGTTCACTCCTGTAGCTTGCTGTAGGTCACTGGATGCTATTGTCATTGTTTGGACATGGTGACCGGTGCATACTAGCATATGCCAAAAGTTTTATCTGTTTGCCAGATTAAGTGGCTTAGTCATTCTACAGATGAGGTCAAGATTTTTATTCTGTGCACATAAGTGGAGTGGGGTGAGGAGGAATATTTACAGCTTATGCCCAGGGCAACTGAACATATTAATCCATCACACCAGACAGAATGAGAAAGTATTTTTCTCCCTGCTTATGCAATAGTGGACTGAGGTAGCTAACTAGTGCTGTCATTTATGACGTAAGAACAGTCATATTGGGTCACATCTAACCCTGTATCCTATCTTATGGTACTGGCCAGTGCCAGATGCTTCAGAGGGAATGAACAGAACAGGTAATCACCAAGTGACCATCCTGTCAGTCATTCCCAGTCTCTGGCAAACAGTAATCCTTGCCTATCCTGGGTAATAACCATTGATAGACCTTTTCTCCATGCACTTATCTAGTTCCTTTTTGAACCCCCTTATAGTCTTGGTTTTCACAACATTCTCTGCCAGGGATTTCCACCAGGTGAGTGTGTGTTGTGTGAAGAAATCCTTCCTTTCTTCCATTTTAAACCTGCTGCAATTTGTTGATTCCCTAATTGTTTTATTATGAGATGGAGTAAATAATACGTCCTTATTTACTTTTTCCACATCAGCCTTGAGTAGTATTGTATCATCTGCAAATTTTGCCACCTCACTCTTCTTTTTTTCCAGATAATTTATGAATATGTTGAACAGTACTGATCCCAGTACAGGCCCCTGGGAGATACCACTATTTACCTCTCTCCATTCTGAAAACTCACCATTCATTCCTTGGTTTTTCTCCCTAGGTTTTAACCATTTACTGATCCAAGAGGGAAGTTTCCCTCTTATTCCATGAAAGCTTATTTCATTTAAGAGCTTTTGGTGAGGGATCTTGTCAAAGGATTTCTGAAAATCTAAGTACATTATATCCATTGGATCACCCTCATCCACATGCTTGTTGATGCCACTCAAAGAACTCTAGTAGATTGGTGAGGCATGATTTCTTGTACAAAAACCATGTTGATTCCCCCAACAAATTGTGTTCATCTGTGTGTCTGATAATTCTGTTCTTTACTATAGTTTCAACCAATTTGCCTGGTAGGGGAGTTAGGCTTACCAGCCTGTAATTGCCAGGGTCAGCTCCAGTGCCTTTTTTAAAAAAATTCTCATCACATCAGTCATCTGATAACTGATTTAAATGACAGGTTACATACCACAGTTAAGAGTTCTACAATTTCACATTAAAGTTCTTTCAAAACTTTTAGGTGGATACCATCTGATCCTGGTCACTTGTTACTGTTTAATTTATCACTTTGTTCTAAAACCTTCTCTACTGATGCTTCAATCTGAGACGGTTCCTCAGATTTGTCACCTAAGAAGAATAGCGCAGGTCAACAAGGGCATTTGTCCACTAGGAAGTAAACAGAGACCACCTATGTCTTTTGCATTGACTCTTTAACTTTGTAAGCTACTAGTTAATCTTAAACCGCTACCCTGATCATGTTTGTAAGCACTTTCTCTTTAGGAGATGGGAATCGATACCATATAAAATAATAACAATAGAAAAGGATTCTGAAGTAATAATAGTGAAAGGTGTGCAAGCCAGTGGAAAGTACAGTAAAAAATACCCCTGACAAGTCATGATAAATGGGTCGTTATAAAATTCATGTTTAGGCTGCACCAGTCTGGGGATAATGCCATTCGTCATGGAAACACTGGGCACTAATGAGCCCTCATTGCATATTCATGGCTGTGGCATCTCTATCTCTCTCTCTCTCCCCCACTCCCTCCCTCCCACCATGAACCAATGCCGGGTAAATACATCCACCTCAAACTGAAACTCAGCTTAGCCTGCTTTTTTTTTATTTGTTATGTTGCAGCAATTACACTGTAAAAGTGCTGCACAAGATTGATTGCTCTGATCTGTAGTTCAATTGTAAATTAGAATACACATCCCCCTAGGGACACATGGCCCCTATTTGTGATTAAGAAAAAAGCCCCATAATAGACTAATAGCTAAAGTTCTCTCTCTTTTACTTTCAGGCAATTAGCTTGATGAAATGGCCTCTTTTTGTGTACCCTGGAAGTGTAAACCGATATCATAATGAAGTATATGATGTTTATTCTATTATTTTCACCTTGCCATATATGCAGGAATGCATAAATAATGGCTGCTTTGTCTAATACATTTACTGATCCAGAAGTAAACTATTTCTTAAAGAGGCAGTGTATGGTTCCTGATGATTTAGACTGAGGTAAGCACTACTGCGTGTGTGAGCCTCCTTTCAAAAATGAATGTTCTGCCTTTTAAAAAAAAATGGCCACATAATTAAGCAATGCTCCATACTCACTTGGTGTTTCCATTTGCAATGAATATTACATCCATTAATTAATTAAATAACCCTTCTTAAATAATATTCCTGGTAGATAGGGCAGGTATTATGTCCATTTTATAGATCAGAAACTGGCACAGAACAATTCAGATCTCTAGCCAAGACCACACAAGATGTTAATAGCAGAAGAGGGATTAGGATTTGGGAATCACTGGCTATTAGTCCTATGCTCAAACTATTCAGATATGCCTTTTCCCTCACTTATAGGGTGTGTTCACACTGCAGTCTTATTTCGAAACAACAGAGGTTGTTCACCACGTTCACACGATGTACCATTGTTTCAAATCAATGGTGTTGTTTCAAAACGACTTAAACCCCATTTGGTGATGAAACAACGTTGTTTCGAAACAATTGTTTCGAAACAATCCCGTCAGAACAACGGTGACTCGTTTCGAAATAACTATTGTCCAAACATGCTATTTTGCTTTGAGCTTTTTTCCTTAATTCGAATTAACTTATTTCAAAATAAGGCATTATACAAGTTTCAAAACAACTTGTATTGAGCCCTGCAAATACTGTCGTGGCTAACACCTCTGCTTAACATGTAGAAGGTCCTGGGCTCAATTCCCAGAGGGGTTGGACTCGATAATCTCACGAGGTCCCTTCCAGCCCTATGATTTGATTTGAAATAACCCCCTGTGTGTGAATGTAGCCTATATAATGTCATCACTAGTATTGCGTTAGTTGATGGCACCAGTGGCTCTGGTCAGAGTGTCACCATAGATGTAACAGTAATTTTCCTTTCCCTTAAAGTTTTGTGATGTCATTTTTCCTTTGAGTGTCATGTAACATCTAAAGAGCTTTCCCCGAGAACTGGAGTTGATTTGGGTCCTGGTGTTGCTCCCTTAGTCAGTGTTACTTGGGGTATGTTGTCCTTAGAAAGAGTCCATTTAGGCTGTTACTCTGAGACACTGAGTCATTCCATAAAACTCCCCCACCAGTGATGGAGGTACTAGCACCTTTGTTCAGCAGGTGAATAACTGTAATGAAACCCACCCTAGAGACGGAACAGCATGCATTGTCTGTGACCATAAAAGCCAGTCTACAGACAACATTTGAAACTGGTGAGTCATAGCTTAAGTTACAGGCAGGGTAAAATCTCTTCAGCCATGGCAATTTATGGGTCTATTTCCAGTTTATATAAAATAGGTATGCAGGCTACCTGCATTATCCGCAGATCACAAACATGTTGTGAATGTTCTGAACTAGGCAAAATTCAGTGATGTTTGTCTCTTTCTCTTTTTGTGCCAGTTTTGGGAAAGCCACCGTAGTATCAGTAAAATATCAGACCCTCTTTGAAAACTGGCAGAAAACTAAAGACTTTTCAAGCAGGTGGTTCCAGAGGTGACTGTTAAATTCTCTAATCCAAGTAATCTGTGCACTCATTAGTGGGGAGAGAAACAAGGATCTGATAGCAATTTAAAGTAAATGAAATGATGTCTTGAGTTAAATACTGACTTTGCATTGCACTGGGGCAAACTCTCCATTCCTTTCTGTGGAAGACAGCAAAGGAGGTGTTATTATGGAATGTGACGAGACACTTTTATCAGGCACAGATATTCCTTATTTGTGCGAGAGAAAGGATGATTCGGCTGGTGATAGCTAGAGAGCGGGTTTAAGTCCCAGAACCATTGCAGACCTTCTATGTGACCTTCAGTGAGTCACTTTCCTGTTTCTTGGTTGCCCATCCGTAAAATGGGGATAATCACAGTTCCCAATTTCATGGGATTATTGTGAGGGTAAATACATTAAAGATGGCTAGAAATTTAGGTATTAAGGTCGTTAGGACCATACAAGGTAGACAAGCTGGAAAACCTGTGACAGATATGAATGGACGTATGTACAACACTACTGATTCTCTTACAGTCCAGACTAAATTATTAAGCTTAAGGTAGTGTGAGAAGAGAGAGCCACATTAGAGAAGGCCACAACACAGTTAGGAATCATTTTATCACATACCATCAAGTGCAAACCTTAAAAAAACCCAAAACAAAACAAAAAAAAAAACCCCACCTTCTGTACATAGACACCATATTTTGTTTAAACTTGTTAATCATTGTCTTCTTGCATGACAGCCCTGGCATTTAAAATATGTTAGGGGTTACACAATCCTTTCACCTGGTGCAGACATATATCACTGGAAGGATGTTCTCATAAACAAAGTGCTGCAGGCTATGATCTTATCATTCTCCTCTTCCTTCTCAATTCAGTTCAATGACAAACACTTTTTTCTGTTCTTTGCTCCAGTTTCTGTTCAAGAGACGCTGAGTATCGGAACAGCAGATGATGTTGCAAATAAGGACTGGTGGACATTGGTTGTGGTGCAGTGAGGAAAGGAGGAAAACATTACAATGTAGTTTGCAGTGCTTTTATTCAGTGCTTTAATTTTGGTCAGTTCAACTACCCTTTTACAGTAAGAACCAAAAATTTATGCTAACCTACACACACAATTTAAAAAAAAAAAAAATAAAACTTGTGAAAGTTAAGAAGGGCTGCCCCAGGATGTCTTTATGGTGAAGTACCCCAACTTAACCTACCATGATACATTAGGCACTCCTTGCCTCAGTTTCCCTTTTCTCAGAGCCCATTGAGAACTCTACATAGTCCAAAAAGGTAAATAACTAAATTCTCCTGCTTGGGTTCTACTTAATTAATCCTAAAATAAATTAGAAATAAAGACTTTCCCTTTGGGTTTAGCTATGACGCAACCCTCCCTCTTGGGGCCTGTTTTCTCTTAGGAAAAATTATCTTTTCTCAACACCTCCCTCTAACTGAGCCTTGATGGCCTTTTATCAGGCCCAGATATTCCTTATTGAGTTGGCTACATAGGTAGGCTCCCTAAATTAACTTGTCGTGAGTAGCCTGGATCTGCACTCCCCTTAAAAGGGCCAGCAATCCAATGATAGGGACATAAAACAGATGAAACTGTTTGAAGGAAATAAATGCATTACTAGCACATTCAGTTGGAGACTAGACACACTCAAAATATGTTGGCTTTTTCAGGTTTGTGATGTTTCCATGAATATGCCATTTTTTCGACTATCTTTATTAGTGAAATCGCCATCATATTTTACTCTAATTTTCCCTTTTCTCTCACATCAACAGTGATCCAAATACAACATTTCATGGTGCTAAAATGGATTAGTTGAGATTTTTCACAGGATTGGAAGTTATATGGTTCCTTGTGATTCCATGATGGATTGAGCCTATTCCATGTGACTCTTAGTGAAAAACACACTCTGTTAAGACCAGTGAGACAAAATCTAGTGTCTCCCATCCCACTGTTTTACTTGAAATCCTTCTATAATTATCCAACCTTGTAACTGATTTTTTCCAGTATTCGACACTAACTAAAACTTCACATTTATTATCATTATATCTTATTGTTCGTGCCTCCTGAACATCAGTTGTGTTGTGTTATGGTCCCCATGTCTTAGGTTCCTGGAGGTCAGCACTCATGTGAGCTATGATCGAAAGTCCATTGAAATCAGCATCTTTTCATTGACTCAAATGGCTTTTGCTCCAGGCCTTGCACAGCCTGAGAACTATTTTTATTTATTTTTTTCCAGAGTGTAAAATTCTTAATAAGCTTCACATTTATTAGCAATATACCCAGGGCCATCCTTGGGGGAGGCGGGGTGATCTCCCCAGCCCTGCAGTTCTGTGGATCCCATGCTGTCCTACCATTGAGCCCCCCAAGGCCTCACTGTCCCCTGTCCCCTACCCACTGCCTTTGGCACAGAGCTGAAGGCAGCCACGGAAAGGTGGTAGTGTAGAATCTGGCCTCTGCTCTGGGCTGGTTCATCCCACCCCAGGACAGGTAACAGCTGGCCCAGGAGGAGAGTGGACCAGCCCAGAGGCCAGCCTCTACTGTCTCATCCCTCCCCTGGGCCATCTGTTTTGTATTAGGGGTGGGAAGGACCAGCCCAGGGGTAGGTCAGAAGAGTAGAGCCCAGCTCCTGGACCAAGCCACTCTGCCCTGGGCAGCAGAGTGGATGGTTTGGGTGTGTGGTGGCAGGGCCTCCTTCCCGACAGGTCTATTGGATCCAGGTCTCGCAATCCTCTGGGGACAGCCCTGAGTATACCATGTTATAAGGAGACTGCATCTCTGATTTTTCCCAGAGGATTTTCTTCTGTTTTGTCATAGCATCAAAGACATTCATCACAAAACAAAGGAAGAAATTGGCTTCACTCAAAAGAGGTAGCTCTACATTCAGCAAATCAAATAATCATTTCCCAAAAAGATGCGCCAGTTATCAAGGTCAATAATCAGACATGGGAATGAAAAGTCAGGATGCACAGCCAAAGTATAATTTGTTCAGTACTGAGCATCTCACAGATAGACAGTTCCACCTTCATACTTCAGAGAACTGCTGCCCATACATGTAAGGCTAATTCATCATTTGAACAAGACAGTCATGTAGGCATTTGTCAGAAACAAAGTAGAGGATAGATTAACTACAGAGGAAGATGCTGAATTAGTAGGGGAGAATTCCTTTGATGCATAATTTCATCTGGAAATCATAAAATCAGAGAATTGTAAAGCTAGAAGGGTCCTTAAGAGACCATTAAGTCCAGTCCATCTCCACTAAGGCAGGACTGTGTGAATCTAGACCATCCTGGCAGGTGTTTGTCCAAACTGTTCATAAAAAACCTCCAGTGATGGGGATCCCAGAACATGCTTTCTACGCCTATTCCAGAATTTAACTTCCCTTGTAGTTGGAAAGCTTTCCCTAATAATTAACCTAAATCTCCCTTGCTGGAGATTGAGCCCATTACTTCTTGTCCTCACTCTAGCTGACCAGGAGAACAGCTGTCCTCTTTAAAACAGTCCCTTAACATAACTGAAGACTGTTATCAGGTTCCCTCTCAGTCTTCTCGTCTATAAAATCTTTTTAACTTTTCCTCATAGGCCAAGTTTTCTAGACAGTTACCACCCATTTGTTACAGATGACACTCCTGTTACCATACCTGAGAATGTTATTTGCCTTTTCTGCAACTGCATTGCACTGTTGACTCCTATTAAATTTGTGGTCCATTATTAGCCCCAGATCTTTTTCAGTAGTACTGCTGCTTAGCCAATTATTCACCATGGTGTAGTTATACTTTTGATTTTTTTTTTCCTTTCCAGTTGAAGTTCTTTGCACTTATCTTTCTTTAATTTCATCCTGTTGACCTCAGATCCAATTCTCCAATTTGTAAAGGCTTTTTTGAGTTAGGTGACCCTAGAGTACATGAGAGTGTTAAAGAAAAGGAAGAGCAAGAAGGCTGCAATGAATAGTGAGGACATTTCAATGGCCAGAAGGCTGAACTGGCCAATCTCTTTCATGCACTGCCAAGACAATTGCCTCTATTACCCACAAGGCACAAAGAGCAAAACTGCTTTGCTGCCACTGTTGCTCCTTTTTTGCTTTCTGCTGTTCTATCATTATTGCTGACATTGTGTCAACAGGAAGTGGGAGGGGGATTTCGTCATCTGCATCCTGTAACCAGTATGCAAGATATGCACAGGTCAGTCTGAGAAGTTCCAACAAACTGACACTCATTACAGTTGTCTTATGTCAGAGGATGATCTTGAGGGTCTAACTATAACTGCAAGACTGGCTCTGAGTGTGCAGAGGGGCATGCATTTGTTCTCTCCGTACAGCTGCACATAAACATTTCCTTCTACAATCTGCTTGTTGTTTTAATCAGATTGTTATTGGCTTATTGTAGCTCTCTTTGTCTTGCCTACCAGGGCTAAATTCCATTATACTCACTTTATTTCCCTTTGCTTTTTAATGCAAACTGATATACAATCCTGACACCTGATTTACTGGTGGTCTTATTTGTTGAGATAGGCAAAGGTAATCCATAATGCATGTGCAAAAAAAAAAAAAAAAAAAGTGTCCCATTTCACATACCACAAACACTATGGAGAACATGTGGGTCAACATTTGGAAGGAAACTTGGACTACATGAAAATGCCACCCCATTAAGAAAGGTTATATCTATGATGAACCCTTAGATCGACTTAAGGAAGTTTAAATTGACCTACAGACCCTGCAGCCACACTGGATTTTTATTAAGTTGACTGAAGTGCTTCCTTAAGTTGACTTAATAACACCACCTCTTAAGGTCAACTTAATGCTTACGTCGACCTTATTAAATTGACTTAAGACACTGTATACAGGGAAAAGCCCCAAGTCAACCTAATTGGCCTCCAGGCTACCTCCCAGAGATCCTGGCAACCAGGAAGAGTGGACCTAGCACCTGTCAGTGTGGAGAAAGGCCATCAACAGGTGTTTTCAGTGTGGACGCTCTAAGTTGACTTAACAAGGTCAACTGTAAGTCAACTTAAGAGCAGACCTTGTTAAGTCAATTTAACAAAGCCTCCAGTGTAGATATATCCAAATATTGTAGTCATTGATTTTCATCCTGTGGTGTGTGGACCCTTCAGGATCCTTGGACTCTTGGAAGTCCACAGATTACGTCTGAGATTTCCAAAGGAGTCTTCCCATCAAAATGTTTTAGGGGTCCACAAATGAAAAAAAAAAAAAAATCACTCTATTAATGGCTTCAATCTCTTATTCTCTTCATAGTGCCTTTCAGAATGTTTACACCATACCTAGGTTTTGCAAAAAGATACATTTAATTTGCATTTACATGACACTGAATGTGTTATGGACAGCTGACTCCATGAAAGCTATATAGCTACACAGATATATAGTCTAATAATGTTTGCAATTATCTGAGATCTGAGTCAGAATCTAAAATAAACCTTACTTTACCTTTCCAACTATATTTTGATTGGCTTGATTTCTGGTTTGCTGGGGTTAGAGATTCCTTGTTAATTTTTTTAAATGTTTTACCTTGAAAAGTAGGAGGAGGAAGAGAAGGAAAGAATAACTCTGAGAAAGGAGAGACAATTTAAAAGTAGGTCAACAAACAAAATCCTTTATAACACATGGAGTTGTTAGAGGATAAGTCAGATGTTAAGGTCCTGATCCTACCCTCACTGAGGTCAGTGGCAAAACTCCCACTGACCTAAATGGTTCTCTGGATGCTTTAAAAGAGAGCTCTGCCAAATGTGAAAAAAATTATAAAGAAATTAATGACTCATTAGCAAACGTTTCATAATGCACTTCTCATTACTTGGTCAACGTTACTAGTAAAACATAGGCTGCATGTTTTAGTTCTTTAACTGACTTCTTTTCCATTGGGCAACCCTACTGTTGTTCCTACAAAAAAAGCATTAAAACAAATTTTCACTGATTTTTGCTCAATTATATGGATGCTCCTCCAAGTGAATAAGAAATCCTGATTAACACAACATAGTATGTCACAAAAGATAGATCCAAAATATACTGGAATCAATAGAAAAAATCCTGTTGATTTAAATGGGTTTTATCAAAGAAATCACTGAAAATGGATTTTATCAAGCAAGTACGGGATCCAGGAAAAAAAGACTGGATATTTTTAGTTATTTTAGATTTTTTTCAGTTTCATATTTTTAAAAATTCCTGTATATACATCAGAACTATTGTCCCAACTGTTCCTGAAACTGATGGAATGACTACCAGTGATATCAGTAGGCATTGGATTATGCCTTAAATTTTCCAGTGAATTCAGAAGATTAGACCTGGTGTCTTCACATGTTCAGCAAATCAATATTATGCAGAAAAAATACATGTTTAGAAGTCAAGCAAACTGTATTATTTGTATTTAAAACAGCAGTTTAATCAAGGATGTCTATTAGAGATAAACAAAACGGTCCGTAGCCCAAGAATACAAAATATCTTGCATTTATATGACCCTTTTCCTTGTCTAAATGCTCAAAGGCCGGGTCCTTGGATGTTGGAAATAAGCACGAGAATGGTTCTGTGACAATTTACACAATTTCTCTAAATTCTTTTTGCTAGTAATACAGCAAGACTTCCTAGCTCTTGAAACAGAGATATTGAACTTCTGAATGATAAAGGGATCAGGATGAAAAACTGAGTTTTTCTTTGCTTGGGACATTAAAGCTCCCAGAGTTCTTGAAATCGCAGAATATTGGACCCTTCAACAAAGATGGTTGAAAGTCACTGGAAACTGACATGAGATGAAATGAGAGATTTGTGTATGCAAAGACTGTAGCTTCCTTAAATTAATTTTAATCTTAGAAGCATATTTTTGCTTTTATTTGTTTGTAGCCCTTTCAGTCCTTATCCTTGTACTTCAAATACTTAATCCTTTGCCCTTTTATTAAATACACTTGTTTTACTTTTACTATAAACCCAGTAAGAGCAGTGACTGAAATGACTGTTTGTCAAACCCCAGTTAAATTAATGAGCTGCAGTATACTCTCTCTTTGAAGGAAAAACAAACTTCTTAACTTCTGTGAGTGTTTAATGAGCGTGTTGGACACTAAAAGGAAGTGTCTTTAGCAAAATCACCAGTAGGGGTTCACTCTTTGTTATCTTCAAGGTAAAAGGTGTGGATTTGGCAAAGTGTAGAATTTCCTGGGAATTCAAACAAGCTGATGTGTCAGGAGTTTGCCAGAAAGTTTATCAGTAACAAAGCTCTCCTTTGTTGAGGATGAAAGGGAGAGGAAGTCATTTACCATTCTGGGAACTTCAGCAGATTGCCACTTTGGTAGACAATTTGGGGGAAATTCAAGGTGGGGAAAAATTTTGGGATTACACTGCAAAAAAAAGTAAGTCCTTGACACTATCCTGTAGTAGAAAGCACCAGGGACAGATCTGAATATCTGTATGTTGGTTTCAGGTCCATGAGCCACTGAAGCATAGCATTTAAGGTACCCAGAATTACAGGGAAGGCAGTGACACAGCCCCAGGCTGATCTGGATAGAAGCTCAAAGTATCACAAAAGTATCAGGAAAAGGAGAGAGCTAGAGACAGACACGCACATGCTTCATTTTCTTCAGTGGATGATCAACCTTGAAATTGTATTTGATCATGAAAAAACACTTGATATGAACAAAGACTAGTGATTTAAATGAAAATGAAGAATATTTAGATGCAAGTGTAAATAGTTATTTGGGAGAAACTTTAGTTTTCAATGAAAGATTCAAATACTTCAACCTCAGATAGATATTAAATAGTAATTTCAGAGAAAAATCTAGTCTCTATCAATGCTTTAGGAAGCTGTGTTCTATACAAGTGGGATGATTTTTATGCATGGTTTCAAAAAATGATCAGATATGAGCAACTATTGATATTGTGTCACCAGGGATAGATATGGTAGACATAATGCATGTCTGTACACCCAAAAACACATACCTTTCCTCAGCATTAGTTTTGCTGGCAGTCTGGAAAATATTAATATCTTACAAGTTGAAGAAAAAATAAGTAGAACCATCTTGGAGAATGACCTTTCAGCAGAAGCTAAAATGTATGTGAGTTCTCTGTATGTTTCTTTTAATTATACAAGCCAGAACTTCAAACAGAAGCCTAACCAAAACAGACTTCAAAAAATTTAGCTTTCTTCGAAATTCCAGCACACATACTCAGATGATTTCCTAACCCAAATATTCAGGGTTCTTTCATCCCTTAAAAAATCCCTATTGCTCTTTTTCTTTTTCTTGGTTTATTATGCCTATATTACACAACCTAAGGAAAAAAATGTAATTTCTATCACTCAATAAAATAATGGAATTAATCTGATGAAATGTCAGAAATTTTTACTCTGAATTTGTAATGTAAATTACAGAGGATAGACACTTCTTAATTCAATAGCCACTTACTCTGAACTCTTGTATAAACCACATTGATTGCCACAGAAACATATAACTCCCATAACATTCCATCCTGATGTTTCTTTCGCAATCTTAAACATTTCTTTCTGTTGAGAATGCCTCTATCTGTTTCCCAAAACAGGAATTAAATTTCTTCCTACCCTTCTGAAAGTCATTCTTAAGAGTACTAAAAATCTGATCTCTTTGCACTGTACATCATATCTTTAACATATTCTCTAAGGACAAACATGTTTCAAGTAGAACAATCTCATTGCTGGGGATCCCATGTGATAATGGGAAGAAAATCTCCAAAGTATGCACTCTTCCAGTGACTTTCCCCAATGTGTAAGCCTGAAGTTCTGACACACTGGATTTTTTTTCACCATTTGTCTGGCAGGAACTCACCACATAAGATGTTAAATCTGAATCACATTCAAACAAAACTGCAGGTTCTCAGGCTGAAGACTTTGGGGTGTGTCAGAATATTTATACTGAAATCAACTGAATTAAAACCACATTCAGCATTATCAGTAAACACATTGGACTGACATTCCTGTTTGGTCTTAAAAAGCAACATATAGTATAATCCTTGGGCAATAAAGTCTCAGTTAAAAAGGTTAGGAAGGATGCTCCTTTGGGATATTTGAACAGCGCCAAAAGTGTTGATGAAATTATGGAACCTAATCCTCAGGGTGCCTAAATAGCATAGATCCACTGATTTCAGTGGAGTTATACTAACCTATATTATATGAGGACTTGTCCCATAAATGTTGGTGGTGAATCTGAACTTCATGTTAGCTTTCACCATTTTGTCCCAGTACTGCTTACACCAGTGGTTTTCAAACTATTGGTTGGGACCCAGTGCTGGGTCACAGACCCTCAGGTACTGGGTTGTGGTATTCCCTGCTGCCACCACCGCAAGACTGGAAGACATTGCTCAAAGATGTAGTTGTTGGGTCACGGTAAGAGCCATCCCTAGGGGGGTGCAGGGCCTGGGGCCATGACCTGTGGGAACCCCCCACCCCTGGATAGGGGGGACGGGAAGCAGGGCAGGCAACCCCAGAAGCCAGAACCTGCATTCCCACCCCACCCCTGAGACAGCTACTCCACCCCCATGGGCAGAATGGGCCAGCTCATGGATCGGGCTCCACTCTTGCCCCACCTCTGGACTGGCCCTTCCCACCCCTAAGGCAGAATAGCTGGTGCAACGGAGGGGTGGGAGAGCAGAGCCCAGCCTCTGGGCTGGCCCTCCCCGCCCCTAGGGCAGAACAGGTGGCCCAAGGGAGGGGCAAGAGAGCAGAGTCCAGCCTTTGGGCTGGTCTACTCTGCCCTTGGACCAGCTGTTCCCCATCCTGCAGTTGGGGTGGACCAGCCCAGAGCAGAGGCCAGGTTCCACACTCCTGCTGCCCCCCAGTGCTGTGTTTGGCTCTGTGCTGAAGATATGAGGGGCAGGGGCAGGGGGGCAGCACAATGGGGAGGCAGAGGTGCAGGCCGTGTGCTGCCCTGCTCATAGTAGGACAGCTTGGGGCCCATGGAATCGTAGGGCCCAGGGCTACCATCCCTCTGCTCCCCCCCGCCCCCAAGGCCAGCTTTGGTTGCGGGCATAAATGTTTTTTTCAACTGGGTCCTGAGGAAAAAAGTTGAAAAACCATTGACCTATACAACAACATACAATACATGGTAAAGAGGCACAGATGAGCAGTTAAAGGACTGGAGGCTTTGTGGCTGAGCATTATGATTCTAGGTGCACAAAAATTAGGAAGCCTAGTCCAGAATGAAGAAGAGAGATAATAGATCTATGCAACTTGATAGTGTATTAGGGAATGCTGTTTGGATGCATTTCTTCAAAATGTTCCACAATTTCAGAACACCTGGAAACTCCATGAAATTATAAGGGCAGATATTTAAAATAGACAAGAATAGCTTAAAAAGCTATATCAGTTTACAAGCAACCTATGGGATTCATTGCTATGGGAGATTTTTTAAGCGGATGGTACGTTAACAGTGTTCAAGAAATGATCAGGCTTTTATGTGAGTACAATTTCACTGTCTAGATTAAAAAATTACATGGATATCAAATCCCATCATTGGGAGCTTAAGTTTTTAAAGGATTGGGCTGGCATTGAACATTTTCCTTGATTAAACAGAATTACGTAATTTGTCCTATTACATTATGCTGAGTAGAAGGTATAAGTACCTTCCCAGGGAGAAAATACTGAGTGTTAAGGTGTCTTTAATCCAGTAGGAAAAGTCATAAAAAGAACCAAGGGCTAGAAGTTGTATCTGGACAAATTCATATTAGAAATAAAGCATACATTTTACAAGTGAGGGAACAAATTACCAAGGAAAGTTGTGGATTCTCCATCTCATGAAGTCTTCAGATCAAATCAGGATGTTTTTACTTCAAGGATGTGCTCTAGTCACAATGAAATTCTCAGGCCTGTGTTATACAGGTCAGCCGAGATAATGCAATAGTCTCTTCAGACCTTAAAATTTATTAATCCAATTACTACCAGTAATAAGGTACAAATATTGGTAACTTCTTGACATAGGTAAACAAATTAAATCAAGCAATGACTTTCTCAAGTGTAGCCCTTCCTACTATATTTTTAGAACATAAAGAATTTTAATTTATAACTCCACTATATTTATTTTATTATTAGATATATTAACCCTTTTAAAAATTGTAACGTACCTACACCACCAGAATAAATGCTGGCAAAACAGTACATGTTATGGAATAAATAAGTACTGGAGCTTGAAGAATGAGACTAATTAGCTGTCATTATGGTAGATGTTCATATGTCATCAAATTCTATCCAACTACAAACATTTTAAATCAATATATTTATTTTTTGCCTTACACTCACACCTAAAGCACCCATCTCAAAATGACCATTGTGCTAGTCACTGTCCAAAGTCAAATATATAGTAAAAGACTGTCCTTAATAAGAAACGTGCATCTAAATAGATAACGCATACAAACAGTGGGGTAAAAGTGCCTGGATGACTTAGGTGGCCAACCCTCACTGACTTGCAGTGGGGCTTGTGCTCTTAACTATCTCAGATGCTTTTGAAAACCTCACCCTAAATAGATAAGACAAGCCAAGGGCAGAAAAAGAATCGATGACGCAGAGAGAAGTAGTGACTTACCCTGGATCATACAGCAGGCCAGTGGGAGAGTAGAGAACAGCTCCCATGTATCTCAAGTCCCAGTCTTGTGCCCTAGGTGCTAATCAGGCTGTCTCCCAAATTTATCGTGATTTGTGAGACTCATCAAAGCTCTTCCCAGCACCATAGAATGACCTGAACATTGTTTGAACCACACATTTCTTCTGCAACCATCAAGGTTTTGAGTGCTGTGGTCTGAGGTCCGATATGTTCTTGGTCTATATCTGTGCATAAGCATAAGTCAACAATTTCAAAGACGCATGACTAGATATCCATTATCTAGTCTCATGTGCCCAATTCAAAGAATTACACACATATATGCAGTTCTGTGTGCACGAAATAGGTGAGCAGAGGAACGAACACACACACAATAACATCAGTGCTGAAAATCAGGCCCTTTTAGCTTACTTAACTTCCCTGCATGCAGTAAGAGAACCGTGAAACAAATCTGCATTTTGTACACATAGCTAACGTCAAGCCCATGAAAATTTTATGGAACCTTAAAAGTAAAAGTGACACACTGGCACTTAGACCAGCTACATCTTGTGAGAGGTACAAATCTACTTCACACCTCAATGATTTATTAGCCACAATTCTGCTTTGATCTGGAAGAAATACTTGTTTAAACATCCAAGGAATAGATTCTGCACTTGATACAGTTCCCATTCTTGTTAGTTAGATATGCACACTAAAGAGGAACTTACCTGCTAAACTCTCTTTTCCTCTGGCAAATATGTTGTTCAGGGAAAAACTGGGCACCTACTCAAATTTAATTTTATGTTGGCAAATATTTGACTCAGTTCATGGAACCCCATGGAACACTAGTCTGAGCTCTAGGTGCAGGTCCTCAGCTCTGGAAATAGTCTCCATCCACCCCATTGTAAATAGAACTAAAGTCAGGGAGGTCTGTACTTACAGATAAGGCTGCAAATGACATATGTTTGCAAGTCCAGATATGACAACAGCCTTTCAGGTGCTATTTTCTGGTTTATAGGGAAAAAAAAAAAATTTGGTATTTCTAATTGGGCCATACAGACTTCCATTTTCCCCAATCACCTTTATCAGGACAATATAATATGTCCCATGACTCTGATCCTATGACACAGATAATCAGTGCTGTCCACACCTCCAGTGTGTCTCTTGTAATGTTTCACATATAGGATTGTATTTGTTTGTGTCCTCCTGGGTTCAGACCTCAGGTGGGAGCTGTAAAAGGTGGTTTGTGATATGAAGGCACCATCACCTCCTCTTTATCAGTTTTTTTTTTCTTAATTCCCAGCTGTTCTTCACAGCTCTACATTTTACCAAGTTTTCTTTATCCGTATCTCTAACAGGTGGTCGCTCCAAAGCCTCTCAGCCTACAGTTTGATGCCTTGTAGCTTTCTTCCTGGCTGAGAAATGTCACAGATGGAAATGAGCAGTTTCATTTCTTCCTGCCAGCTGTACAGTGATCATGTGATGGCAATCACTTCGACCTGCCTGGGACTATGGAGTCGAAGTCGCATAGAAGTATTTCCAGATGGAAGCTGAAAGTGGTAGTGGTTCTCTATCCTATTTTGAAAAGTAAAGTAATGGACCTGATCATATCCCTGTCATCAAAATTGGAACCCTGATTCAGTCTCATGGCAGTGGTATTAAGTCAAGACAGTGTTGAGGTGCACTTGTTGGGTGAAGCAGGAAGAAAATGTGTTGATCTTGTTCTATAGCTATTTGACTTTATTTATTTTGTTTTTCAATTTAGCAAGTGTATCCCAAAATTTCAACATATTTTAAAAAGTGCACAGCATATTGATATTTTTATTCAAATTTCCCATTGCACAAACAGTTTATAGATTCTCCCACCAAAGACAATCAAGAGATCCATTACCAACCATATTATTTATTTCTATTCTGAGGGGACCCAAAGCCTCTCTATCAGAATTGGAGCCCCTTCATTGACCAGGACTCCATTGTGCTAAGTGCTATACAAATACATTTTCTAAAAGAGACAGTCATTGCCTGGAGGTGGCTGAAATATAGGCAAATGGTGCAATTAGAGGTAGAAACAAAAGATGAGGTACAAATATGATGAGCATGGATACTCAGTTGTTGCTACCCTCATCTGGATGGTTCCACTAGATGTATATGTATGTATCAAGAGACAGATGCACAGATATACATCATGTTTGATTTTTCACTGCCTTTTGTAGTCATTGCATACATGAGCACACAAAGATGGACACTGAAACTTGTGTTGCAAAAAAACTTGGGCATGTTAAGGTACCTGTTGCTAAAAATTTGGAGGCATGGAGAGGCATGACTAGAAGGAGGAGAAAAGGCAAAGACAGTACAGAAAAAGAAGGGGAGGGGGAGAAAGATAGTGGAAGGGTAGCAGCAAGAGGCAGAGTCAAATAGGACAGATCTGAATAGTTTATCACAAGATTGAGGACGTCACTCCCTTGTCCTTCTGGGATCTTTCATAGGACTAAATTTACCTAATGTTAAATATTTTCTTCCCTCATACCCAAACTGGGCTTTGCAGGTTTCTTGACATATTGTACAAACTAGATATTTGAATTTAACTCTCAGATTTCACTTCCGAAGGCATATACCTCATGTCCCACAGTGTTACCTCTCTCTTTCATCAGATAGGTAATTGTATTTTGGGTCGCTGTCTAGCTGCACTTGATTAGAGACATGGAAATGAGAAATCTGTATCCCATTATCTATCCCCTGGTTCACCTACACGTCTTTGAGCAATTTCAGTTGCAATGGACTTTATTACAGAGAGAGCTATTTTTTCTGCATATATGTTAGAATTACTGTAACTAGGTAACTGATGTATCAGTTTATTTTAATCTCCTCTGTTGGGTTCCATGTGAGAGGCTGGAACACAATTATAGTGAGCTCTAAAGATGGATGGCTTTTGTGTAGGGGTGGAGAAAGTTTCCTCACCCACTTGGAAGCTCTGAATGAGGTCTATCTGCCGTGTGTGTGAATAAACAAGTTTGAAAGCCCTTTTTTGTGTTTTATCAGTATCTCTTACTTCACTTATGAATGGCTGCAAGAAAGGGCTCAGGTAACTGACCTTGTTTCAAAAAATTGCACAAATATATTGAAAGCTGTGCTCAGAATCACCACTGCTCTGTCATGAGTGACCATTTTAAAGGATTTTTACCCATGACAGCCTACAAGAAAAGATCAGATTTTCAGCATGACCTGGGCCCTGGTTGCCCAAAATACAGAAAAAAAAAATGTGATTCATTGTTGAGGATACCTCCCCCAGAATGTCTTGCCAACAGCTCTCTCCCATTTCAGCCACCCCTTTTAGCTCATTCATGGGATCTAGTTATCCTGTGATGAGTGAAAGATTCATCAAATTCATTAATGGGGAACCATGCTTTCTAAACCTTTCCGCCAGCAACAGAAGAGCCCATCTCAATGTATTACTAAAACATGTGTAAAACACAGGAACATCAGCAGCCGGGATAAAACCTGGGACCGGAAGGAGTTAAGTGCATGAGCCAAAAGACATATCTTTAGTAGCCAAGCCTGTAATAGGCTGATCAATATCTAGCGAGGGCCAGCCTATATTGGAAAGGGGACAGAGTACCACTCCAAGCAAGCCAGGATTACACATAAATAGTTATGTTTACTTGTCTCTATTTTAGTATTTATGAATTGGTAAGAATTTCAGGAGGATTAGAAAGATGAAGAAATGGGTTAGAAGTACATTAAGTATATGGCCAATATGATTTTCATATCAGAGTTGAGATATTTGTACTAAAATTTCAGCATGAGCTTATAGTGTCTCTGGATAGGCTAATTAGTCTACCTGTGTTCTATTTCAGGGCTTGATTTTAACATGAGAATAATTCCCAATAATGCGAAAAAAAGGTAGGAAATCCATTAAAGTCTACAACAGTGACTGAAATGGAAAATTCCAAAAGAAACCCTATTAGAGATTTTCTCCATCAAAATCAACATTACAGATTTCTTATGCTTTTCTTAATTAGACATTGATATTAACTGGGCAGTTGCATGACTTAAATATGGTTCTTAATCTCAGCTATTCTATGCTGCTGTAGTTTTTATGACATCCAAATAGCAACTGCTTTATGCATTAATCTATCTAGAAAACCACCTTAATATTTTTTGGTCTTTTTTTAGAAGAATAAAGGCCCCAAGAATGAAATGAAAGCTTTTGGATTCAGCCATTAGTAATTTTCTGCTTAGTATTTGAAAAATTGCTTTTTTTAATTGCTTCACAGAAGAAAAATATATCAAAGCTAACGTTCTCTATTTCCAAACTTCGTAATTATTCCTCTCAGACTCATATTTGAAATGACTTAAAAGTACTTTCATTGAAATGTACATTTCTTCCATTTCAAATGTACTTTTATTCTCCAGTGTTTCTTCTCCTTTCCTTGGCTATTTTTTCTCTTGTCTCCACAATAGCAATACCTGAAATTCAGACTCTGGAAACAACAGCAGAGAGATCCATGTCTGTACTCACACGTGCATGTATACCCCATTGTTTAAACACATCATCTCCATCAGCAAACCATCCTCTTTGTGTTCTGAAGACTGCAGTAATAATATTGAGCTCTTGCATGGCACTTCCCATCAATAGATCCCAAAGTCTATGTCACACTTAAGAAGTCAGTTCAAATTAACTTAGTTTGAATTAATTAATTCAGACTAATAATGGTTAATTCAAACTAAGTTAATTTGAACTAACATAGCCCCACTAGAAACCCAAACAGAACCAGCATGCCCATGGACAGGACTTGCTAGTCTGATTTAGGAAGGAGCCACCATGGGAAGTGTGGCAACATGGCACCCAAGAAGGGCCATACCCCCACCCAATACATAGAAAGAGGAAGGCACCCTGGGATGAAGGTCAAACCATGTTAATTCAAACTAATGTTTAGTTCGAATTAATGCGCCTCCATTGGGTTAATTCGAACTAATAAATTCGAATTAACTGTTTCTTCAAAGTTAAACATACTTTTATAACTTTGAAGTAAGCGTTCATTACTTTGACCTAAGGAATTCCTTAGTTTGAAGTAATGAAAGCCAGTGTAGACATGCACTAATTTAGTTCAAATTAATATTCATTAATTCAAACTAAATTGTAAGTGTAGACATACCCAAAACACTTTACAAAAGAAGCAAGTATCATTTTTCCCCACATTATGGAAGTGGAAACTGAATCACAAAGAAATTCAAGTGACTTATGTCAGGTCAACTGGCAAATAAGTGACAAAGTTAAAAAATAGACCTCTGGTCTTCTGAATACCTTCCCAGTCCTTGGTCTTCTAGGCAACTTTATCTCCCAAGTCACATTTCATTCCTGTACTTCACATCTACTACTCATAGTGAGCCCATTGTGCTAAATGACAAAAAAAAAAAAACCAAAAAAACACCAAGGAGTCTTGTAGCACTTTAAGACTAACATATTTATTTTTCTCATGAGCTTTCATGGGAGAAAATCCCACTTCATCAGATGTTTTGAAGATGGATGAACTTACAGAATGGAATGAAAGTAAATGCAAGGGGGTGTAAAACATAGGATCAGGTCATACAGTAATAGCAAATCAGAGCAGTTGTTAGGTTCAAACCATGGGAAGCCTGAAGTTAAATTACCTTTTGTAATGGGAAAAGAACCCATAGTCTCAATTCAGTCCTGCTTTCACAGAATTTAGCTTGCATATTAATTCGAGTTTAGCCGTTTCTCTTTGAAGTCTTGATGTCCCAGCCACATAAATTCTATGAAAGCAGGACTGACTCAAGACTATGGGTTCTCTTCCCATTACAAAAGGTAATTTAACTTCAGGCTTCCCATGGTTTGAACCTAACAACTGCTCTGATTTGCTATTACTGTATGACCTGATCCTATGTTTTTACACCCCCTTGCATTTATTTTCATTCCATTCTGTAAATTCACCCATCTTCGAAGCATCTGACGAAGTGGGATTTTCTCCCACGAAAGCTCATGCGAAAAATAAATCTGTTAGTCTTAAAGTGCCACAAGACTCCTTGGTTTTTTTGCTGGACTAGACTAACACGGCTATCCCTTTGGAAATTGACTAAATGACAAAGACACTGCGGGCCAGAATCTCAACTGTTATCAATAGGAATTAGAATTTAACTCTTAACTCTGACAATCCCTGGCCCAGAAAATTCTGTCTAAACTTGTCAAAAATAGGAGCATTTGGTTAGTATCTCCTAAATCCAGACTTAGGTTTCTAACAGTATGATTTTCATAAACACCTGAATGACATTCAGAGCACAGTCACTTCAATGGAACAAGTGTGTGTGTGTGTGTGTGTGTGTGTGTGTGTGTGTGCGCGCGCACCAATTGGCCATAGCAGTGGTCTCAGAAGTCACACGAGCCTACCAGCCTACTCATCCCCAATGAAGGATCTGGTCCTGAAGTCATTCCCAGTGGAGTCTACACTAGTTAACTGAACCTACAGATAAATCAAACAGTGGCTCCAAAAGCACAAAAGAGCAACAATTAAAAGAATCCTCATGAAAGCTTCAGACACAAAAATGAGCCATTTTGCTGAAGGTGCTGTAAAATTTTCTCTGTCTCAGTCTACTGTTGGCTTTCCCCCCAGTTCCACAGCTAGAGCCGCCATATGCAAGGGTAGATTTGACACATGGACATTAAAGATATTTAAAACTCAACCATTATCCTGAAACTAACAATTATTTGATCTTAATCTGATGTTCACAGGGAGTTAATATTCAAGACTAGAAGTCATTCTAAAGATATGTACTAACAGCTCTACTAGAAATTGTGCTCAGTGCAGAAATTACTGAGTTTGTTTGTTGCATGAGATACAAGAGTTCAGACTAGATGATCTGAATCTTCTGGTCTTCAGATTCATGAAACATATCTTTGATTTCAATCCCTGAGGATTGCACTTTGTGTCTCATGTTTAGAATGTACTCAATATGTCAGCATCTAATTCATCCTAAAACCTGCTGTGTATTTTGCATGATCTTATGTCAAAGCTAAAAGAAACTACCATGGATGATGGTTCATCTTAGGATCATTTGAAAGATTTATGAACTTTAGTAAATATTTCAGTGAACCTCCACTGAGTTTTGCGTTTTTGATTAATATCTGAAAACAGGTGAGATTTGTGTGGTTTTAGGCAGTACAAACCCTGCACGTCTTAGTCTGTGAAGGTATTTATTAATTACATCCTGCATTTGTTTCTCACTGAACTTGAATATCAGTCACAAAGACTTGTTGTTTTGTTGTAGAAATAATGGCAAAAAATTATTTCCTCCCCCTATACTTTGTCAGGAAACTACACTACTTATTCATAGATGAGGGTCTGGCCACAATGATCTATATGTTAGTCATTTCTAGACTTGACCTTAGTAAATCATAAAAGTGAGTAACTTGACCTTAGTTATTGAGGCTGAAGATGGAGGCTACTAAATTCACTCTTACACAGAATGCAGCAGCTTTCCTCCTGAGCAGGAAAAGATATAGAGAAAATATCATAAGACATTCAAATAGGTTCAGGCCTGACTAAATCAGAGTCCCCTAGCAACAGCTGTGTTTCTCTGGAATAATGCACCTACAAATGACTTAACAAAACTCATGGGAGCAGAGCTAAAGTCTTCTTGGTTTCTGTTTTCCTCAACTGTGGAATAAAACTGCTAGAACAGCTGAGACTGGATCCAAGCAAAACATTCGCCACACTCATCTTTTACAAAAGCTTTCCTGCAGTAACCAAAAGACAAGAAATGAAAATAGCAAAAATGAAAGATAAAGAGCCAAGGCCAAAGATACCTTAAGAATTCTTACAGACATCTCTGAAGAAAATGACTTGTGTTTTTGTGCTACAATACTAAATACTATTTCCTTGATATATCTAAATAAATTAACCTTTTGTCCACACCAAACATTGATGATGCCTTTCTTACCTTAAATGTCTTCAGAGGTGGATCCAGGACTAGTTGAGGACAGAGGAAGTAAGGGGGGCAAAATGTTTGGAAGTTTCTCAACAATGCAAATACCTTCAGGCCATATTGACCAGACTTTGGTGAATGCATCAAATCATCCAGCAGTTAGAAAGGAGTCTTGAGGTGCAAATCTTGTTTTGTTGCTACTCTTTCTAAATACAATCTTGTCATTATCTGGGCAGCCCTCTCTTCATTACCTGGAGAAACACATAAAGTGAAATTTGAGGCTCTCAGTTGGAAGATTTAGATGGATAGTTCAATGAATCATATCTGGGGCAACAGCAATCCTGTATTTCTGAGAACTGGAAAAATCACAAAGAAAGAAAGAATGCATTATATCTTTAGTATTACTTCAAATAATGTATTTCAATATTTAAGTAAGTCAAAACTACTTAATAAAGCTTGTAGCAATAACAGTAACATTTACTAGAGGCCCAGATTGTACAACCTTAACTCACATTGAGTAGAGCTCTGCTGCCAAGCAGTTCCATTGATTTCACATGTAAGGGGGCCTATAAAACACATTAGTTGTGCCACTTCTTGATTTTGATAGTACAGTAAGGAAATGAGGCCAATGTGAGTGAGGGTTTCACAATCTAATCTGGAATGACAGCTGCCAAAGAGAGGATTATACTGCAACTAAGTTCTGGCTACATTATATGCTATGAGTTATTTTTGCATCTTCATATCATTTCTTTGCAACACCCTAAGATATTCAAATAAAATGCAGGGAAATGTTTCAATGCATTGTAAAATACAAACAACATAAAAAAAATTACTTGACACATCAGAAGGTAGAGATAGCATAACTAATGTGTATTATAGGATCCCTTACAAGTAACATGCTGAATCTCAAGGGGCTGAACTGATAAAATAATTTGATATATAAATGATGCAGTTGTTGCTATGGTAACAATGTATGCTTTATTGAGTAGAACAAGAAATGGTCAAATAAAGCTTTAGGGCTGAACTGGGGATTAAAGATAGACTTTGACACTGGGGAAAATTCAACTTGAACATGAATCCACTTGCCCTGAAATTTTACTTTTACTTTAGTTGTGTCTAAATGTGAAGCTTTCTCCTTCAAAACCCAACTTTTTTTTCTATGTGATCCCAGAATGAAATAATAACAATACCAGTGAATAAATTCTGTTTTTGTCTTCACAGTGAATCAAGCCTCAGTCATTATGACAATTTGAAGGTGAGAACTCCCATCTGAAATCTTCTTTTGTTATAAAAATGAATCCATTACTGCCATGTGAATATATCTGTTTTACTTCAGTCCTTGCTTACCTTTTAGTATTTACTTTCTCCTTTGAATGGATTACTCATACCTGTTCCCTGACTGAAACTGGGGATGGGCAGCGGGAACTTCCACCATATTGGCTGAAAGTGGAAAGTAAGAGTGTTTGTTATTCAAAAAAAAAAAATTCTGAAAATTTCTTGTGATTCAAAAGCTTGTTTCTATCACAGTGTTACAAAAGTACCATGCAAAGAGAAAACACAAACTTTGAGGAGAGTCTCAGAAAGAAACAACAAAAAGTATTGGAGAGTCTTTCTTCCTGAGTCTAAAAATACTGGTTCATTCAACCCAGACCAATTAAAATTGATTTGGATCGGTGCCGGCTTGTGATGCTCTTGTAAAATTATAGGATGTGTCCTGGTTGGACCCATACTTTTCCGGGTTGCATATCATTCAAGCAACTGAAGTGCATTCTCTTCAATATAACAGTATATATTGCATGGGTTATTCATCGCCTCCATAACATATTAAAGACATGTATGTTGCTGTTGTCTTATCTCCTACCCTTTTCAGGAAAGTAAAGGAACTTTGAATGCCCTCTTTTGTTTACCCAATATCTTCCATTTGTATGGATACCTTTCTTTGGATTTTGGTTCTATTATCTCTATATGACAATGCTTGATTGAGGACATCTCAACATGAATGATATCAACATTTCAAGGTATATTTTACTACTAGTCTTCTGTTAAATGTCTCAGGCATAGGTACAGGTGTAAATACCATGTACGCATTTCAACTGTATCCCACTTCTCTCCCTTTCAGCAGATGGTAGCATGCAGGATTGTTCCTCCTCCCCAATAATTGATACTAGGTCGTTTCCATACTGCATGAAACACAGAAAGTACAAATAAGAGAATTGCCCCCTAGCAATTTGTGATAGTTTTCTTTTCTTACAGGTTGGACAACAAAAAACAAAACAGTATCTGAGAGGAATTGTCAGTCTGCCTCATCCCCTAAAAGCACACTGTACTCTTAAGAAAGTGAACCGCTAGAGATTCTTCTCACATAGGGGTAGTCCTTAGGAAGTCATATTACTGGCAGAGCCCTCTCCTCACAGTGTACATGTCAAAGAATCATAGAAATGTAAGGTTGGAAGTAACCTAGAGAGGTCATTCCCTTTTGCTGAGACATGACAAGTATGCCTAGATCATTCCTGTCAGGTGTTTGTCTTACCTCTTCTTAAATACTTGCAGTGATGGAGGTTCCACAATCTCCTTTGATAAACCTTTCCAGTAATTAACTATCCTGATAAACATTTTTCTTAATAACTAACCTAAATCTCCCTTATCTCAGATTAAGCCAATTACTGATCGTCCTACATGTATCATAGAACCATAGAAACTGGAATGGACCATGCGACATCGTCAAGTCCAGCTTCTTGCACCCATGCAATCTTTTCATTGGTCCCATCATGTACATCAGTGTCATGTACATAGTGGAAACTGTGAGAGAGCATATCCAGAGTACATTGTGCTTCAGTAATCCTGCCGAGCAAAGCGACCCCTAGAAAGATGTTGGTTTGAGGGTATTTTAGATTATCTCTGGGACTTCACGAAGGTAGTCCATGGGCTGTACTGACCTTGAGGTACCTCAGGATCAGAGAAGGTAAAAATGACTTAGATCCATCTTCCATCTCTTTGCACGGATTACTCAAATCATGCCCCCCCCACGCAGCCTCAGCAGACCCAAAGAACCGTCCCATCATCAACAATTCTAAGAATGCAATTTTTCACAAGTACAAGGGGACGTTCCAAATCAAGTGATTACCTTCCTCACTGCAACCCCCAGATCACTTTGCTATATTGAGAACACTTTACATAGTCCTGCCTCTCCTCCCTATAAAACACTGAGCTTCTTTGGGAAGTGGAGCATTGATTCCACTGTTTTTCAGACATAAAATGTTGGATTGTAATGCAAAAGCATAGTGCTTATCTCATCCTGGAAAATGAGTCTGGGACACTATTCGAGCCCCTTTGAAGCCATTAGAACACCTAGATACTTATAGTTCACTAGTTAACTTCTTTCTTATGTTCCAGAACAGTAGTTATGTTAGTCAAGTTCAGCAAAACAAACAAGGAGTCCTGTGTCACTTTTATAAATTTGTTAGTCTTCAAGAGTGCCATAGGACTCCTTGTACATTCTTGTTTGCTGGGTTACAGATATGCTTCCTCAAGGAGATATGAGGAAACAGGATTGCTCCAAGAAGGAAATGCCAAAGTTAATGTAATGGATGTTGCTCGTGTTTTTTAACTGTCAAAAAATCATGCTCGCTTTTTAATGTTCTAGAGCAGCCACTGCAACATTGCTGCAGCCAGGTTCAGTGTTACTTTAAGACAGCTGTCACCAATAAGCATTAGTAACTGCAGATGTTTCCTCTCTTTTTTAACTCCTTGCTTACCACTGATGGAAAGTGTTTGTTTATCTTAGGGCATGTCTTCATGTACTGCTGCAGCATGTCTGATGAAGACACTACGCTTGTGGGATAAAGGTCTCCTATTAGCATAGTAAAACCACTGATTCCTGTTCTTTTGGAGTGAAAGCCCCATGAGTTAACACTAGGTAAAACATGCACCCCACAACCTGCCCCCTTACTGGCCATAAACACACACAACCCCTATAAATACATACGGTAATTATAATCATAACACTGGATCACCAAAATAATGATAATTATTTTTACCTGAGTAAAAAGCTAGAACCCTTCCACACTGCACTTGCCACCACACAATCTGTGTGACCCCACCTCTTCCCATCCCTCATTGACTAAAAGTAGTAGAGCCAGGCCCTCCTGGATTGACTGGGGTGCAGGGCTTCTCTTCAGCTGGGCGACAGACCCATGCAGGCCTGGGGGAGGCCCTGCTCTTCTGCTCAAGTTGGCATGGAGCTAGAGATAGCTGTGCCCAGAAGAGCTCAGGGCACTAAATGACCTGAATATTGCTGAAACCTCATGGACCCGCTGGAACCTTTGATGCCCTCCTTGGGGTCCACACATCTCCAAAAAAAAAAAAAAAAATCCACAAGTGAGAGAAGCTGTGTTACCAGGAGAAGCCATCCCATTAACATCACTGTCCACATTAGTGCTTAGGTTGGTGTAATTTATATCACTCAGAGGGGTGGTTTATTCACTCCGTTGAGCAAAATTACTTTCTGCCAACATAAGTTATAGTGTAGACATAGCTTTAATGAAGTGTCTGTCCAGGGGACTGGATGACCCCAAGGGATTTATACTGAATTCTTTCCTCTCCAGCTCATGAGTTCAAATTCAGCAGAGACAGAAAGTACCAAAAGCCTTTACTCCAGGGCTACACCTATACTGGAGGCTTAAGTCGACTTAACCAGGCTTAAGCAACTCCAGGGGCACATCTGGAGTTCATTAAGTTGACTTAAGCACTTGCTTAGATTGACTTAATAACTCTTACCCTTGAAGTTAACTTTAAGGGTTAAGTCGACTTTATTAAGTCAACTTAAGAAAATATGGCCATTGAAGTCAACTTAATAAAGTTGACTTAAGACAGGAGAACCATTTAAGTCAACTTTATTAAGCCAACTTTAAATGGGTCCCCTGGCTTAAGTCAACTTTATAAAGCTGACTTAAACAAATGGGGACTCTATAAGTCAGCTTAATAAAGTTGACTTTGTTGACCTTATTGAGTCAACTTACCTGATCCTTCTAGTGTAGACATAGCCCAAAGGTCATTTAGTGACCTGTATGAAATGAGTTAGGACACCTCTGATTGTTTACTAATAGACAAGTGTTAGCTTCACCATAAAATAATGACATTCTTAGGGGGGAGGTTAAGGGCATGAATGAGCTGTGGAGACTCAATCACCCACTCATCCACAGTGCTGGATCTCATTAGGTCAAGATTTGAAGCACACTGACAAGGAAGTTTGCACTCCTGCAAACTATGCTGCTCCTTTTTCTTAATAAAGAATTTAAAATCAGAAGATTTCAAACCTGACTGGCTGCTATAAATCTATATTTAACCACCTAGATGTAACAACTGGTTTTCATATGTGTGGAGCACCCATAAATGTCCACGAAGCCAGTGGGAACTGAAGAGATGAGGGTTCTGTGAACTTTTATCTGGGAGTTTAGAAAGACAACTGTAGTTCTTATGACATGAAAGTATTTCCAGTCATGCAAGAAATTAAATATGCATACTGATACAGTGTGTCATTCAGCACTTACAGAGTTAATATGCCAGGAATTAGCTGGAAGACATCTCTTTAGGTGCTGGTCAGGAAAACACAGCATGGGCTATTAAAATAGCTGCTTTTGGTAGGGTTGCAGGTCAGGAGTAGCTTACTCCCATATCCTCCTTTGTAGCCTGACCCGTGCACCACACTTTTTAAGGTCAGGCCCTTAACATCAGGAACCTGTTAGAAAGAAAGATGAATAGCTTTTAAAGCTGTTGCAATTCTCGGGGTTAACTTGGGGGGGGGGGGAGCCCAATAAACCACACCTAAATTTGAATCACAAGCTCATTCAAATATCTGAGTCTAGGCCAAAAGGTCAAAAAGCTTGATCTTGCCCACAATGCAATAGTCACCCTGATAAATTTCTAACCACTCTTTGCAGCCCTAATAGTAAGTCTCATCTGTTAGTAACTGTTTAATCTGTAATACCTTGATAAATGGGGTTAAATTGATATACCTGTGTTAATTAAACAGAAGATGGCAGAGACAGCTTTCATTTCCAAAATTCTTCTCTGTTGATCATTTCCCACGGCTTCACAGCTGGGGGAAGAATAACAAATCCAGACACATCTATGCATAATCTTTCGACCTGGCTGATGAAGCTATTTTACTCATACAATGATCCATGATCTTTTTGGTACTATGGCATATTTAATAATTATGATGCTAGATTTTGTGCATGTGCATGTGTGTGTGCGTGTGCATGTGCATGTGCAACAATGTTTTCCTTTTAATCAGAAGGAAGTGTGCACATGCATAAGCGCCGGGGCTGGGGAAAAAATGGATACAAGTAAATGAATTGTAATTTTTGAACTTTGTCTGCAGACTCTGATGTGTAAACGTAAGTCTGCAACTCTTTGCCTTGGATAATTGGTCACAAATGGTACTTGACACATTTCCAAGAGTATACTTTACATACTTCTGAACATTGCTGAACTTTTTGCAAGGAATTCATTGTTTTCTAACTCATCCACTCGTTCATAGCCCTATCCTGCTGTGCTTATTCCACCGACTTCAGCACAGAGTTCTGATGGTGTAAAAGAAGAAAAACCATGATCAAACCCTTAACTGGAGTAAACCAGCATAGTTCCATTGAAGCTGAATGAATTTATGGTCGCTGCGGTCCTCACCTTCTTCAATGCTAATTAACCAGCGGCTTTTATTCTTAATCTTCTCTTTTTATATTTAAAGTTTCAGACTGCATTGTACAGGTATTTATAGATAGGCTATATCGTGGCATTGTGGAGACTGGAAGGAATGAGGTGACAGCACATTGTCAGAAAATCCAACAAATTTTTAATACTCCTGGAGTGATCACACAGATATATTAGCATCTTCTAGACTACAGCTAGCCACAGGTGCCACTGCTTCCAAAAGAACAATTTGTTTCAATTCCCATTCTTCAGCCTCTTTCAAACCATGCCTACATAAAGCTCTGCTGGGGGAGGGGGAGAAGGAGGCCCATTACTGTATATTTATATATAATATATAACATTATATATAATGTACAATTATATATGTTATAATAATACATTTGTATTGATACATATATCAATATGAAATTGTTAAATTCCACATAATTTGGTGCTATTAATCAGTCCATTGTTTGTGCTGACATTCAGTGACTGCTGTGTGTTTACTTAACATGCACAGTTACTATAAGAACTGAGCAGACTGCACAGACCACTTAGAAGTGCTTGCCAGATCCCAGGGAGTGTTACTGTGTGTAATTCCAGTGTTATTTTTGGGCAGTAATATGTTCCCTTAAGATTGTCACTGAGAACATTATATTTTATCTGATGACTTCTTTCAGTTTTATTCCAGCAGTCTCTGACCACAATAGTCTACAGTGAACATGCGTATCCATTAACACTCAATGGAAAATTCAGGCCACTCACTTTCCATTTGCTGGTAGTTGTTTCATTTTCAGTTAATTAAACATGTGCCAGTATATTTTTCAGTTTTGAAGCAGGATTCAAATATATGGTGCAACACCACTACTCTGCTTCCTTCATCGAGAAAATGAATATAAAAGGAACAAATTGTGTTTGGTTCAAGAAATAGGGGAAGGTTCAGGTGGTGTCTTATTTTATCCGAAATGTCTTGTTGCTCATCTCTAATATTAAACCTATTTGTTAGATGTGCACTCATCTCTGCAAGAACTGTTTGGTTCATGCTGTACTTTACCAAGACAAGACTGAACAAATATCCAGTCATTGGACCGAATTCTACTTCAGCTTCTCTGAGCTCATGGTAAGGGCAGATGAGGGAAGGAGGCAAATGTAGTTTAGGGCAAAGTTCTGCCACTCCTGGGCTTTTGGAAGCTGAATCATCACCTAGCATAAGGCATAGCAGTAGTCAGAATGACAATTTTTTTGGCCATGAGTGTCCTGGCCCCACACACTCCAGTCTCTGTAGCAGTCCCTTTTTCTTAATCCGCCCGGGTCCTGAAAACTCCAGTCCTCCAGGAGGGGAATGGCTGGTGTAAAGACTATCCCACCTTATAATGCAGAGGAATTCTCCTCCAGCAAGGGAACTTTCCAATTGCCCTATTAGTGCAGCTTGACCTTAGGCATATGCTGTTCCAAAGGGGAACTTTGTGTAGGCCAGAGATCCTATGCCAAAGATATCAAAGAAATTTCATGAATAGGATTCCACCCATAATTTAATACATACTAGTTCTGTATTAGTTAAAGATTTATAGGTCTTATAGAGGCATATATTAAGGAAAATATGAGGCCCAATGTACAACAAAGGCTCTGGCACTATGACTGTTGCCTGAACCAGAGATTTCCCAGCAGTCCCCCAGAGTTTCCCCATCCTCTCTTCCTGCTGTGTCCAGCTAGGTCTGAACACCTATAAAATTAGCCTTCAACCCCAAATCTTTTAACTTAGCAATGTTTTAAAATAAATTTGCATAGTTTGAGGATAGGAGAGAGACAGGGGAGCTAATAATTACTGGCTATAGACTTATACGATTTTCATTAACAGAAACATTGGTAATTACTCCCAAGAGTACTAGTTTGTGTTAAAAGAACTAGATAAATTAACTGCTTCACACAACAACTGGTCTAAATCATATTTTCTGGGGCAATATTCATGCTTGCTAGGTAGGAGTGGCTGAGCAATGCCACAGATGACTATGGAGAAACCACAGCATGTCAATGATTCAAGTGCTGGGAACAAACAGAGCAGGAGTCAAAGCTGAGGAAGGTCATAATAGTACTACATCACTGTAGAGGGAGATTCCAAACTTGTGGTCATTAGGCACCAAGTTCTCAGTAACTTTCTTTGGAAGCTGGACACCCAACTGCTCTTTTTGTAACTTCAAAAATGTCCCCCACAACCTTTTCCTTAGTGAGAGTAGAAATGGTCTCAAACCACTCTTTGACCCTGATGCCATATAAAGATTTTTTTTTCTACTCATATTCATTAACAAAATTTTCCCCTCCCCTCAGAAAGTAATACAATAAAAATCATAGCCTCAGCTAAGGAACTGACCTAAACCCACAAAAGAGCATTCAGAGCTGAGGATGATCTTCCATCTTGAACTCACACCATTGTGCCTGCGGTAGCACAGTCAGTATGAATACATACGGTCACCCACTGATGTAAGCCATCTGTTGCAATGCCTCATGAATGCTGTTATTGAAAGTGAGTAAATTGTTGCTTGATTGGGCAAAGATTTGCTTGGTGTACTCATAGTGTGGTGGCCAGATTCCAGTGTTGCTAATTACATTCTGCCTAACTGCAGGATATGGGAGGAAAGAGGACTCTTTCCTTTCTCACTATTCTAACTTGATGTGTAATTCACCATGCGCTGTAGAACAGTTGTTGAGTTTTATGGTGCTTGTGGATCCAAGTGATCTGTGTACACGAAAAAATATTTTTTGAATCCAGAAGGATAATTCGCTCATATAATTTCAAAGTAATTTTACTATTACAAGATGTCTGTATTTAAAAAAAAAAAAGTGGCATTTATCTTTAGTGCACCTTCATTTGCATCAGTGACATCACACCAGGGATGAATTGAGTCATCCATAATGATAATTACCTTGAGTTAGGGGTGGGGGGGTTGTTTGTTTTAATCATGAATAATTGGAAATTAAAAACTAGAATAGTTTTGTCATAAGTAGGCCTTTTTGTTTAATTATTATGCAAGAAATAAGACAATATTTAATTATGATCATACAAACTCATCTGAATTGCTGAGTATAGAAAATTTATAGAATTTACTGTACTCATTTTGTACAGAAATTTACTATAGAAATTTACTGTACTCATAGTAAAAGCTGAATTTAAAAAGCTGTGGTGGTTTTGTTTGTTTGCTTGCTTATTTGTTTGTTTGCTTGCTTGCTTGCCTGCCTTGCTTGCTTCTTTTTTAAATTTAGTGTTCCTTAAAAAGCATATCTAGATTATTTTTAAATTGGGTCTCTTGTCCCATATGGGATACATAACATACCTGGATACCATGAAATGTTTGTAAATGATGAAAATTAACACAACACCAGTTTCTTTTCTGGTCCCAGGAGAGTTGAGAAAGAAGGTACCGATTGAGGGCAGGGGGGTCTGTCTACTAAAATTTATGATGAAATCTGTCCAGACTATGAACCTCCATTTGAATGCTTGGGTCCATTCACGCTGACCTCATTACAGAATCAGAAGGCTCTTGACCCCTAACTGAGAAACCAAGAGGAAAGTAAATGCCAAGTGTCCAGCTCAGAAGATGTGATATGAACTTTGGAGAGTTGAAAAATATTATATGAACGTTTAATACTCCAAAATGGTAGTATGTTGCATGCAGCCAGTGGATTAAGGAGAAGAGGACTGGGGAATCTAGATCTGTGCACAGTTGAGTCAAGTCACTTCTCACATCATCAACGTTCTGTTTAATTTAGGAGAAAACAGTCCCAATCTGAGATTAAAATCTACAAACAAAACTGTCACTAAATCACTACAAAGGCAAACATAACAGTTTAATCTATCCCGTGTTTCTCCTTGTTTTATACCTAAAGAGTCTGCTTTCTTCTTCTGTTTCTGAGATCTATGCATTCTTAATTTACTGAGTTAACCTTAACTTGGAAGCTCAAAGAGGCTTCATTCTGAGTACAGCTGGCCAATATATGAGCTCATTTACAAGCAGCAATAATGGGCCCAATCCTGGAGTCACTAAGACTTCAGTGGGAACCTTAGCATGACAAACCTTTGTGTTATATGTTAAAGGATTAGGTAGTTAAATCTCAGGTTTGGGTGGCATTAGGTGATACTAACAAATGTCACCAAGTGTCTTCCTCCCTTGTTCAGCACTGGTCTTAAGCATTATGATAACTAAGCCTTCCTCTGGTGCATTGGACACAAGACAATTTGCAGCCAGAATATTGAAATTAATGGACCTATCATCTGACCTGACATATACAGTCCTGTATTTAGCTACTTCCGCTTCTGCATTGAGGGATCTATTCTTTCCTTGCTACTCCTAGGAGGAGCAGGTATAATAAAATGTAGATGGGAAATAATTAAATTAAAATCATGGGTACCTAGCACTTATCCTTAAAAGGCAGTTACACAAAGTCAGTCTCAAAACTCTGAGTTGTCTCATGTAATAGTCGACTAGGTTAGAGAGCAAATCTAATAATACTCAGAACATTGGTCTGACTTGAGCCATCCCCAGTTGTGAAAGAACTAGTCTTATGGAACAAATGGTGTTTCAATGATTAAACAGAGTCAGCAGCCATGATATAAAATATGATTGGAAAGGGACACAAGGCCAGATTTTTTTTAAGTGTTTAGGCACATAAATAAGCAGGCAAGCACCTAGCAGGTTTTCAAAAACACATGGGTTCTGATCTCCACCTTTAGGCACCTAAATACTACAAAATATGGCCCAAGACTTTTGAAAGATGCAAACTGCTGAGGAGTTCCAAAGGGGTAGTCATATTAGTCTAGTTCAGCAAAACAAAGAGTCTTGTGGCACTTCAGAAGTACCACAAGACTCCTTGTTTGTTACCCCGCCGAAGATAACACTATAAAAGTATCCCTAGCTACTGCCCTGAGTGCTTTAAGGGAATGTTGTTTCAAGTCTGTCCTGCTTTGTAATTAGATCATGAGTGACTCTAAAGCCAACCTGGAATCTGTGTAAGCACTTTGTGTGTATGAATGACAGAGGGACACTGCTTTCATACTGATTTAAATGATCCAGCAAAAGGATGTTTAAACATCATGTGTTTGATGCCCAACTATGGCAGAGCACCTGGAAATATCAAATTCATTCCAGATGTTCTGCCATTAAGACAAACTTGTTTCTCTTAAAGCTCCACAACATGCACGCACACAATGTGACTTCCAGTTCCACAAATAAAACTGAATGGTTTCTGCTTTGAGGGCCTTGATACTTCTGAATTGCAAGCGCTGGGTAGAATTTTAATCTACATAGTTTTAAAATAGAGGGGGCTTTTAAAATGCTACAAACAATTTGTGATGGTCATCTCTAAAATGCAGTTCCATTATCCTTTTCCATTTGGAATGAATGAGGCTAATTAATTTCAGGCCATACTTGATGAGGTCAGCACCATACGAAGGGTGCGTGCTAGACATTGCTAATCTCTTTCAGCTGAGAGTGATGAATTAAAGATGAAGCATGCCTTTGCAGGCCTAATTTAGAATGTATATCAAAAACCTACAGCAAATAATACTATACCCCACAACAAAGGAAAACTTGTTCTCTCAGGCTCCCATGTAGTGTTGATTTTAAAGCCATTTTCATTTCACTTAGGAATTCCAGCTGTGGATGGGTGAAACAGTTCAGAAAAATCAAGCTTTCTCAGTCTGTGCAGACAAAAGTGATGGCGGGGGGAAAACTAGTCAGTGTTTGATCCTGTATGTATTGTGAGTCAAACTCTATGCACTACGTTTAGTACAGTTCCCAGAGTCCTGCATTCCCTGAGTTAATAGTACCTGTGACATAATACCCCTGGGCAATAAAAGAGTTGTTATGATATATTTTAAATTCTAAAGGAAAAGGAAAAAAGTGTCAGATCTGTTAATGACAGTTCTTATCATTTTTTTTCTGTGCTTTCTATGTTTGCCTGTTCTGTAGGCATGGGGTATAGTTTCTATTGAAGCAATAATAATAGACTAGTTTCCAGGCCAACAAGGGGCTAAATCCCTCCAGTCTTACTCACATTGAGTAGCACTTTCCTCTTGGAAGAGTCTCATTGCTTACATAAGGATAGCAGAATTTGGCCCAAAGATTGCTATGAAAGTCACTGTTAAACTAACCAGGCCAAGTCTTGAGGCAGTATAAATTGGTGTAGATCCATTTAATTCAATATACCTATACTAATTTTGACCAAGTTCTTACTGATGGACAAGGCTTTCAACACATAGGGAAAACTCACAGTGAAATCAACAGTTTTCCCAGAGTAAGAAACTGAAGGATTTGGTCCCATATGCAGCTAGAAATTAGACATAATTGTCATTTCTGTAAAACAGATGATATGAAATGTGTAAATCTCATCTCTGGATGCAACAGTTGACAACAACAGACCTCTAGCTACCCCAACACTGTGTTTCTTAGTAGCTAGTGATTGGTTAAAATTCTTGACAGGTTACTATAATGAATCAAAGCTCCCAAATGGTGGCAAGAAGTGGTGCTGTCTTTGCATCCCAGTAGTACTCATTAGAACAAAGCTGGTTCAAATTAAATTTAATCTACATGCCGAATCAGTCTTTCAACCCTTTGATTGCTTCTGAAAATATTTATATTTCTTAATAATGCACATTTCGTCCCGCAGCCTGTGATTAAACCCAGACAAGGTCTAGAAAAGCTAGAGTCTTTGTGGAAGGAATTATTTGGGACAGGAAAAGAAAGATAAAGAACACAGGTTTTTCCCATTGAGGAACCATTAGAGTGTATAAATCTAGCAAATTCAGTTGTATAAGCATCTAAGTGGGTTGGTAATAAATACAGATTGGAGTATTATGGTAACCAAATGTAGTTTATGGATTATGCTTAGCAGTTCGTAATAATTCTCCAATGCTATGCTTTAGCCAGCATCTCGTTGCATTGAACTTTTTTAGTATTCTCTATGCATGTTTCCTGGTGGAAAGTTAAAGATTGCAATGATACACTACATAATATCAAAATATTTAAAGGAGCTTCAACTCAAACTAATTTCAGGGGATGGCTTTAAAAGGTTTTAATAAAAGGCTCAGGTGCTGCAAATCAGCCACCACCTGTATTAAAAGTCACTGTTTTACACCAGTTTCAGATCTGACCTTAAATAGATGAAAATCGGAATTTGAACATGAACAAGTAAAACCGTATTCCAACTTCTCTGATGAATTTTGTAGGTAGTCGATGACAAGTTCTCGGGTGGAAAACACACAAAGGCTTTCCAGCTGAAGTTAGTTCATGGTAACCATCATGCAATGTGTTTTGTAAAAGATGATGTCACCTAAAGGTAAAATAAGGCAGACATTGGAAAGACATATTCCTTGTCTGAGAAGTTATTGAATGGTTATTAAAATTGTATAGCTGGGGCCTGATCCTGAATAATGAGAGTTATGCCCATTATTGGGAACATAGTTAGGACAAGGGGAAATTCCTTAGCATTCCACCCAAAACATAAGTCATGGTTCTTACATCATCATCATCATCATCATGAATAAAAAAGAGCAGGGAACATATTAGAAGAAATCAACTGGGCAAAATTATTTCTATCCCTGAGTAAAGAGAAGAAATTTCTCAAAAGTGAGTCAAAAATGCATTCTTTAATTATATTCATCAACATGGTAATGACAGATCTAGTAGATTTGGTCTCTGTGCTGGTAAATTTTCATTATAATTTTGAAAGTCTGATAGAAAGGGAAAAAATCTTATTCAAAATGTTTTTCACTTATTCAGCACACATTTCATAGCATTTAAGCTGTCATTTCCTAACTATGTTTATTAATATTTTTATGATAATGCATATGTCCTGAATCTTGACCGCTATTCTGCATTAAAATGTGGTTAGGACATGTAGCCTTTCATGGTAGGGGAACCTATGTATTACCCGAAAAAAAGTCCTTCTATCAGAAACACAGGGCTTGATCCAAAGCCTACTGAAGTCAATAGAAAGACGCCCATTAATGTTGGTTGCTTTTGGATCAGGCCCATAGTATATGATGTAGCCGATATTTTATGAATAACTTCTTCTGTTATTTGACAAGCCAATTTTACACTGCACTTGGAGTTCATTATTGAAAAGAAGTCTTTTGTGTGAGAACTTTAAAATGTATCCTTTAATGAACAGACACACAGAAGACAGAGAGCGTTGTCTTGCAGGGTGCTTTTATTAAAGAGTTCCAGCCTAAAGGTGCATGACTATTTTTAAAAGAAAATTTCTAATTGTAGATAACTGCTCAATTTGATTTAGTGTCGAATGATAGTGATGGGGTTGATAACTGAGCATTCATCGGTAATTCATCTTGTGCTGGTAGAAATTTACAGCAAAGCAGTGCTTTCCCAACACTGACAAGTCCTATTAATCTTCTTCAGACACATTTCAATAGGTGTCTCCATCTGTGCCCAACATCTAAACACTCTGGCATCACTAGGGACTTTGAGACACCTTCATTTCAGGTTACACTTGTGAAAATGTGACACTAGATTATACACTATTTTTAACCTAATTCTCTGTTTTCATTCAATTAGCCTTTCTTGCCTAGTTTTTCAACTTATGTGGAACATAATTTTCCCAGAAAGAGCTTAAAAGGAGATTTGATTTCTGACAGATATAAAATATTTATATTGAGACAACCAAAAACTTTTGGTATGCAGTGGTCCACAGTTACCGTAAGGTGCCTTCTGCATAGCATGCCCACAAGACAAAATATATGGCATTATCAGGACTGGAAAGAGGAAGGACTAAAATCAAATTTATTCTCTTTCCAATTTACCAATTTTTTAAACAGCTCATTGCACAACAGTTTGGTTTTGAAATCCAATACCAATACCAAAGCACCTATATGTGTTCAGCTATGTATTGCTTGGAATTGTAAAACACACACCTCTCTCTTTACAAGTACAGCTAATGCATGAACCAACATTGCACAGTCAAATTAAAACAATAATATTTTTGGGTGGATTATGCTCAGGCGTCCTTGCTTCTTGTTCAAAGAAAATATGTATTTGCAAGCCATGTGGCCAAGGCATAGTGCAAAATGTATGTGAATTTCATCTCAGAACCAAATGCTGTCAGCTTCCCTTTCAACCCTGCAGTGAGTTTATCAGAGGCAGCATACGTAGCTTTAAAGATTATTCATTTTAAACATCCCTTACTCCACATGGACATTTCAATTTAAAAAGAAACTGAAGAATACTATTCCATTTTTTGATATATTATGTTGCTCTCTGAGTAGTTGTTTCAGTTTCCACAAAAATCTGGTAGTGAACTTTCTCCTTAAAAGATCCAAACAAAGAGTAATGTGCATATGTGGGTAGCGGTATTCTAGAACTCAGACGGACTCTCAGACTTTGTTTCTTGCTTCTATGAAGTTCTCTAAAACCATCCTGTGAGTCATATTATAGATCTAAATGACCTTATTGTAGGTGGCAAGTTTAAATGTGCCATATTAATAACTTGTTATCCAAGACAAATTAAGTCCTTATGTGTCAAAAGCACTCTGCTCTGGATTACCTACAAGACAAGTATTTATTGAATAAACGTTGGATCCAATTTCATTTTAATGTGACTGACTGTATGCTTCAGCCTTTTAGAATGAGATAAAAACACTCAAACCTATAAATCTGTTGCAACATTACACCTAACTTGTCTATTTCTATTATTGTCTCTTCAAAGTGGAATATGGAAAGGTTTTTTTGTTTTGTTTTGTTTTATTTTTAAGGGTTTTATTATTATTATCATTCTGAAGAACAAGTAGAGAGATAGAAAAAAGGCTGGCATTCAGCCTAAAGAGAAATCATTGAAACAAATTAATCCTATGCCGTTTAAATTGACATGGTAATCCATCATCAGCAAAGGCAAACTCTGAAAGCAATCTAGAATCTGCAGTGTTCTTTCACTGGCCCTGAGGCACAAAGACAGATAGTAAAAGAGGAGGGGGGAAAAAATCATAAAAGTTAGCAATGCCTTGAAAAAGAGAAGCGGGGGGGGGGGGGCGCAGGAGAAAAAACAGCTTTCTCTTTTCCTGCTTCTAAATATCCAGTTGAGAAAAGAATCCTGATTAAACTTCAACAGTTGTTTACTAATCTCAGCGTCAAGTCATCTTCAGTTGCAAAGCTCTGAGTGTTTTCCTTATAGTGGCCATCTTTTATAAACTCTAACATGAAAAAAGACACCAACCTCAACTATGGCAACTCTTTCCATTAACACTGTGCCTTTTATCAGCCTAAATTTAGGGGAGCATTTTGCCTATTTGGAATAACTTTCTTCATAGCATTGTAGAAGCATAGAAATATAATGGTCATGATTTTCAAACAGCTGATGGGGAAGACTTGTTTGGTTCTCCATATCCCTGTCTGAACAGTATTGTCTACTAATTTCCTTTTGCTTTACCTAGTCTGTTTTTAAAAATTCTATTGTTGAGACCTTTTGCATTTTACATCTTTAGAACACATGCTGCAAGGGAACAATTTAAAGGTGTCAGGCCTTGGAAGCCAGTTGTACTGAAGTCGCTACCATTATAATATCAAGTTATCTACAACCAATCCAGAACTGAGCTGTCAGAGAATAGCTTCAACTCCTCTTAGTTTCCTTTTAAACTAACAGATTCATTAGATTTATCTAAAGTGCGTCCTCACTGGCTGGGTCTAGCATCCAAACAGTAGAATATATGTTATAGAATTGAAATTGTGAATTTGAGACAACAAATTACCCTAAAACAAAAGTAGAATGCTAGGGAAGGAATTATACCTTAGAGTTAGAAACACCTAGTATGACGAAAAAGTCAGACGTCTTTGTGCCAAAGGCAAAGGGGTGAAAGGGTGGATAATCTGAACCATACGCAACATCTGCCCTACTTTAATTTAGCTGGGAATAATGATTACTAAGAAAACTTTATATGGTGGAGAAGCCCACGAGCAATATTTTGTTAACTGTTTTATTGATGGATTAAAGGCAGTGCTATTACAGGGGTTTTTAAAACATTCCCTCTCACTCCACCCAATTCTCAAGTTCCTCTCTCTGAGATGTCAGTTTCCACGTATGAAGTGCTGCCACTGGATCTGGAACACAAAGGGGAGGTTAACTGCTCAGCGTCGGTCAAAATGATTAATTTTCAGGAGAAGAACTTCACAAGGTTTAAAAGCGTGAAAATGACATTTGCAGGTCACTATCAGAAATGTTTGCTGAATACAAGTGTAAAAAATGACTGAAGTAAATAACTGTATTCTGCCTAATACAAATTGCCAGTGCTGAAAAGGATCTCCATTTATGAATTTATTTTTCCATTTCCATTTCTTAGATTTAGTAACAATCTATACTATATTATAAAGGGTATATGTAAGACGTGAAATAACTCCACTGATTTCAGCTAGCTGCTCTGTGATGGAAGACGGTTCAGTACTTATATATATCTAAAGTTAGGATGTGATTGAAAGCAAAACATTTGTATAAGCACCAATAGGTTTAAAATCCAAAACAGGATTATTTCATTATCAAATAATACTTAAATCAATATTAAATACTGCATCTGGACACCTAAAACCAGTCCTAGTTTTTTAAAAAATGCTTTATCTGACACAATATAGTGCAAGCTTGTCAAAAAAAGCAATACCTGCTACTTTTCACTGTTTGCCTGTAACACTTGCTTTAATGTTTCCAGTTTAGCTTTACTCTTTAAGGTGATAAAATGTCATCCAATTTACCTCAAACACATAGGATTATGTTTAATTAAGCTGATTAATTTCTCATATTATATATATATAGAAATCAGTCGTACTAAACTTGCACCATTTAAATAGTATCTGCAAAAATAAGAGATGTGTTAAGAAATGTATCCATAGATTGATAGACAGTTGATTCTGAAACATTCAGTGTAGAGAAGGACTTCAATATTTTGTGCAACAGCACATCTTAGTTTAAGTGCATATTTTAGACTTGTTCTGAACTGAATTATTTCCCATAAAGCTTCAGTCTTTAATAGAAGGGAGAGTTTTAATAAAGACTATAAATATGCAATTGATTTAAAAAAATCCTAAATTCATATGGAATGTTGTGCAACTGTGGTTATGTGCGTACAGCTGTTTATCCCTGCCTAGACGTACTAGATATTTCTGATAGCTGTATTTCTATTTATGTAATGCGTAATACAGGCCCAAGCACATAGTAGCCACACACCTAAATTATCTGTTTCTGCTTTAAAAAATTCTTAGAATTTTAATAAATAAAAATTAATGTAGATGAGTTTTCCTTGTTATACTTGTTTATAATGTTATTTTTAAAGCTCAATATTTTAAATGTTTATGATTTCATATTTTCATCTGTGTAAAATTCTGCTATTTTATTTTTGGACATAACTCTCAGAAATCACCAGCCACTAGAAAGACTTCATTATCAGGTCTGCAGAAAGGAAGACAGGTTAAAAAAAATATAAAAGGTTATTATTATTGGAGGGATGCATTTTGGGGCAGGGGCAGAATGATCACTAAAATATAGTTATATTCTGAAGTCGGAGCCTGTTTAATAGACAAGTAACTGATAAAGGTATCATTCATATTCTTTGCTATTCCAATAATAATCTTGATAGCTGGGAAGCACAATAAATGTAAACAGAGATCGTATCTAAACATCCTTAGCAAAAATGTACCCACCTGCCTTAGCAGCTAATGCATTTCTATCTTCTCACTGGGGAGAAAAAAAAACAAAAACAAACAAGGAAACAAAAAACCATTCAGCAGCTTTGTATATAAGAAATATTGTGTGAAATACATAGAAACCTACAAAAAAATTGATTGCTTAAAGAATAGTTTAACAGTGTACAAAGATGCAATTCAATATCCTGTTAAAAGATTTAACAACTGAGATATGAAGCAAAAATTCAAATTTTGGCCGTGTTATTGTACGTGTATATAGGCATGCAGATACAATTTGAGAGGTATTAGCTTTCAATATCAGAGATGAATCTTGAATCAATACAACGTAACTACCTATTAAAATATCAACCAGGTGTGCTAGCCGGCAAATAGATTTTGCAAATCATTTCTAGATTTATTCATTAAAAGTTATAGTTTGACAGTGGAGAGAAATCTAAAGTGATTGCTTTGCAGCTGATAAATATGCTTTTCTTTTTCCAGTATCTGACATTTTTAGAATAGTTCATTTGTTCCCTGTTTTCCAAGTAGTGGGGGGGGGAGGAAAATCTGTAATTAAATAAAACAGAAGTATTGTTTTAGAAAACTGTATATGTATTCATAAGCTTTTTAATGTATGTTTGTGTATATATAAGGAAACTAAACTGTTCCCTTTGCATTTTCATTTTTCTTCATATTAAGTCCAGTGTGGCTGCAGGGTTTAAGAACTCTATTCCTTCCTATTCCATTTTTCTCTAACACTATTGCAATCTCCTTTCCTGCCTAGCATCTCTCTCTCTCTCTCCCCCCCCCCCAAACACACACATACACACCCTTTAGATTAGCATAGTTAACCTTGGTTCTGTGCTGGACCCAGAAGGGTTAATGAAACCAAGCTCTTTACGACCTCCAAGGTCAGACTCTTCCTATCTGCAATCTAAGGAATTAGGTAAAGAGGTTCTAAGATTATAAGGAGAGGAGTTATAGGCCCTCATAGCCTCACACCTGACCATATTGGTCAAATCCACTGGGATTCTTAAAAATCGCTTCAGCTATGGAAAACTGTTAATTAGACTGTGTCTATGGTGGGCTTTCCTGTTGCATTAGTGATCCAACAGGGCAGTCTGAACCCGGTAGCCTTACATGAAATTCATCTGATATACACCTCTCTGTCACCCCCTCCTCCCTCACCCAACCACTCTCACATCACCCATTTATTAAGGAGAAAATAGCGCTAGGATTAAGGGCACACAAAGAAATGAAAAGCCATTTTCTCACATTTCTTAGAAATTAGTAACCAGTTACTTATTTGTAGCTCTTTCTAACTTCAGTGTTTGTTCCTGGTAGCAAAATCAGCATTTGGACAAGTGAAAAGTCCTCTGCCCCTCAGTTCTGCCCTTACAGTCCTATTTTAAGCTGCCTTTCCTCCTTCTCTGAAAACAGCATCATTGGAGCTGCTTCTAAAACTTAGCAGTGACTTAGTTTTATTCAGCTACATGCCATTTGGGTCCCCCTCCCCAAGAGAAACTGTAACTAGTCGTTTAATAGTGCAAAAGTCACATTTATTCTGTGAAAAAAAAAATCACCAGACTCTCTAAATATTCTCTGTTAAGGTTGATTGGCAGTCAGTGTCGCTTTCTAGCTTTATATACTTTACTGCTTCATATGACAGTCTACAGCACTTGTGTATAACCCATCACTAGATGTGAATTGATATCAGATCTGAGACAGAATTGAAGCCTGCCCTGCCATCTCCTGAAGATCCTGTATTACAGTCTCCCCTCCGAATTAAAATACGAGGTGTGGAGCAGAGTTTGACCATTTTGTCATTTGCAGAAGTGCTGCTTTTGAGGCCATTTGTGGTTACTTTGGAAATGCAGTAATCTGTAGATTACATACTAGAAGAGCTGTTATTACAGTGTAAAAGGATATGGTTAAACAGCGAAATCTATTTTATTCACCGCGCTTAGGTTGGGGGGCGGGTGAGAACAAACTTGTAGAAATTGTTTTAAAATCTCACAACAGAGATGAAGACGCTCCTGCTTTTATTATCAAAGATATTCCCGCCTGATGGAGACAGCTAACTCAAGTCCCTTCAACTTGAGCTCAAAGTCTGACAATCACTTACTCCAGCCCTCTCCCCCTTTTTTTCCCCTCGCTGTATGTCTTTTGTCACCATTTTCTCAGGGTTTCAGTCGTTGCTTTACATGTGGGTGGGGGAAACTTCTATCTTCTTCTCCCACTTAGATTTTCTTTGCAGAATTTCTATTTGGTTTATTTCCTGTGTGTTCCTGAGTCCTCTGGCTAGCTGATGGGATCGTTTTGGAAATACCTACTTTCTTCAGGCTGATTAGATCATCTTTTTTCATTGGTTCTGCTACAATGGGTTCCTCCCTTTGATCTCCCGATATTTTTTTCCCTCTTTTCCCCAGCCCGGTCTAACCAAATCTATGAAACTCACAGCCTCTCTCTTTGACACTACTGGGTCGCCTAATCACTTCATATCGATTTCCCTAACTCTTTTCATCCAGCTGAAGACACATCTTAAAACACTCCAAGCCAGAGTGTGCTCTTTGCTTTATACACACTAATAAAATGATTTACCCTTCTCTCTCTGCTCTCCTCGCAGGAGAAAATCGTTCAAGTCCGGGCTATTTGTGTATGATCAGTAAATATTTAGTGTGGTGACATCTTCAGCTCCTCTCCTGATCAATACCCAGCCCAACAGGAGGTGGACTATGGTCCGGAGGAGACTTGCTGAGAGCCCCTTTAGAGGAGTTCTTGCCTTTCCTGCAGCAGCTTCTCATTTGTCCTCGCATGTAACCAGGACAGAGGGAAATATGGGGTTTTGGTCTCTTCTCAACCTGTTTCCTTTGACATTAAACCACCTACTTCCATCTTCCTGGGATGTCCTAACCCTTTCAGAAGGCGGCTGTAAAATGGATAGGCAGCCAGCTGTCATTCACAACTCATTTGCTTTTCTGGGCACCCCTCTTCTTTGGCTCTCCTGGCGTAAAAATGAAATGTGGAGTGAGGGGGGACCTGGCTGGGGGTCTGTTTTCTCAATCCCACTGCTAGCTGTCAGGGTTTCACTCTCTAGGAAAGCCATGCTCAATGTGTTTGTTCCCAAAGGTCTGGGAAACAAGGCGTCCAGAAGACCTCCCAGTCCACCCATACTTTCTCCTATTAACAATCTGAGGTTTTACATAAGCACCCCACCCCCTTCTGATGGGCTGTAAATGAGGGTTGAACAATATGGGGACTGCGCTTAAAACAATTTTCCAGGGGTCTTTTTTCTGTAACTATCCACGGTAGACAGCTTTCTTTAAAGTGCTAACACGGACAGAAAGAGGAATTCATGAAAGTCTCCTAGTCCAGGGAAAGCCCTGAAATATCCAATATTTTCTCTGGGAAATGGCCCCATCAGTATATAGTAGGCGTACGGGTGGTTTGTAGATAGGTGAGTGTGTATTGTGTATATAAAACGTAATCTATGACTAAATATTGTCTTTCTTTCGTGTGGGTGTTTAAAAGTTCCGTATTTATGCACATCTCTATATGTGCATTGATCCTCTGTCTATATATTGGCTGAACATTACCTGCGTTTATATACAAGACTAGATTATATATGGGCGGTGTGTAGTCCACAGTTTAATATTCTGCTCTAAAACCGACTCCATCCACCTGTTAACTTTGTTTATAAACCACTTTAACTAATGGCTTTAAACTAATTTACCCAGTTCCCTTATTCAGGTAAAGGAGGGGGGGTCTATGTAAAAGGTGTTACCCCCTTTCATTCGGAGCAACTTTACACATCTTGTATGGAGCGATTATCTCCAGAATATATCTTTATACTAATGCATACTTAATTGGTCTGTCTTGACTGTCCATATAAAACAATTTAATTAGGGTGCTTTCTGCTTTGGAAAGACGAAGAAAAAAAAATCTGCCCAGCGTTTTATTGTATACAGGCAGAAAATGTTGCACAAGTTTTTGGTTGAAAGAGCACCTATGTGTCCATTGAAGGGCGTTGATCCGAAAAGACAGAGAGGACAAGTAAAATCGATTTGAAGCGACCCTCTCTGTCCCTTTCACACCATTCAGACACTCCGTTCCTGCTAAGACAAAGCCCCAGCGCCTTGGGAACGCTTGCAAAAAGAAGGCTCCAATCCTGTCAGCAAACGGAGCACTTTGAAAAATCCCTGTTATTTCTTAAAAAAAAAAAAAAAAAAAATTCAACCCCCAGATATTCTTCCCCAGCATGGAGCATTTGTGCTGCGGGAATGGCCATGCCAAGGGTGGGGGCAATGGACTCTAGCCTGGGAGTGTTGCAAGCCTGGTTTCAACCTTGGTCCTGCGCAGGCTTTTAGGGTTAAAATAGCCCTCACCTCTGACCTCTGCAGAGCACAGCCAGAGTTTGCAAAAGCTGAGCTGCTCACCGGGCAGAGACGACTTGTCTCTCTCCGGAATTATTTTGTATTTTTTTTCACCCCCACTTAAACCATCTTTAGCCGGTTTCATTCAATCCCCTCCAGGCTGTACCTTGGGGGGAGAAACCCTTAAAGGTGTAGACCACAAGCTCTGTGCCTTGCTTCCTTCAGCTTTCAAGCCTCCAAATTGTTCCCATAAAACTGAATTATTGGGTCACCCTTTCATCCTTGGATTGCAAGGATAAACCTGGGGGGTGTTAATTCTCCCTCCCTCTCCTCCTTCCCGCCCAGCGGTTGGGGTTGAGAGAAAGGGAAGGTTTGGGAAAGCCGGTGGGGTGGGGAGGAAATCTGCTTGGCAGCACACCTTAAGGATTTTCGCCCTTCAGGGGTTTATTTTGAAGTGGGGGTGAGTCTCAGTGTCCCTCTGGCCATAATAAAAATGCATTCAAGTGGGCTGTGGCTCCATCTTCCATGCACTGCCCAGACTTAACAGGAGTGGAAACTTGGCTAGACCTTCCTGATTTACCCTCCTGTGCGTGATATCTCCCCCCCCCCCCAGCACCCCCCAGGCTGTGGGGAGCGTTAGGACCTTCATAGGGTTTTTTATTTCTTTTTTGCATCCCCCATCATTGTTCGAGGTGGTAAAACCCATTTGTAATTTTCATTAGCTCGGTAAACAAGCAATTAACATTCAGAACTGTGTTTAACTTAATTCCTGGTTTGAGGCAAAGACAAGTAAGAGAGGAGGAAGGTTTGTTCCATTTGTCAAGTTTGACACACTTCTCACCCTAACAGCTTCCCAAAATAAAAGATCGGGGGGGGGGCTCCCCCATCCCCCTTGCCTTAAAACAAAACGCGCGCACACCAGAGAAAGAGGAGGCAGGAATCCATTAGTTTAAAACTGGATTAACAAATCGTCCCAAACTCGCCTTCTTTTAGCGCCTCATTCGCTGGGGAAGGAAGGGGGGTCTTTGCTGATGGGTAGGAAAGGGCAGGCTGGCAACAGGAGGCTCACTTTTTAATATATATGTATATGCACATTAAAGCCCTGGGCAAAAATAGAGTCCTGGTTCCCCTTTACAAAGTTGAAGGCGTGGAGCAAATGCCTGAAAGGGTTTCAAATAGCAACAGAAATGATGATTCCAGAGGATTTTATTTATGGATTTGTTTCTTTTGAATGCAGAAGGATGTGGAGAAACTCCTGGTTGGGCTCTCAGGAGAGAAATTGCCGGTTAGCTACGATTTCTTGCCCTTGCTTTCCCTACAAGACCCAACGCAGGACACTGCCCCCCCCCCCCTTTTCCTTCTTTGCAAGTGTTGATCGGTCGCCTGCAGTTGTTTGCGGTTTTGCTGGTGGAGGGTTTCAAATCGGGTGCCTCCATCCCACCGCAGCACTCACTAAATGAGGGGATTTCACTCATTTCTTTCTATTGTTTGCAGCTGGCCGGGGAGGGACGTCTGGGGGATTTTTCTTTGTTTTAATTTGGGGGGGGGGGGGTTAAATCTTGTCTTTCCGGCTCCTAACAAGGTGTAGCAAGACGCCCTTCCTTCTAAGGAATGAGATGAGAGACAAGGATCGCTCAAAGCCAGCTCCTACCTTGGGTTTGGGGTGGCTGGGATTTTTTTTTTTCTTAAAGGCGAGGCGCACATTCCTAGGCAGCTCTGTACGTACAAAAGCTCTCCCTGAAAACCCTGTCTGTGCAAAGTTAAAGTGAATGTTCAGTTGTTGTTTTTTCCCCCCCAAGGCTGAACGCTTAATAATACACGGCAAGCACTTCCCTCCAGCTTGTGGGGGATCCATTCCCTTCACCTTGCCTCTTTCTCCCCCACCTCCCCGAAGGCTGTAGCCTCCTTTTTATTTATTTATTTGCTTTTTTTTTTATCAGTTTGCACAATCGCTTAGATAAACACCAAGAAGGAGATTCTCGTTAATTACCCAACGCACATCTTTCCAGGGGGGCCAACAGCGGTTATTTTTTATTATTTATTCACCTGCCCAACTAAAGGAGAGGTAGAAAAAGAAGATGCAAGCGATTTGGGACCTTGAACAAGGCAAATATGGTTTTGGTATGTTTCCTTATAGTTTTTTTCTTCTTTTTCACTCTTTTTTGGGTGTGTTGTGATCTTGTGCTTCTCTTAAGGGAAAAAATGTTAGCTAACTTGCGTCTTAAACTATCGTTTCTAAGGTTACGTGAATTGCTCTAAAAGGGGGGGGGGTGGAGGGAAAAGACCTAGTGTCTGCAATGGCCAGCAGCGATCACCTCCTTTAGCAAAGCAAAGCAAAAAGGCAGACCCAAATCAGAGTCAAAATCTAATATGCAAACGTGCATCCAAGTCCTTGGAAAGCAGGGTGAAAAAAAGCTTAGTGCTTCTACAACTGCATTGCTTGCTCCGTGGTACTTTGGGAGAGTAAGCAGGCTCTCGTTTGGGATGGGAGGAACTAAGTGTCTAACTTTAGGGCGAGGGGTTGCCTGCGAGAGATTTTGTAATCTCCTGGAGTTGACAGCATCGATATTTTTATATTTGGAGAAAGCTCGGTGTTGAATAGGGGAGCGCTGGGGACCCGTCTCTCCCATCAGGAGCAATTTCTGGTTAAGCAAATACAATGGTAAGAAAGCAGGAATATATACTCACCCTCGGAAGGTGCGGCGGGGAGCTGGATTGCAGCTTTAAGGCAAACGTTTATTCTTCTTTATTGCAAAAGGAGCACTTCTGACTTTAAGCAGCAAAAGTGCTCCGGTCTGAGCAAACCGTGAGAGGCAGGGCTCCTCATTTAAAAAAAAAAAAAAAAAAAAAATCACAAACCAGCGCCCCCCCCTTAAAAATACCTATTCATTACAGGACTTTGGAGAACCCTGATGCAGAAATTTCGCCGTCCGGTCTAGGAGCGCCCAGGTCAATTAATTTGAAATCCTTAGGAATTAATCAGATTAAAAATGCACAGAAGTTTCATTCTCCTGTGCATACGTAAGCCAAAAGTCGTTTCCCTTTAAGAGAGCCTTTTCTTTTAAAGTTGAATTTTAGGCAGATAAGAGACTTACACTAGGGGGCAGACACATACTGTACTTGCTCCAATCTTCAGCAATTTTTTTTCCCCCTCTCTCACAGCATATGCTCTGATTTAGCACTGTAAATTTTTCAGAGGACCCAACTCTGACAGCCCCTGGTGATTTTCAAAGTACCACAAGCCAGTGGTTAAAAATTGCATTGACTTGGAAGTTCAGAGGCACACAATAGGAGCCACTTTCCCTATTCATGGGACTTCAGTGTGGTGGAAGAGAAAAACACACACACACTACATTCAGGGAAAGGAGGAATTCATTGAATTCTCTTAGACGTAACCGCTTTCCACTGAGTTCAGAGTGAAACTCGGTATTTGTTCGATGCTCTCTACCTATTGCGATTTAATCTAGAAAGAATTAGAGGACCATTAGGCAACTTTCTGGCAGAAAAACAGATCTCCCCCTTCTTCTAAAGGTTTATGTCGACTCTCTCCTCAACTTGATTTTTGGTTTTAGTAAAAGCAATCTTTCCATCCCCGCTCATTAAAATAAATTTACATCTGCAGTGAAACGGAGGGAAGGCTTCCTTTTTTTGCAAAGAAAAAATAGTGCAATCCTGATTTAAAAGTGCGGCTAACTGTCCTGCTGTGACTCACCTCAGAGAAGGACGTTTTAGACTCTGCAGAGATCTGCGAGACACTCTTTTTTTTTTCCTAAATATTATTTTGCAAAATTAGCTGTAGTCCTGCATCTGTTCTAAATCAGCCCACATGGCAGTGGTGCTTTCAAAAAAAAAAAAGTATTGGTGCTAATCGACAGTTGTATTCCTCGAAGAGCAAATGGTTTAGCTGGGGCACTCTTCAGCACGGTTTGGGGAGTCAGAACATAGTGCAGCTTTTGCGCCTATCTATTTAGCTCACATTTTCAAACTGTTCCTAAAGTGGACGCTGGTCACACAAAACAAACCTCTTTCTGCATCTAAGAAGACGGTGCTGTTATTAAATGCTGAATTAGTCCTGTACGCTTTGCAAGATTTGAGAAAGGAAACCTTTCCCAGGACAGTCTACATTAACTACAGTCACCAGCTAGGCATTCTGGAGTCTCGACCAAAATGTGTGACCCCTGATGGCTGAGTTATTTGGAGAGCATGAGGCAGCTGTCCACATTTTAACTGTAGAAGATCCCTTCCCCCTGCCTTTTCTCTCTATCTCGCCCTCGATCACTATTTAAGTTAAGGGTTCATATTGCTACGTCCTGATCAATTGGAATTGAACAGCCTGCCTTTGAAATTGCCCAGGCGCGCATCTTTGTTGATGTATTCTTGTTATAACCCGGCTTTCTGAACAGGAGGGTGTCAAGTCTAGGTGCTTTTTACAACTTTCCAAGCCTCTCAGCACCTGCGGCTTTTGAGACGTGTGTTATTTCTGCGGCAAAAGGGGTGTGCATGCGGCAACATGAAGTGTGAGGGGGGCTGCAGCAATTAATCCTGGATATGGTTTTGTATGCACCTCTGTCCCCATGTTTGTGCTTAGTTTGGCTACATGTGTCTAAATCCCCATCTCAGACTTGTGTGTGTGTGTATATATATATATAGGCTTGAGTATCTTCGTATGAAAATCCGCCTGCCCATTGTATGCATGTTTAAATTTATTTCTACCTACACATGCGTTTGCCTGTGCTGATGCTTTTTACAAATATTCAGGAGGAAATAAAGCAGTAATCTCTGTGATGGTGCCTGGTAGCTCGGCTCCCCAGCAAATAAACAATTGTCCTTGTGTACTTGGATCGCTTACCTGTTTAGAGTTGCTCCTGATACAGCACAGAGGTTGTGTTACCGACTCACAATGCTACCTAATCCCTAGAAATTATCCGCGAATTTCGAGCTAGCCTAAACCAAACAGCAATTCTGAAAAAGTTGAATAGGTCGAAGCCTATTGCCTTATGACCAAACCTCCTGTGTTGCTGATAAAAGAAAAGAAATTCAGATTCTGGAAAGGAGCACTGAATTTTTTTCCAGTGGACTCAATGCATGGCATATAGTCTGCACTTGATGAAATCGTTGCTATTTCTGTGTGAGCACCATGCAGCTCTGAATAAATGTGTGGGTATGCGTTCACATATATAGCTGTTCAGACAGGAGTGGTGTTTGCTTGTGGGCTAATTATTTCCAATTTCTGTTGGGGTGTTTGATGAAAAGAGCGGTTCTTGGGATGCCAGAGAAGTCCAGAAACAATGAAGTGCATACTCAACTATTCTGTGATCAAGTACCATATTCACTGATGTCTCTGTCTACATACATTGATAGATGCATATCTAATATATATGTAGCGTGCATTCAGCCACTGCACTGCAAGTGCATGGTGTGAACACGTTTGCAAACAACCAGCTTCACAATAACTAGCTGTGGCTGCATATACTGAAATGCAAGCTTTCCGCTCACTCCATTTTAGGGTTATTAGTTTATTTAAAAAGATGCTGAATAAGATACAGGGTATCTTCTAAGTGCAGCCTCTGAGTGACAGTTATCTCTTTGTCAGCCTCCTGGTCGGTGTGGAGCAATTAAAAAGTTAACTCAGCCTACCTGTGAAACTTTAACCCTAAAAAGGAGACGGTACTAAAGGGTGTCAGTTCTGCAAGCACCCTTCAACCCTTGTTGGATTCATAAGAATTGCAGCTGAGCGCTTTCTTTAGCACAGGACCTGTTATTCCCATCCCCCCCTTGCAAAAAAAAAAAAGGAATTTATTTTCTAAGGATGGGAAAAGAAACACCAGGAATTTATTTTTGACGATGGGGGGACAAAAAAAACCAGCAGGAATTTATTTTTCTGAGGATGGGGAGGGGGAAAAAACACCAGAAATGTATTTTCTGAGGTTGGGGGGAAAAGATCTCCAGGAATTTATTTTCTGAGGATGGGGGGACAAAAAACCTCCGAAATTTATTTTCTGAGGATGGAGGGAAAAAACACCAGGAATTTATTTTCTAAGAATGCGGGGACAAAAAAAAATCAGAAATTTATTTTCTGAGGATGGAGGGGAAAAGACACCAGGAATTTACTTTCTGAGGATGGGGGAAAAAGAAAACAAGAATTTATTTTCTGAGGATGGGGGGAAAAGAAACCACCAAAAATTATTTTCTGAAGATGGAGGGGAAAAAACACCAGGAATTTATTTGCTGAGGGTGGGGGCAAAGAAACCACCCAAAATTTGTTTTCTGAGGATGGAGGGGAAACGAAAACACCAGGAATTTATTTGCTGAGGATGGGGAAGAGCAAAATGCCATGGACCTCTCTCGTTTACAGGTGATGAGAGGATCAGACTTTTTCCCCCCCTCGCGTCTGATCAAGGATGGTGTGTGTGTGTGTTGCTCTCCACAGCCTAGCTGATTGCACTCCCCCTTGGCAGGAGGCTCTGCAGCCATCTCCCCCTCCTGCAGACGACCCGTCCGGAGACAAAGCGCAAAGCTCTAAAAAATCCGCCTTTTGGAGCAAAATCTCCCCCCCCCCCCCAGCGCTGAGCCTCCTGCCAACCCGTCTCTCTTTAGGACCCGGCGTCCTCTTTCGGCCGCGCCGCCGGGCCGCGCCGCCCAATGAGGGCCGAGGGGCGGGGCGCGAGCTCCTGGCCAGTCAAAGGCAGGCTGGCGCCTTATAAGGCGAGCGGTCGCCATGGCAACGTGCGCGAAGTTGCAGCAGCCGTGTCAAAGTTCACTATATAGCGAGCGCAGGGAGCGGAGCGCAGGGAAAGCGCGCGGCGCTCGGCTCGCCCGGCGCCTGGCCATCGCGGTCATTTCCTAACCCCCCTGCTTAGCATATTTGATCCGCTTCCCTCTGGTTTTTTTTTTTTTTTCCTTTTCTTTTTTTGCATTCTTGCAGGGGGGCCGCTCTGCTCTTGCAGCTTTTGCTTCCCCCCATTGCACGAAGCAGGATGCGCTGCGCTGGCTTGTGAGCCGTCCTTCCCTCCTCCTTTTTTTTTTTCCTTTGCTCCCCCCTCCAGTCCCTCCTCCTCCTCCCTCTCTCCTCTTTTCTCGCTCTCACTGGCTGGGCTGGAGGCTGGCGAGTTGACTCTTTCCCTTCGCCTCCCCCTTCCCCCTCCCCCCCACCCGCCCCATGTGTTGGGCGAAGGCGCCGCGCTAAGAGCCCCACTTGCAAAGAAGGAGACGCCGCACAAGGCAGCGAGCAGCGGCGGCGGCGGCAGCCCCCCGAAAAAAAAAGCCAGCTGAGAAGAGGGGGGATCAGCCTACTAATAATAATAAAAAAAAAAAAAAAAAAAAAAAGGAGCCAGGAAGCCGTGCAAGGGGGGGAGCCAGAGCGAAGCGGATCGCCGTGGATGTTTCCAGCCGAAGTTGCGCGCTATTTTCTATGCTTCGGGCGCTTTTCCGCCGCGCGTGGCAGCTTTAACCCCGCGCGCGTCCTGCCGCCGATGGCTTTCCTGAATGGCTGACTGCGCGCTGCCCTGGAGCTGGCCCCCCGACACCCGCCTCTGCTGCTGCAAGCCCCGGCCGCTGGGCTGCGAGGGAGAGAGGGAGCGAGAGCTGGGCAGAGCTTGAAAATCGCTGCTTTTCCCCCCTCTCTCTCCCCCCCCGCCCCGCCGCCCCCTGGCTCCTGCCTCGCCAGACAATCCAGCCGCCTGCCCCCTGGACGCCGCCCGGCCGGCCGGCCTTTTCCCGTCTTTTGGGCTATTTTGAAAATTGCAAGGAGCCCGCCGCGCAGCTGAGCGGCCAGCCGAGCCAGCAAAGTTTTGCAAAAGCCAGGGGGAGGCGGAAGTTTGCGAGCCGGGCCCCATAGATCATGGCAATGGTAGTCGGCGCGTGGCGAGACCCCCAGGACGAGGTGCCCGGAGCGCAGGGATCGCAGCCGTCGCAAGCCCCTCCCGTGCCAGGCCCGCCGGCCGGGGCCCCCCACACGCCGCAGACCCCGGGCCAAGGGGGGCCCCCCAGCACCCCAGCGCAGCCCAACGCGGCGAGCCAGCAGAGCCAAGGCGGGGACAAGCAGCAGCAGCAGCAGCACATCGAGTGCGTGGTTTGTGGGGACAAATCCAGTGGGAAACATTATGGCCAATTTACCTGCGAGGGTTGCAAGAGTTTCTTCAAGCGCAGCGTCAGGAGGAACCTGAGCTACACGTGTCGTGCCAACAGGAACTGTCCCATCGACCAGCACCACCGGAATCAGTGTCAGTACTGTCGCCTCAAAAAATGCCTCAAAGTGGGCATGAGACGGGAAGGTATTGGGATTTCATTTGTTTTCCAGGGGGCAGTCGCTGCATTGCAGGCAGGGGGGGATGTAAAAGCCACGCCGCCAGCAAAGAAACTTTCCCTCGGGGCAGGAAGAGGGCTGGGGAGGGGGGTCGTGCCTGCTTCCCCCCCCCTGCTCTTTGCTTGGGGGGTTTGGCTGGTGGACACCCAGGACGAGAGCTGCAGGTTTGGTTCCTGCTGGTCAGAAGGGAGAGATTTCCTTCTTTATTTTTCTTTTTTCTTTCTCCCCCCCCCTTCCGGCGTGGTTACTTTTCTGTTTCCTCCCGCATGTGCCCCCCCTTTTTATAGCCCGATAAATGCGTCCCCCCTCAGCTTGCAATTTTGCACGGGGGGGGGGCGGCTTTCTGGAGCAATGGCTGCACCATTCCGCTGGGGATTCTCGCGCTGGGCTTTCAAAATAGCCCCCCATTTCCTTCTCCCCCTCCAGCAGAGCCGGGGAGGGGGGTGAGTTGCAGGGAAACCAAAATCCGGAGCCGGAGGGCTTTGGATCGGCGCGTTTGGAGGCTTTGGGAAAGAAAATTGGGCGAGAAAGAGGAGCCTCCCGTTTCCCCCTGGCCTGCTGGGTGGCTGGCTGGCTGCTGCGCTGGGGGGCTCGGGCTGCCCGGCTGCTCTTTGTGCGCCTGCGAGGAGCTGAGCTTGCCCCACGCTCAATAAGAAATCCCAGGCAGCCCCTCGCCCTCCTTTCTGGGCTGTAGCTAGGGCTGCCTTTGCCTCTCCTCTGCTGTCACCGTGTAAATTTATGAAGCCAAGCAAAGGCCCACTTTCCACGAGCCCCTGAGAAAGGGGCTTTTCACCCCGAGGCTCGCCGTCGCGTGGAGAAATGCGTGTGTGGGTTGCAGGGGGTGGGGGGGACCTTGCTGGGGGATTAGCGAACAGTCAATAAAAGCTGGCTGGGACCAGCACTTTGCATTTCGAAAGGTGCCTGCACCCTCCCCGAGCTCAGGAAGCGAGATGAGATGGTTGGAAATAAAGAGAAGCCTCTTGCCCCCCTCCACACAGCCCTGCTGCGCATTTGGGTGGGGGGGATTGAATTCTTGTGTGTTTTGCTGCGGCTCTGTCGTGTCCTTAAAGCAGTTCACAGCAGCCGGTAGGCGAGGCTTTTTAATTTTTTTGCTGCCTTGACTTGAATCAGGAACTGCTGAGCTCCCAGCCTGAAGTCGGGCTGCAAAATGCGTGGCCCCCACAGCTGGCTTCCCCCAGCGCCCCCCGCCCCCAAAGCAGACTTGCTCGGAAAGGCTGGTTGCAATTCAGATATTAATTGCTGTAGTTTCTTCTTTATTCACTGCAGCCGTCCAGAGGGGCAGAATGCCACCCACACAGCCAACTCATGGGCAGTTCGCCTTGACAAATGGGGACCCTCTCAACTGCCATTCCTACCTATCCGGATATATCTCCCTCCTCCTGAGAGCAGAACCCTACCCGACCTCCCGCTTTGGCAGTCAATGTATGCAACCCAACAACATCATGGGCATCGAGAACATTTGTGAACTGGCAGCCAGGATGCTCTTCAGCGCGGTGGAGTGGGCCAGGAATATCCCCTTCTTCCCAGACCTCCAGATCACAGACCAGGTGGCCCTCCTCCGGCTGACCTGGAGTGAGTTGTTTGTGCTCAACGCTGCCCAGTGCTCCATGCCCCTCCACGTAGCTCCTCTCCTGGCCGCTGCTGGCCTCCACGCTTCGCCCATGTCTGCTGACCGAGTGGTCGCCTTTATGGACCACATACGAATCTTCCAAGAGCAAGTAGAAAAACTGAAAGCATTGCATGTCGACTCCGCAGAATATAGCTGTTTAAAGGCCATAGTCCTCTTCACCTCAGGTAGGCAGCATTTTTTTGCAACCCCCCCCCCAACTCCCCTTTGAAATCCTTTCACCTTGGGAAAGTGGAGGAAGGTTGGAAGCCCCACCAAAACCATTGCTCCATGTGTCCTTTCAGCGAAATGTGCTGGGAGCTAGATGCAGCCTGGCTTAGAGGGTTGCCTACAGACAGCATAAAGTGATCCTGGAGGGGGGAAAAATCTTTTGAGCACCGGGAGGGCATGTGGGGCTGGAAAAATGATATTTAGCCCTCCAGATCCGGAGTTTAATGCCACCGGTTCCAGCAGGACCCGAAGCTGGTAAATACAAGTCCTTCTGTCCCTGAAATCACTTTTTAAAAAGACGGTTGTTTTATGGGCAGCCACAAAACAAGGACCAAAGCAGGCATGCAGGATTAAAACTAAAATTAAAAAAAGAAGTGGGCAAAGTTGGATGGAAAAATGCATTTGCTTCCCCACCAGCCCATGAACTAAAATAATAAAGCAAATCTCCTAAAAGCAGTGTCTGAATTCAGTAGATTGTGGCCACGAGCCTTGGGAATGGCTTAACCTGAGGGGCAATTGTATGGCAGCGGATTGGAAAGATAATTACTCTTAATACATACATAGTAATAATATGAATAGTAACAGAGGAGGATACATTGCTGGGCTTGAAATGTAAGTCTCTGGTTACACACAACGCCTGGCTCTAAGGAAATAATCAAAGCAGTAAGGTGTTGCTTCGATAATTAAAAGTAAAAAAAAAATCGTGCCAACTTTCTTCTGCGTATAAATAGTATGAGTTATAAAACAATAATTGAATACATTGTGAAATCTAATTAGCTTGCACCGCAGTTTAACCTGTGTGAGTAATATACTGGATTTTACCTCTGGAGGCTATATATATACAGCGAGAGAGAGATGTACATATATATATTTAAATGCATGCTTTCTAATTCGTGCACTGCATTAGTTTAGCTCTTAGCTTCAAGGCGGCACCCGCTGACACACTGTCCTGGACCTCTAAAAGTTTGGGATTGAAATGGTTTTGTTTTGGTAAATGATTTCTTTTGTAGCTAATTTGAAAGCTTGGGAAAGTGGCCACGTGATAAACATATGAATGAAAGGACCAGTAAAATAATTACTCATCGGAGTTTTTTAAAGGCTGATATCAGGAAACAGGAAAAAAATGGAGTTTATGTGGTGGTGGGGGGAGGACTCACAATCCATTCCTTGTTGTGTTAAATGGGGTCTGGGGAACCAAGTCATTTTCTGGATTTGGTCCAGGTTCTTCCTTTTATATATTATTGCTTTACACATAAAACTATTTTTTTTTGTCCCAAATTGCTTGGGCTGAAGTCCTAAGGTGATCAATTAGCTAGGAGCATGGAGCCATAGGAAAAGCAGATTTTGTGGACTGCTTCTTTTATTTCCCTGTCATTTTTCAAGAATGCATTTTGTCCCTTGCTCAGATTTTCAGCTGGAATTCCCCCACCCCCAACACCCACACAGCCCTGATGAGTTTATTTCAAATCCTGGGTTTCTAAAGACCACTTTTTAGCCTTTCAAGAAAACAATCGTCCGACACTGTCGTAACTGTTAAATTTATTACTATTTGCAAAATGAGAGGCCTGGCATGCAAATTGCCTCCCAACTAGATAAAGGTTTCTCTTATCTGATTTTGTGGAAATACACACATGCGAAAATAAGGTTGTACACACGGCTTCTCAGACGCCCCAATACAAAACAGACACAAGTAAACACACACAGTGCTCGCTGGGTTTTTTTTTTTTTTTCCTTTTAAAAAATGTGGGTGCTAATGATTCACAGAATATGCCTGGGTTAGTGCTATGGCTAAGAAGGCACAGAGAGGTCAGGTCACAACCTGAGCGCTTTCAATACAGACGTCTCTGATTTAAAGGGAACTGATTCTATTTTAGCGTATCAGGAAAAAAAAAATGTCCAGACCCATATCAGGGAGTTTTCGTCTTGGAGAGGATTTGAGTTTAAAAGGGGAGGGGGCAAAAAAAAAAAAAAAGAAAGAAAACGAGAGAGAGAAAGAAGCAGAAAAGAAGAAGGGGGAGCAGTTCAAATGAACAGAGAGATCACAGTTTGCATGGCTGGCTCTGAATAGGCTAAACTGACAAGATCAGTTTTAAAGGGCCACTTAAATCAGTCTCAAAGACTGAAGAAAAAAAAACGCGTTGTCTTCCTTGGGGGAGAATCTGTTGCTGGATCCGGGGCGCTGTTATTCGTGGCTAGGCCACCTTATTAATTATTATTATTAATAATTATTATTAGTAGTAGTACTTCTTTCTTTCTTCTAGCCATTGGAGACTTCATGATTATTTTTCCGAGTGGCTTGTGCCCCGCACCCTTTTCAGCCTTTGCAAACAATAAATAATAAATAAATAATGATTAATAATTAATAGCACTGGTAGCAAAATTACACTTTCCCAGCATTTCAGGAGCAACCCTTAGGTCAGTGGTGCAATTAAAACTCTCAGATCTTAAAGCTCTGGCAAACTCTCCAGCAGACTTTTCTGAAGGGTGGAGTGTGTCTCTGGGTGTGTGCGCGCCTCTGCGCGTGCATGTGCGCAAGCATCTGTATATTTTGCTAAAATAATACTTAGGTCTAAGGAGGGTGTAATCAACTCACTACCTGCATCTAATTTTACCAGTATTTTAAAAAAAAAAAATCTTTAAACTGATTTTCTTTCTTTTCTATCTTTTTTTAAAACTTTCTTCTAGATGCCTGTGGTCTCTCTGATGTAGCCCATGTTGAAAGTTTACAGGAGAAGTCACAGTGTGCTTTGGAAGAGTATGTTAGAAGCCAGTACCCCAACCAACCAACGCGATTCGGGAAGCTTTTGCTACGTCTTCCCTCCCTGCGCACTGTCTCATCTTCTGTCATAGAGCAATTGTTTTTCGTCCGTTTGGTAGGTAAAACCCCAATAGAAACCCTAATCAGGGATATGTTACTGTCTGGCAGCAGTTTTAACTGGCCTTATATGTCCATTCAATAAAATATTGGAGAGAGAAATTAATAAATATATATTGAGAAGGGAGATGAAAGAGAGAGAAAGGAAAGCAAATGACATTTGGATTCTGGTGGTTGCTTAAATTTCCTTCTTCTAAGGATGTAAAAGGATGTTACAAGTTTGCTAAAAGAAGACAGGAAAAAATTAATGGACTGTGAATTTAAAAAAAAAAAAAAGACTCTCAAATGAACTTTTACAGAATGCATTAAAAACTCCCGTGCTGTTAAGAGAAAAAAAAAAAAAAACCTTGCTACTTACCTTTTTTCTTTTTTTTTTTCCTTTTTTTTAAATAAGGGGGAAAGAAAAGGGGGGGAAAGAAATAAGGAAGGAAGGAAATACATTTGGGTGGGTTTTCTTTTTTTCTTTTCTCTTTTTTTCTCCTTTTTTCCCTTTTTGGGGTCAACTTTTTTTTTAAAAAAAATCTCGCTAAAAGTGTTTTTAAAGGAAATTTGGAGAAAATTAGCAATGGAAGAAAGTAAGTCTCTCTTTTTTTTTTCCCCAAATTATTAATTGTCCTATGTGTCTATGTACCTATAGTTGTTCTTTTTTGTATTTTTCTGGTTTCAAACCAGTTTATTCTGTGGTTCTCTAATAATTTTTGATATAATCTTGGCTTCTTAAAAATGTGTATCCTTAAAATATATGTTCTGAAAGAATTAAAACTGAATCCAGGGAAGTATCATAGGAAGAAAGGAAAAGGAAAAAAAAAACTCAACACAATGATGAAAGCGCACTTAGAGATGGTGACCCAAAATTTAGCTTGAAGCTGAGCGGGAGCTATATTATATAGACCCAAATGAACCACACATCACTTAACTACCCCAAAAACTAGGTTTTTGATATTTTCAGGCAGAAAATGGACTGTGGGGATTTATTGTAGGTAGAATGAATTGTGTCCAAGACACATTATGGTTTTGATTAAAAAAAAACAAAAAACAAAAAACAAAAAATAAAAAAAAAAATAACAAAAACCAACAAAAAAAAACAAAGTGAACTTTTGTAATTTGGATTGGGTTCCACATAGTTCTTCATGAATTGTTATTAAACTCCTCTATCTGTTTGTATATTTGCAAGCCCTTTGTATTATAATATTTGTTGATATTTTCCCTTTTTAAAAAAATATCATTGAAATCAGCATGACAAAATAACACTGTTGGCACTTATAGATAACGTGATTGATTCAGTATCTTAGAGTTTACAGTTTTGTGTTTAAAAAACTGAAGGTTTTTTTTTTTTAAAGTGCAACATTTCTGTATACTGTAAAAGTTATAATAACTGAACTGTTTGGTCGAGTCTTTGTGTGTTATATTCCAAGGAAAATTGAAAGTATTCAGAAATTAAAATATTATTTGATATCTGAAACTTGTTTGGCTGTCATAAATGTCTTTCAGAAACCACATTACTTCTCCAGAACTGGTAGTCTTGTAGGCAATTGATTTGTTTACTTGTCACAGTAAGTTTGTGGCAGACTTCAGCAGTGTATTTATCTGTTTAATTTGGGAGTGGGGTTGGGGGACTTAAATTTCTGCTTTATCTATGGTTTTAGGAAGTACTATATTGAAATGGTAAACCATTATCCTCCATTCATCTAATCCTCCTGTTAATTAAAAATGGATTTTCTAGAGAAGGCCCTTATTTTTGTCACACTAAAGTGCCTGCATAGGAAAGGTATTGTTGTGAAAAAGTATTAGAAATCCGAAGATCGGTATCTATTTTATGCTCAGAATGGGAGAAAAAATCTTTGGTAGATTTAAGGTGCACGCACAAGATCACTCCAGCAAGGTAATTGCAGTGTTGTAAACACAGGGCAGTTGTTTGCAATGAGTTTTCTTTAAGCATGTGTGATTTTTCATAATACTCTGTAACTGCGAGCCATCGTTGTCATTGAAGGGTCTTCAAATGCAGAGACATAGCTTGTAGGACCGAGGAGACTGGTTTTAATGGACATGTAATATAGCAAGTGGATTGAAAAAAAAAATAATGGAGAGTGAAAGCATAACCAGAGATCTTCACCATGTTTTACAGCTGGGATATAGGAATGTGCATAGGACTGTCTGTTTACACACACACATCTTCAGGGCCCTCGAGCAAGCCAGAGCCCCATTGCGATCAATAGGAGTTTTGCCTGTGTCTGGGCAGCAGAATCGGATCCCTGATTTGTGCATTTAACCCCCACTATCCCTTGTCATCACAAATAAAATTTGAAGGAAGGAAAGACACGAAGCAGGGAGATCTGTTTTGAAAGCGGTTGTGTGTGTGTGTGTGTGTGTGTGTGTGTGTGTGTGTGTGTGTGTGT
>ML682019.1:13330324-13405177 GCA_007922195.1 Podocnemis expansa
GTGTGTGTGTGTGTGTGTGTGTGTGTGTGTGTGTGTGTGTGTGTGTGTCGTCCCTCCGCCTTTGGGCTAGAGCAGATGCTTTGTATGTAAAAGCTTGCAATTTTTGTCCCTGTGTGAGGTTTCCCATCCCCTCTACCACAAGTTACTACATCAGAATGTGGTTTCTTTCTCACACACACACACAGATTTCTGTAAAGTCGATTACACCCTGATCTTCTTTCCAGTTAGACCCAGCTGGAGGAGAAAGATGATGTATAATTGTGGATTTGAGCAATTTTACATCATATATTCTTGTGTGTGTGTGTGTGTGTGTGTCTGTTCTTGAAGGGGATTGCTGACCTCTAGATTTGGTTTTTTTCTATTGCAAGTGCTGTACATGGGAGCGAGCGTGTGGGAAGTTTTTGTTCCAGCAAAGAACACAATCTTGCCTGGCTTGTTTTGTGTTAGTTTATTGTACGCAAGGGTTTATTGTACGCAAGGGTTTATTGTACCTTGTTTTGAGCATTAAATTATAATTTATGATTTGCCAATCCAAAGCCATCCCCTGCTTTTCTTTCAGTTTTAGAGCCTGTAAACCCTACGTGGACATATGTTTTTGCAGCCAGCCTTGCTGCACAAAGAATCCAAGTCCCCAGCAAATGCAGAAAGGTGAAACAAAAAGCCCCATGGCTAGATGGTCGGGATTTCGGAGGAGGATTTGTTTAGGGCCTTGCGTTAGGTTTAAGTTTATAGCATTTAAAGAAAGTTTTTCTTTTCACGCTGAGTTAGAACAAAAGACCCATCCAACGAGCGAGTTGGACAAAAGAGGAGGGCTGGGAATGAGAGCCTTGTGCTGTGTGAAATTGAGGAGATTTTTTTTTTAAGGCTGCTAAACATGGCGACTCTTTCCCTTTAAGTGTCTATTTTTCCTCCTTGCGAGCTTTTTAGCTGCTTTTCCTTCGATTTACCCCCCCCACACACACACACATCCCCCCTTTGGATGTAAGGGAAACCACCAGCCAACACCAAGTACAACCGTAGTAAAAGCGAGAGAAGCCGAGCGCGGATTTCTAGCACTTTTAAAACCTGCTTTGAGAAGACTTTCCACCCCCCCCCCCTTTTTTTTCTTTTTTGCTCCAAACCTTTCGCAGTCAGCTTCACTCCCCACGTCTCCGGCCGGGGGCGGGGGCTGGCTGGAAAGTTAACACAAAGCGCAGTGCTGGCTTTAAAGGACACGCTTAGGAGCGAGCGGGGGTCGCTTGCGCTTTGGTTGAAAATGCCGCCTGCGCCCCCCCATTCAGCAGCCCGGCGGCGCAGGGCTCCGCGCTCGTCCAAGGCGGCTCGGGGCCGGTTTGGAGCCGATTTGGGAGGGAAGGGAAGCGGGGCAAAGCCTTTCCAGCCTGCTTTGGACTTGGTGGCTCAGCCAACATGGCGGCTCCCAGTAGAGCAACGCCGGAGCTGGGAAGCCAAAGCGGCTCACTAATGGGAACCACATTGGGGGCAAAAAGCGGAGCCAGCCTGCAACAAAAGAAAAGCTGGAGCCACACAAGCCGCCCTAAAAACCCCCAGCAAAGCAAGGCAATGCAAGGCCGGCCGGATTGTGCATTGAAAGGAGCAGGGGAAACATTACCAAGGTCCCTCTGCACCCCCCTAGGGTGGATTTGAATGAAGGCTTTCCCCCTCCCTTCCCTCCCACCAAACAGGTTTAAAAAGCCGGGCTCAGAAAGCAGCTTTCTGCCTGGAGTGGCAGATGGGGGGTGCGGGAGAAGGAAATGCCCCCCCCCCCGGCAGCCTCCAGCAGTCCTCATGGATCCAGTTTGCAATTTTCACATCTCTAGGTGGGAGAGGATGGGGTTTAGTGAAGGAGTTATTGTTGAAATCGCTGGGAAAATCATTTTCACAGTTAAAAAGAGGACAGACTTGGAGCTAGGGGAAGGCGGCCAGCTGCAGGGGGATCTTCCACCCAAGCTGGACACCCGGAATATAAATGAGCTGGGGAAGGAGCCCCCCGACTCAAGCATTTCTCTCTGTGGCCGCTGAAGGAGACTCACATCCAGCCCGGGGCTTATATTAGGGCTCGTCCTTTCCTTGAGACACTTCACCAGCCACCGGGAGCAAGCGGGATTTTAAAATCTCTCCTGCGACTCACACGGGTTTCACTCCGCTTTGTAGGGGGAGCGAGGCACTCGGAGAAATTCAGGCCTTGTCAGGATTTATTGAAGTTGGGTTTTAAAACGTGCTTCAAATGATTTTTCCCATTTTCTCGGATTTCAAAGGCTCCCCGCAGTGCGGCTGCCTAATTAATGGTGAAATTCAGCTAAATCTAATTATGCAGTAATTTTAAAGCAGTTAGTCCTGGGCGTTGGGTTGTAATAGGACCCAAGGTTTTTTGGGGGGTTTAGGTTTGTTTTGTTTTTTTGAAAGTTTGCTTAATGCGCTGATTGAGCAAGGAGGGGGGCAGCCTTTTGGTAGCAGAGAGAGAGAAAAAAATACTTGGCGAGGGGGAGAATCGGATAAGAGGGGGTGTTGGAAAAGAAGCCCAGTGAATAACCCGCTAGTTAATAGGTGATCATAAAGGTATTTTTGGCCTACGGATTGCCAAGTCCCGGCTGTTTTGCAGACGATCTTGGATGCTACAGGAAGGGCAACAAAATCTCCTCCAGAACAAAAACCAGATCAGTTGCCTTGAACATCGATTGGCATTAAAGAGACTCCCGAAGTTGTAAATCGCACCGCCCTTTTGCTAACGGTTGTAATCAGTCAGTATCTCCTTCAAACCCAATTGCAAAAGTGCCTAATTTCATATGTCATCCGGGCCAGGAAAACTTTGCCCCCCTTTCTAGCCTCCTCACCCCCAGAAGTAAAACGTCAACAGCTTTGGCTTGGTAGCTGGTCCCACCGATTGCTCAGGGGCGCTTCGCTTGGCATTGAGCTAGAGACCGGTCTTTGATTATTGATTGACTTTCTTGGTATTAAAATTATAGCTGCCTCTTCCCAGACAGGTCCTCAGAAGCGTTTATATAATCTTAGAAGGTGTAAAAGGGGGAGGGGGCAGGGCAAAACCGGAATCTTTTGCTTTCCTCCCCAATTGCAACCTCGAAGTGGAATTCTTTTGAAGGCAACTTGTCTTATGATTAGCTAAGCAAACACATCTGCTTTCCTGGTTTGGGCTTAGTTAATTATCAAAACAAAGAGCCCGTTTTTCTTGTACCTTGCTGGAAAGAATATGTTATTTCAGGAGTTCTCTCCTGGACCCCCCCCCCCCAACCCAGCCTTTCCACTGCGACAGCGAGTTAAAATGATGGGGATTAGGGATGGGGAAATGAGCTTGCGCAGTCTTTCTAATGTAAGGCTTGATCATTACCCACCTTAGAACAATATTTTTGCACCAAATCTCCTTTCTGCTGGGAGGAGGGTGGAGCCGGGAGGGAAGAGAGGGGTTAGAAGTGCGGGCCGAGTTAGCAGCAATTTGAATCAAGCTTGCACTGGGTTGATTTTAGTTGACAGAGAGTGTGTTGAAGCTGAACTCTATAATTTGCACTTCTGTTCTTTTATTAGGGTTGGACAACGAGCTAATGAGCTTTCCCCCAGCACAGTGTCACTTGTATTTATTTTCTTATGGAAACTTTGAGGGAGCGGAAGTCTTCTTTAAGGGGGAAATGGATGGGGGAGTTTTTTGGAGCATGTTCTTCAGACTCGGGTGCCAAGTGTGTGTTTTAACCGCCCCGTTTGTGGTGAAAGGAAACCCACAGTGTGAAAAGAGGGATAAACTCCAATGCGAATTTGAGGCCATCTAGTCATTGTCCTGTACCTGTTCAGTTGCTGGGGGTCGAATTTGGGATTTCAACCGGTAGGCGTTATCCACATAGCCTTAGGGATCCGTGGTGACCAACATTTAATAATACAAATAGATCAGGCAAATATGTAGCATCAGAGACGAAAGGGTCGCAAAGCCAAAGAGCATTTGATCAAATGTCACCGAACACAGTGGATTTTGTACAATGAAGAGGTGACTTTTAAAGCCTACCTGAAAGCCAGTAAAACACCGATCTTGTAATAAGAAACAGAAAGGGACGAGGCAAAACGAAGCAAACCCACAAAAAGAAGGGCGAAGTGTCTCAACTCTGCCACATGTGTGAGTCTTGCAATATTTTGATTTTGAATCCAGTGCGTTTTCTTTGAACTGGGCCCTTCCCTTTATTAAGGCGGTGAGAGGAACTCAGCGATCCTCTTTGAACCACGCTTGGTTTAACTATTTTACACAAGTTTGCCCAGGTCCCTGGAGATTCCTCAGTTGAAGAAGATTGAAATTAGAGTTAAAAGCTGGAAGGCGGGTGGGGGGCCCTGTGGAAGCGTGTGATGAGTCTTTTGCAAATGGAGAGAGGCTGATGTTGTAGAAGGAAATAAAACTATGGCCAGGTCTGAGACATGAAAATACGTGTCATTATCAGACGGAGGAGAAGAGCCAGGAAAATATGGCATTTAGGCCAAGACATGAAAATGAGCATGAGAACTGTATAGTAGTTTTGCTCCAAAACTTTGTCCTTTTCTTTTCTTTTCTCTCCCAAGTAAATTGGTGTTAACGTGTGTCTTTATGTTCTGCCTATAAGTAGGATGTAATCAGGCGCCCCATGCCTCTCTCTAAAAGCATTTAATAAATGTCTATTAAAGCGCTACAAATGTAAGATAAATTTAGTGACGCTGCTGTCTCCCTGAATCCAAACAGTAATGATGGATTTATCAACGGGGATTCGCCTTCAGCGCGGGGAGAGAGATTTACTCAACAAATAAGTCGGGAAAGCACCCCCCAGCCCTACAATTATTTATGCGGGAACTGATTTCTTTACAGCGCCATGTGTTTTGAACAAAATTCAGGTGCCTTCTGCCTTGGTTCATAAGAATTGGACCCGCGAGTGTGTTTTCTGCATCTCTGCCTTTGGAGAGGTTTCACTGTCTACGGTCAGAAGTGTTTTTTTTTTCTTTTTTCTTTTTTCGCAGCCAAAAAATATGCATCTCTAAGAGTGAGGATGCCCTTTTCTTTGGTTTTCACTCTCTCTGTCTCCCCCCCCCCCTTTACTTGTTTCCTTGCCTTTAGCAAAAATGATGATGAGGTGCCTATTTGCTAATGACAAGCCGTTGAGTTTCCAAGTGCAAGATGGACGAGAAGGGTCAAAAATAAGCTACGCTTCTCTATGTAATTTCTCTAAATATTCGCCTTCCGCTCTTAGGAACCAGATCTCCTCGAAATGATTGTGCATCCCTCTGTTTCGATTTCTGGTTTAATTCTTGGTTTAGTCCTCTCCCCTTTTTTTGAGCTCCAGTGTGAACCAGAGAAAGAGGGAGAGGAAGAGAAAGAACCGCCTTGCAGACTCAATTTAAGAACTGAAAGATTTTCTGCCTTCTTGTAAAATTTCAGATGATTTCCGCTTTTTAGAAGCTGTAGCATAGAGTGAGATTCCCCTTGTCCATTTTTTCTGCGCTTCCCCCCTGAAAGACACTCTTGGTGATATAATGGAGTCGGAAGAACGGAATTGCTATTGCTTTATTCATTTTGAAACATTTAACCCTATTTGCTTAATTTTTTTCTTATCTATAGCTGCTCCTATTTTATTATCCTAGGTCCCTGAATTTAATGTGCATCATTCGACGAACCACACTGGCTTGTTAGCAGAGCCCCTTTTTATTTTATTGTACATTTGGGGGGGGGGGGGCAAAAAAAGGCCGAGATCTTGTATTTTCCTTTGCAGAGAGTTTATTCTTCTCTAGAAATTTCATTGAGATGTCTCTGTACTTTGCTTGTCAGTTATCTTTGTTCCTTTTAAATAAAGGGCTTTTAAATGGACTTATTGCTCGCAGCGTGGGTTCTTCTCTCTAAATGTAAGAAAATTGTGCCATCTACCAGCTATTCTAAGTACTGTCACACTCAGAGACCTCCAAGGACCTTCAAGCCCCAACTTCAATACAGCCGTGTCAAAGGGTGGGCTAGCGGTGAGAAGAGAAAGGTTTACGTGGATTTTACAGATTTCCAGCTTGACTCGTTTTCTGAAACGACAAAGTGATCTACGAAGATGCAACCGGTCTCCGCTTACTGCTTCTCAATCCTACGCCCAAACCAAACCCTTTACAATAATTAACGATTCCTCTGTGTTAGCCACATCTCACTTTCTACCCAGTGCAAGGTTTTCCTGCTACTTTTAGACATGAAGAGCGTGGGCGTACAGGGGGGAAAGGGAATGAATCCTCTATCCTATTTTTAAAAGAAAAACTCGGTTATTTATAGCCGTCCCTTCTAATGACCAAAATGTATGATTCTTAATTGAAAAAATTGGCTAACTAAAGTTGGTTTTGGCTGGTTAGCGCAGATCCCTGCTGCTGGCTGGGGTTAAGAAGCCAAGGATCAGGAAAATGTATATATAAACTTTAAAACTATTTTATCTCCATCCAAAGAAGTTTTTTTTTTTTTTTTTGAGTCTCTTGGATCCTTTGTAAAGAGGACAGCCATTTCTTCTTAAGCAGGCGAAAATCTGAAGAGAAGGCATGTTTTCAAACACATTCTGACGGAGGAAGCCTGAAAATAGGTTTTATCTCCACCCCTCAAAAAAATCATAACTGCCTCCTAAATCAGTTAAAACGGATTAACGGTTTCCAATTTTATGATGTAGTTACATGTCTTTGAAATTATTTTGTACCCCTTAGGAGTATTAAGAAAGATTTCGAAGTGTCGGTTGAGTATTTATGGTCGGGGGGAAAAAACAGTGATACGCTTTATGACTTTTATGAGTTGTTTCACACTGTTCAAGAAATGGAGTTTTAAGCAACATACAATTAAAACTATATTGCTCTTTGGATAAATTCCAAGAAACTCCAGAATCAATTAGTTTAGATCTTCGGATACTTGTTGCAAAAACTCAAACTGCAAAAACGATCAACTAAGGCCGATTCACCTCCAGATGTGTGTGCGTGTGGTTTTTAAAGTTCTTGCTATAGAAACTATGCAGAATTCAGAGAATAATTTCTCTGATCTCCCTAACTTTGCATGTGTTTCAGTCTGAATGCTCCGTTTTCAAAGATTTATTTTCCCTTTTATTTCTCTGTATGTTCGCGCCTTACTCGTCAGTCTTGTTTTAGTTCTTGTGATTTATTTTGCCCCCTTTCTTATTTTTTAAATGGTGAATGCTACGATTAAACCTCTGTTCTTTAATAACCACTTCCTAGAGCATCCCATGCAAAAATAAATTCATCTTCTATTAACGCCAAGCCTAAATAATTATCTTAATGTTTTTAAAACGTGGGTTTTACCATTCAATGTCTCTCGCACTAAATGCAATGTATTTATTCTTATAAACAGACATGATCTTCTCGCTTTTCAGTCAATAACTCAACATGCTTAAGGGGACTCAATTTGCTTTTGGAGCAGGATTAGAGATTTGGATATATTTAACCAGCTCCAAGTGCAGCTGTAATGGGTTTGGGGGGATTCACTTTAGCCATCTGAAGAGCTAGCAGGCGCTTGAACCCCAAGCTGCTGTACTCCTGGTATATGAAGTGGTCCTGTTGGTTTGTGTTCATGTCACAGAGCTCATTGCCTGGCTCTGCTCTTTAGTAGGTTTATTTTTCTTCACAAGAATGGCGTCCTCAGTGTTGTAGACTTACTGGATTCCGCACACAGGTACTCACTCCCTTCTTACCTAATCTAATCTCAGCCAAACCAGTACCTTGACTCCAACATTACTAATTAACGTTTCTTTGGAAAGCCACCGCGCCCTGGTCTCCATATGCCCTAGCCAGGAGGACAGCCTGGCTCTCCCTGCATAGTCACTCTAAGAAAGACCTCCTCAACACAAATCAGCCATCTTAACCCACTCCTCTTTTTACTTCTAGGATGGATTTAAATTCAACTGGGGAGGGGGAAAGAATCGCCAGCCAGTAGGCTCGATGTAGATTATCGAGACAGATCTCAATCCTGCTGTCAATGTGGTCCATGACAAATTTCTACAGCAGGAGTCAGGGCAGAGGCTGTACATGCTGCATATTGCTTCTTGGGACATACAGATAACGGCCCTGCGTTGATCTCTTCCTTATTAAGATCTACGTCTGGTCAATATTTTCTTTCCCTCTTATTTTCTATTTCCTACTCCCTTTACAAGACTATAATTCATGGGGCGCTGTCACTGTCGTGGGTCTTCTGATGTCTCAGTTAAAGACAAAGAAAGAGAGGCAGAAGAACCACAGCAGCCTAAGCCGGCATCTCTCTCTCGAAGCCATTCATCTTCCCCCATGGTTTATTGCGAGGTTTCACGGAAAACATTAAAATCAGAAAGGTCAATCTCTTTGCTTAACCAAATTGCTTCTGAAAATACCTTCCCACTCAGAACTGCTTCTTCCTTTCCGCAGAGCCTGTGGTCCTGAAAGTTTGAAGGAAGCGGCAGTTACTTGGTTTTGGAAGACAGGAGGGCCAGGCTTCCCCTTGCTCTCCACACAAAATGGGATGCTCCCTCGCTAAGCAAGAGGAAAAATTGTCCCACAATGGGAGGAATTTCGGGTGACAAACCCGGAGGATTGCAATGAAGGCTGCCTAATTTCAAGGCTCGGTCTTCTTGCACAAGCGCCCCAAAGTGAGCATGACAAACACATTTTAGCTGTTTGCCTCCCAGCAGGTTATTTAAATGGCCTTTTTTTCTTTTCATTTTTTTCAATGATATTTTTCATATTTATCCCTCGTGTCACAGCATTAGCGTATTTCAGGGCGATTATCTCATATCTTTCCTCCAGAAGTAAGCTATCCCTTCAGCCCCTGGGTCAGGCATTGATCTCTCTGCAATGTAACAAATGGCCGGGTTAATTTTCCCTCATTAGCATTTCCATAGCTCAGGCTCCACACACTGCCCTGTAGCTTCAGCGCGTCTGTCTGTCTCTGTGTGTCTCTCACAGATAGACAGACAGACACATGTGTGTGTCATGAAAACATTCTGGTCCTCACACCCTGTTGTGGGGACTGGGGGGGAGGCTTACTTTAAAACAATCTAACCCGCTTTTATTCGCTTCAGATGCGTTTGTTTCTTTCCCCAACGTTTGTCCCCTTCCTTGTTTTTTCTTTTTTTCCCCTCTTTACATAGCCCCCCCCCCCCCCGTTTCCTATTATATTTTAAAAACGTTCTTCTGATCACCAGAAATTGGAAGGTTTGGGGGAATTTTTTGCTCACCCTGCTTACTATTTTTTTTTCTTTCCTCTTTCCCTTGAGCCTTTTCATTCACTGGTTGCAAAAGAAAAGGGGGCTGGTCAACACCAAAATGGCAAAGTTCAGCGTGGAAAAAAAAAAAAAAAAAAAAAACCCTCCAGCTACCTACAAAAGGGCTCAGGGCTTTGTAATGGCAGAAAGAAACAAAAATGAAAAGAAAATTGCAGTTGAGACTAAAGTGTGAGAGTGTGTTTGTGTGTATGTATATCTGTGTGTATTTTTAAAGGTTTCTTTGAACTGCCTTTGTGCTGACTAGGCAAAGCTCCTTGCCCATGCTAGTCACGGTTTAAGGAACTTTGAGTTAACCTTTTATATCGAATGAATCTTTTCATTTGGAAACCAATAAATCTCAATCTCTAGCCACCTTTTGTAGAACAGGCTGGGGCTTACCAAGGCAAGACTGAAGCTAATAATAAAGAAGAGATAAAGTTTGCCAAAGTTTTTTTTTTTCCTTTTTTCTTTTCTTCTTCTTCTCTTGTAAATAAAAGTTTGGAGATGTCAGCACTTGGGAAGCAATCCGGAGAAGAACTTGGATCTATGCATTGTTTCACAGTAAGCTTATTTACTTACATAGACTCTTCAAGGTTACAAACCCGAGAATGATTTATAGTTTTCCAACAAGTCATTCTTTCGGGCAGTTTTTAAGGTGGGGTTGGGGGGGGGCGGGCTTCGTGGTCCATATAGTATAATAATCAATGTATGTCTATGGGGAAGGAAAAGGGAGGGGTGCTGGAGTAGATGTGAAGATAACTAGAGTAAACATTAAAGACAATTGAGTTTCCCTCTCCAGGCTGGAGTTTGGGAGAAGGGGAATTTCTTCACATTTCTCGTACATTAAAAAGGAGGAGGGAGGGAGACAAAAAGAGAGATTTCTCAAATCAGTTTGGAGTTACTTCTTTATATCTGCCTTACCCTCTTACTACTGGGTGTAGAGTACTTTGAGATCCACCATTGCGTTTCATCTTTGATCGGGAGCGGACATTAGTAATCAATGCTCTGATATTTTTTTCCCTGTACTTATTTCCTGTCTGGTTTTTATCTGCTTCTGTGCACGTGTTCGTATTTACACCCCCATACACCTATCTTTAAAAAAAAAAAAATCGTATGTTTTCTCGCACTGACACATAACTCACTTTTTCCGACCAACCCCTCTTTTTTTCATTCTTTTTATATTTAAAGCCCGTCTGCTTTTCGCCTCCAAATTCTTCCCACCCAAGAATTATTAATTACTTTTACAAGGCGAGAGATTCTTAACTCCTAACGAAGTTATAAATCATTTCGGGCTGTACTTTATAATCAACGCTATCAATGGTGCTTAAATACAAAGCCTCTGCTTTTGGGAGGGGGGTTGCTACAAACTGAAGCGAATTTTACATTTGCAACAGAGAAGGTAAAAAAGGAGCTACTTCTGTTATTCAGGCAGATCTGCTGCAATTGTGTCGCCAAATAAAATGAACCAAGCGTGTCCGTTTATTGAAAAACGAGCAATTCCACCAAAAAAAATATTATAAATTACGTATAATCCAGGGTGAGGTCTAACACAAGACATCCCGCTGCTTTGCTTCCAGAGTGCCACATTTCCTAAGGTGGGGACTTCGGTTTATATTCGACCAGCAGCTCTAGGCACCCAAGACTAATATAATAGAAACACCCCAAAATAACAGCCCAGAAACTTGGCTTCATTCTCTGAATGTAACCGGATTTCTTGGACCTGAGCATCATCAAGGCTTAATTATGTGCCTGCAAATAACCAGTTTTTCCCTCTCTCTCTGAAGACCTAATAGGTTGTTGTTTATCAGAGGGCAGTTTAAGGAAGCGCCCCCCTTCAATCATCGCATTGAAAATGTTATTCTTGCAAACCTTCAATACACGTTCCGTCCAATACCACTTGAGTTTTAATCTTAATTATATTAAGTGAAGTACCGGGCTGTCGTTGGCTTGAACGGGATTCATTAAGCCTGTCCATTAAAGGATCGATTGCTAATATCTGTCCTCTCTCAATATTCACAATATGCCTTATCTCACGCGGGGGCCGCTGGGCCTCCTTTTTAATGCAGAAATGATGGACCGCGGTGCAATAACTTTCCGGCCAGTCACCTGCAATTCGGGGTGCACCCAAGAGACGCCAATGCAGATGAGCCGATTTTTAATTATGATTAGGAGGCGCCCCTGCAAAAGGGAATAAACGGGGCTGGGGGTGAGGAAGGCGCATCAATGCAATCTTCCCTGGCGATCCCGAAAGAAACAAGTGGTTGAGACAACCAAAGTGATTTGTCATAAAAGCCGAAAAGAAGGGGGGGGGGGAATCAGATCTGCTGATCCAACCTGCTTCCCCTTTGAAGCAAATAATATCCCATGCTGGCTGTTTATCAGGCAAGATCTGCAAGCCACGCCTATGCTTGGCGATGACACCCAATTTCTCTATTCAAGTTCCCCCTCCTTCACCCAAATAAAAATAGACCCACAGCCTGCTTCCAGGCTCCCTGTATAACGCGGACTCAGAGCCCCCGGGCCTTAAGGAGATTGTATTTGTGCACATGACACCTTTTGTCTTGGCCTGCGGAGCGCCTGGCTTTTCAAACAGAGCCGAGAAACAGTTCAGGGTCACGGGCAATTTCCAGCCCCATTGCTATAAAAGTGGGGGTGGAGATGGTGAACCTGCAAAGCGAGCCCACGATCCCCAAACGCCAGGGAGGTCATATTCAGAGCCCCAGAGAAGGCATTGGAGGACCCTGGATTGGCTGGAAAGACACCTCCCCTTGGCAAATCTGGTGACTTTGGTTTGGGGGGCAGGAGGGTCACTTTGGTCAAAAAAATGAGTCATGCTTGCCTAAAGGAAACCCGCATTTCAATCACATCACCTGCCTGAAACAGCATTTTGATGCAACAGCCTCCTTGCCCAGAGCTGCTGGGGTCCTCTGCCCCTTGCTCTTGCCCACCGTGTGCTAAGATGCCCATTGGGACGGTGGGACTTTGCAGGCGGATCCGAATCCCTGCCTAGCTGCCCTCCAGTGTCCAGTGTCAACTCCGACGTCAGGAAGAGGAGCCTGGACAGCTTAAAAAGTCCTGAGAGGACGGTTGTTGGGCTCCTTTGTAAAAGAAAGGGGGGGGGGGGAAAAAGAAAATTCTTTCCGGCCTCTCTGGAGCTCTGATGCTAAATGTAGGCAAGGATGTTAAAAAAAAAAATGAAGTGTTTTTAATCTTTCATTCAATTGTGTTTCTTCTTACTCGGGGTTGTTTACATCTAACGAGCTCCCACATCCCATCGATTAGACTCTGCAAAAGGCACCTATTTTTCTGAGACTGCTGCTTCCAAGTGCCATCATCTGTGGGAGTGTGAATCTGTTCTCGCTATGTTTGTGCCCTTCAGTATTTCTGAGTGTGTGGGCTTTTTTTTTTTCCCTTTTCTTTTTGGTATAAATTAACCCAGATTAAAGCCGGCAGATCGCTCCCACGATTCTCACTCCCCGTTCCTTGATTTTGCAAACTTTCCTGCCACACCAGCAATGTGGCAACACCTGTTTCCTATGCGCTGCGACGCCAGAAAAACCCACCAGACCCCAGCCATTTCGCTTTTTCCAGGGATGACGTGAATGCAGAGAGAGGGGGGAGAAAGCAGATGCAAAGAGGTTACATTTTAAACTTTAATTTGCCTTGTTCTCCTAATAGCCTGTGGAGACGAGAGAGAATGGGCACTTCCCCCCGCCCCAGCTAGCTTGTCCCTGGCTGCTTTTGCTTCCAAGCCCCACCAGCTTTCCCGGCACTGCTCAGTTCAAGTTGCGACGTTGGCTTTTCAGACCGGGGCGTTCACTGCACGCTGGTGGCGCGCTGCTCCGGTTCCAATTCGGAGTGAGGGTCGCGCCACACCGCTTGGCTGCAGGGTGGCGGGCGCCTTGGAGGACGACGCCAGCCACCTCTTAAGGCCACTTAAACCTCTCAGGCAAACCGCAAAGCGGCCAAATGTTCCTCCACTCCCCACCCTCCTGCTCCCCGTCCTTAGCTCTGCACCTTGCATCGGTGCAGCCACCAGCCGGACTCAACGAGGCCCGACAATGCTCTGCTGCCCCGCAAGGCTGATCTTTTCCCAGCTCACCGACTCGCCTCTCCCTCGAGAGGGCTTTGCTGCAAGCTGCCTTTTGCCCTAGTCCAGGCCCAGCAGCGCCCTCAACCAGGCCTGATGTGGAGTCTTTGAAATAAGCGTGTGATCCTAAACTAGGTTATTAATTATAAGATTGGGGAGGAAGGGATGGGGGGAGCACAGGGGAGATTAAAACGACGAGGCACCTGAATTTGCATGTTCCCCTGCAAGGAGGACAGGAGGGCTCGTTGCTAAACGGTGGAAATCGGGGCTGAGAGGGGGAGGCTGCCACCTGGATTCCCAGCGCGGCTGTTTCAGATTAAAGGGCAGAGGCCAGGCAGCCCCGGAGGCCGTTTGGGGGTCCCTTGACCAGGCCGATCCAAATGCTCAACGTTTCCCTGGGCAGGAGGGATCCTTTGCTCTTCAATGAACCCATCCGACAGGCTAGGTGCGGCGCCGAGGAAACGCTTGGCGGCCACACCCTACTCCGCATTGAGCTCTGGATTGAAATCGGTGTCACTCGGTGGCTTGAAGAAGGACACAGGGTTCAGTCCATCTCCCCCTCCCCATTTAGCAGCGCCTCGCCAGCAGCTGCCTGAGCTGGCCTGGCTTGGAGAGGTGCCTCCAGTACGCCTATGATCCCTGCCCTGGGGCTGAGCCCCCTTGAAACGCGACCCACGGCTTGTCCGCCGCCTGCAGAGGATGCTCCGGTGCGTGTGAGTCGGGGTCGGCTCCGGGGCGTTTGCAAGCAATGGCCGAAGTGGGGCTCCTTTGCAGCTGGGGGGCGGCCAGACCCTCTCTCCCGGGACCTGGGGGTGTCGGCTTCCCCCTGCTCTTAACAGGTCCCCTCCCCCGGCACCCGCTTCATTTAAAGGGGGCAGCCAGCCCCTTCTCTTACCCCCCCCCCCCTTATTTCTGCCAAGGGTCGCAGGAGCTTTTTCCTGCAAAACGGACCAGCTCTTTGCTTCCTCCAGGGAACAGAGGCCGGCCCAGCCAGCACTTCTCCCCCCAGCCGTGATGTCTCCCGTCCTATTTATTTATGAATGAAGAGAGGAGTTTGCTTCTTGCCTCGCAGGCCTCAGAGTGCATCATCCAAGGAGGGGTGAGAGGCGAGGCCAAATGCAGATCTCTGGATTTTCCCTGGGTTTGTCCTTTTTCTCTCTCTGTCAGACCAACGCTCTAATACGATCTATAGATATATAGATAGCTACACCCCCCCCCCAACCCCAAAACCTCGAAATATTCCCGGGGAGCAGAAACAGAGCGAAGGACTCAGGCCTGTGTCAAAGCAAAGCGGTGGCTTTCTGCATGGTGACTGCTAGGGACTTACCTCTACCCCCCCCCCCCTTTAAATTTTGCACAATGTGTGTTCATTCTCCAAAAGCAGGTTGTAGAAAGAAAGAGACACACATGCACATTTTCCTGGGCTCATCCAGTCCCCAGTTGCTTAGCATTTCCTACAGCCTGAGCAGCTCTTCGTCTTTTTAGGTTGTGGCAAAGTCACTTTCAAGTAGGCACCACCTCGAAGGGAAAAGTCTCTAGATCCGCGAATATTTCCTCCTCCCCTCTCACCCCCCACAAAGTTTGATGCTCGTTCTCCAAAAGGGCCTCCGCAAATTGATAGGATGTGAACATAATTAATAGGCAGAATATGCAAAAACCTTTGCGGTGCTCTGGGTGCCTGTGAGGGGCTGAGATAGCCTGATGCCGCTATTAATGGTTAGTTTTTTCCTTTGCCATTTTTAATGGACCCAGTTTTCCTCTCTCTCTCTTTCTCTAATCCAGGCATCATTAGCAACCCCCTCTGGCTACATGTTTTGGATCAGCGAAACATTATGACACCGTTGTAATACAAACTCCACTGACTTGCTTTGCATCTTGTCGTAGGAATTGCAACAGCAGTAAAATCATTTAAAAAAAAAGTCTCCGGGCATCAAATTGCGAGTAAAAGGGAACTCTGTACCCGGAAAGAAAGAAAACAAAACCAAACCAAACCAGACAAGCTACTAACTGTCCTGCGAGCTTCTGGTTATGTCGGAATTTCCCTGCCCAAACTGAGGTTAAAATCATTTTCCCCCTATTTTTTTTCCCAAGCATCATGAAAGTTTTCGTGTTTCCTTCACTAAAGCCGGCCACGGTGCCTTGGAAAGCTTTACAATTAAGGCAACTGGACTTTGCCTTTTCTCTCTATATTCATTAAAAAGCTGAACCACCGTGCAATTCTCTCTCCTCCACCTGTCTCAGCTTTTTGGTTACATTGTCTCTATTTAAATCCCCAACTTCCCCCCTTCTGTTCTGTTGTCTTGGAAATAGTTGCAAAATATTAATGCTGGGAGAAGGGAAAGAGGGAAAGTCACCCAGAGGGAACCCAGTTACTCGCCAACTAACTTTCTACACTTTCTGGTAAAGCCAAAGGGCTCTTAGTCGCTGTCTGTAGTCTCGGAATAACACGGCGATGGTCTTAATCAATACTTAATAACATTGTTTCACGCTAAACTACTGACATGTACAACGGGAGCCCCCCGGGCTTTTCTGTGAAGGAAGGCGGACAGTGATGTGCGTTTGAGACCCAGGCCATTGCTTTCTAGCCAAACCAAGGGTTGCGACGGTCAAAAAGTTGCTTTCTGGCTCCACTCTACGGCTTCCCCACGTGTTAACCCTTTCCGAGGCTGGTAGCTCCAGAGGAAGGCTCGGCTTCTCAGATTAAATACAAATTTGAACAGAAGCACACCGCCGTGGCCATGCAACAACGACCTGTGGTGGTTCAAAACCACAGTTTCCTGGAGTGCTTTGCAAATGTGTCTCTGACCTTGTCTCATTTGATACAGTTTCTAATGATTTACACCCCCCCCCCACAAAAAATCAAGAGGTGAAAAAATGTGTCTATTTTGTATCTCTTTTTTATGTCTGACATTTGCTCAAAAAATTCTCCTTCTTTGGCCACATGGGATAAATGAAATTATAGAAATGAGGTCTGATTTATTTACTCGAATTTACTTTATTCAGCTGGATAAAGAGATTGGGAGGGGGACTTGCAAACGAGGAAATGTAATAATGGGTACTTATTGAGCTAGCTCAATATTTTTTTGCTCTGATATTTGCGTTATTTGTCTCAGTTAGAACAAAATAGCTAAAGACCACCACTGCAGCTTGATCCCAGAATGCAAAAGACACTTCCCATGCCATTGCGTGACTGAATATAATTATTTGATTTTTTTTTTGCACGTCTAATTGAATATGCACGTCTCCTCTAGCTGTTTGTGTTACCAGATAACTTTGCATTCATTCCCAGGAGGTTAGTTACCTTCAAAATAAAAAAAAAATCGGGTCTTAAATTATAGGCAAGGTGAGAAAAACTAGCTGTTGTTTTATATCTCATGTTAAACATTGCAGCTTGTGTTACAACTTCAGTCTTTGTGAAACTGTACACGCTGGTTTTGTCTTTCTCTTTCTTTTTCACGCCCATTCTGATACTAAGGAAGATGCTGAGCAAAGATACAATGTCTCTGAAACTATTAGTAGGGAGTACTTTCGAGTGTCCTGTTCTATTAGGTTTCTGATTATGAAAAGTAAGTGTATTCAAATATCACTATTATTGTATTTTCTGCCTTGCAGTTATAATTGAAGCAGCAAGGTGGCGCTCTAAGGTGAGGAAGAGTGCCTGATATACAGAAACCCATTAGCACGAGTTCTGTAATGGAGTTTGTGGAAGAATACAATTAAAACTAGGCATTTGAAAAGAAAAGACATAATAAACCAAACAAATGTTAAAGTAGTTTCCTACCAATAAAGCCCAGCAAGTTGAGGCTATCACTAGTCAGTAGTTAGAACGAATCTAAGTAAAGTGTGTTGCTAAGAAATTGCCTCTAGAAATATTTGAGCCTTATATAGCTCCTAAATACCCAGTTAACATTTGCAATATTTGGTCCATTGCGTTCAAGACATTACAATAGATCAGGGATATTGGAGTGATATTTATTGCATCTCTGACTGGGAAGAGGAATGGTGCATGTGAAAGCTGTTGTGTGCACATACATAGTGGATTAAAACCAAAAGCTATGTCGGTTCAGATTTGTGGCTTGCTAAATGGAGATTTATGTTTCCAATAATTTGAATGAAGTTCGGAATCTATCTTTTATGTTCGTATTGGTGACTAGTATTTCACAGAGAGGAAAAAAAATCAAACCAAGTAACGCAAAAGAGCAATCGATATATTTTTGTTAGAAATTCATTTCTGAGGTATTACTTTTTTCAAAAGCTACATTCGTGCCAGTTCAGCTTGGTTGAATGGATATTCATACACATATGAAAAAATATCTTCAGCCTTTTATAAGATGTTTTAAAAATAAAGTATCAAGCCATGCCAAATATAAATCCCAGCGATCTCATACACACACGAAACTAAGCGATTTTAATGTGCCCAGTTAAGTTTCTGTATTACTTGATGTGTCGTCTTAGTCAGAATTTCTTTTTAATGTATCTCTTTGTTTGTATTAAAGCAGGTCTAAGCCAGTAGAGCCAGGTTATCTTTACATGTCCGTCCTTTGCAGCAGAATATTTACAAGATTATTAAACGCTTTCAAAATGATTAGTTTTGCCTTTAGTTAAGCAAATAAATGTCCTAATAATGCACGAAAAATGTCAGTGCAGTAAACCTACATCAAAGCTTTGCTCGTGTGTTTCATTGCCTGTTTTAAACAGAGAGAGAAAAAATTATACCTAGCTAAGCCGCTGGGTTTTGGGCACCACATGTATATATCATACAGGCTGCCTTATAATTTGCTCTGAGTGCTCTTCTTCCTCCTTTTTCCTCACACTTTCTCGCTTTTCTGTCACTTTTGCAGCCCGAACTGCTGATTTTATTTTACTCCTAGCATTGGAAGTGTAGGTAACTAGAGGAGGTCAGACCATTAGGAATGTTAACGTCGAGACAAAGAATTATAAACATGATCTAAAAGTCTTTCTCAATTCATTTCTTCAAGGGTTTTATTTGGTTTCAGTGATGAAAAGTGACAGTTCTGAAATAGACAGCTTTTAAAAGTAATGAAGTCAGATGACGCCTTAACCTGTCGATTGCTATAAATCAACTTGGAAAAAGATGAATGAACAATATTACTCGCCAGGTTAACTAGTAGTTAAAACAGGACAGCAATGTCCTTTTCGACTGCTTTTATTAGGGAGCCTCGGAGGAAAAGATGTATTTCAGTGATCCGCTGTGTAAAGCTGAGCAGAAGAGGAACTTTTATATTTTCGCTTTGATTTTCAGAGGCCTTTGAAAGCAGCCACTGCCTGGTTTATGCACGTATTAAGGCCAAGCTAATGTGACTAACCATTCCACCTCTGCAGGGCATGCCCTTGGTGACATTTCAAAATAAATGTGGGCCGTTGCATCTCTCTCACCTGGCTAAACTGGTACCAGAATATTGCTAAGAGAGGTATCAAAGGTAGGAGCAGCGAGACGACACTTTTAAGGAAACAAGTTGTCTGGTATAGCAAAGAGCTTCTTTCATTGCATGTTTTCCAAACCGGAATACATCCTGCGAGTCTTCGCCTGCATTGCTGGGGATCCCTTGCAGTCCTAAAAACAGTGCAAAGGTAATAAATTAATGCTGGTATAATGAACCGTGTGCTGTGTTCACCTTTGCTCAAAGGTTTCTTCTGCAGCATCCCCCTGTGCTAGTCTGAGAGTCCATTTCCCTCTCTGCTGAGCAAAACAGACCAAAGTCTAGCTGTGAAAAATGCGAACTGTCCAGAAGTGTCACCCTCTGAGCTTAAAACAAACCAGCCAGTCCCCAAACTTCCTTGGCTCATTGCAACCGCAGATATTTTCAGTATTTTTGTTGCATTCTCTGCGCTCGTTCAAGCCAGCGTGGAAAATGATTTTCAATACATGAATTAGAGGGCGAAATAATTGAACTGATGTTCAGCATGTAACACTGCGTTGTGAAGTATGTTTTCAAAAAGATAAGCCAAGTCCATTTATTTGCGTCCATTTCTTATCACTCTTATCTTTCCGCGTTTTTCATTTCTTCAGCGTTGTTAATGAAGCTCAGATCCTTGGATGGGGAGAAATGCGCCTCTACCTCTGTCTTTAAACTGTGGTAATATTGGAACTGGGGTAGTGTTTCTGAAATGCACCTATTAAACATAAATAAATGTCCATAATGGGAAAAAAAGTTTTTGCTCATAGTCTTCTATTGATGATTATCGATTTTACGCATGTCTGGGAGCTCTGACTTTTACAGCAAACGGGGAACAGAGAACTAAGGGAAAAGACAGTCTAATAATTTAAAGGGGACCTCTTTTTTTTCACTTTTTTTTTTACCATTGAAAAGCTTCATTTGGAGCTAGTCAGACAACTACACAACCTCGCCAAAGCTGAACCTATTCCACAGCTCTTCAAAAGTTGCTCCATCCTTCAAAAGATTCAGAAGAAAATATACTTCCCCGCCCCGCACTTTTCAAACAATTGATCCCTGCACAGGCAACTTTCAAAAATAATATTTTCATTTCGTGGGAGCTTTGGAAACAGGTGAAATATTTCCATACACGTTGGCAGGCAACTGAGGATATTTCCTTTCCCAACTTTCTCTCTCCCGGAAATCAAATAATAAACATGGGAATAAATTCTCTTGCATAGTTCTGTCAAAGTGATCATCTATTGTTATGCTCCCATCCACTAATCTGCCTTTTCTTTCTAATTTAATATTTTCTTGCAATCGCTGCTTCTCTTTCCTCTTGTTCAATAGCAAGTCGTTATGAAAACGGCTGAGATATTAATTGTAAAATGGAGATTCACACCGTGATCACACACCGATAGAAATAAATACTTTTTCTGAACTTCCCAGCACCTCACAAAGAGCCCGAATTTTGATCTGCAACATTTCCCTGGGAAGTCTGCAAATGAACTATTGGAGAGCTTTAGTATACATCATGAATTCTCTTTAAGGAGTGCTAGATTGATGGTCCTTGGTGATGGTCCACTTTAATTTTGGACTCAGAGCTGTTTGAGAAAGCTGGCAGAGCCCATTACAACACAACCTTGTGCCCCAAAGCTTAAAAGGGGTTTAAGAAATCCCCTCAACCCTCCATAACAAGCAGGGACAGAAATGAGAGCTGCAGTTTGCAACTACTTCAGGGTAATTTCGAACGGGTTGGCTTTGGTTTATTATATTTCGCCCAGGTGAAGGGGAGAAGAGAGGCGAAGAGTCATTTTAAGATCTTAAGGAGAAAGCCAAGCAATCAGGGCGAAGTTCTTTTTTATTTCTCTGCCCCCTCAACTTCAAATTGAATTTTTAGCTGGAGCCCCGGCGGTGGAGCTGAAGATTGGCCATCTGAGTGGGTTTGTCTGCTTCAGCAGATCAAGAAGGGGGGAGGCCAATATGCACACTGCGAATTTGTTCCCTTGGAGCGACGGTGTAAGTAAATCCTCGGAAAATGTCACACAGCTCTGCACCCTTTTGGGCAAAAGTTTCCAGAGGAGCCCGAGGGGCTGGTTTTTCTGGGTAGGGACCCGCACAGAGCGGGGGGGATCCCGTCCTTGGCTGGAGCCTGGAGTCTGGGGGAATGTGAGCCCGAAAATAATCTACACGTGTGGACATACACCACTCCCTTTTCCGATAGTGTTACCAAACGCGTTTAAATTAATTAGGCTGAGCGGTAAGGCTGCTAATGAGACTTCAGTGGGAAGCTAAAAAAGGAGCTCAGGGCAGGTAGCATGAGAGCTGCCTAGGTAAGAAGGTCATGCCCCCCCCCATTTTTGGGGGGGGGGGTTGACTGCTAGAAATACCCAAGGGGGGGTGAGAGGTGTTTGCTTTCCCTCCAGCATTGCCTCACTTTAAAGCCGGTGGGCAAGTGTTTAAGGGAAAGCTTCTACTCCCAGCCAGCCACCGAAGGGGCAGGATGCCTTGTCAAGTGGGAAGGGTCACTTTAACTCCTTTTTACATTGCAACAATGAGCCAAACCGAAGCGAGCCGGAGCGATTCCCGCCCCCCCCCCCCCCATGCATCGACCAAGACGTTGGGGAGATAATTAGATTATAAGGAGAATTAACGTTGCGTTATTGATTTCCGTGTAAATCTAGCTACAGAGGGAAGGGGAGCTGAAAGCAACGAGCTGCAATTTTTTTTCCCCTTAATTGCTCGGATCTCGCGAGAAACCTGGGAGAGTTTGACTAGGGGATGAGGGAGGGTGGGGAAAGAGGCAAAGTTGCGCTGGAAAAATCGGAGGGGGGAGGTGGAGTTTCCCCCTGTTGCAGGATCCTGTTACCTTGTTGCACTGGAGTGGGATTTTTTTTTGGGGGGGGGGGTGCAATGCAAAGGCCAGGTTTAAAGAGCGTGCCCCAAAGTTGCCACGGGTGTGCCCACTTCCCATCCCTCCCCACTCCCCTGGGTTTTGGGAAGAGCTCTAGGATACCCCACACACAGGTGAATGAATTCAGTTTAGCAACTCCGGAGTCAAAAAGCAAAACGTTGGCATTGACCTTTTTATTAATCCCCCCCCCCCAAAAAAAAGGGGGGGGTATGATTTCTGCCATCTGGCCCAGCCGAAGTTTTGGCGACCAAAAAGAGCCAATCCGGAGTCAGGTGAAACACCCTCCGACTCCTGAGCCCAAACCAGCGGCCAGCTGTTGGCTCAGTTTGCAGCCCGGTGGCTTCGCAGTTTTCCTCGGTGGGTGGGTTGGGAGGGGACAAGAGCCCCCCTTTCCCCCGCGGTGGGGGCGAGGGGGCCAAGTGAGCGCGCTCCTGGCCCTACTTTGGGACACTGATAGCTCAATGAGGTAAAACCCAAACTCTGCTTCATTATCTAGCCCAAAATGTAATTTATACCGAGGGATGGCTGTCCGCTGCGATTTTCATCATTTGCTGAGAGCCCTCACACTTCATACTTTGCTTCAAAGTCCGTCCCCCCCCTTAAAAAAAGAAAGAGAAAGAAAGAAACGAGGGCATTTGTACTAAATTGCCCAACGCTAGTGTGATAACTGTCAAAAGTTTGACATCAAAGGGAACTGATATTATTCAGTTACCAGAGGAGCTGTCTGTCCAAATAAGAATATCTTAATTACTGAATCACAACGGTAGAAAAGGGAACAGATCTGAAAAGGAGAGGAGGTGTGGGGAGGGGGGGCGCTTTTCAGTCTGTTCCTTTCTGATGAACCATCTATATTAGGGCCACTGTGCGATTCTTAATCATGTTTAGTGGTTTTACCCTTTCTCTCTCCTCATCGGTCCTCTGAACTTTATAACTATATGTAAACACGTTGTCAGTTTGAAAATAATCTGCTCTGGGTTCTTATTAGAAGAAATTTCAATCTCCAGTTCTAGATTAGGCAGTCTAGTTTTCTCTATCAGTGAATGGACTGGGGTTTCTTGGACAATAATGTGCCAATTGTTGAGGGTTTGTGACCCATAAAATGTGAGGGTGACTATTCTGGCTTTGGTATGTAATTATGCAAAACACTTTCTATAAAGGCTTGCCATCTGATCTAATGACAGTTCCTGCAGTCTATTTCAAAAAGGGAGGGTCTATGTATATACAGCTCCTGAGAGAAAGAAAAGTAACATTTTGTTTTAATACAAGTTTTATGGGAAAAAATGGATAAATACAGAAACATCTGAACACATAGGCAGGCGTTTTCGAGGCAAATTAAACTAATGATGAGTTATTTTAATAAGTTAATCATAGCAACAGAACGACTCTATGGCCAATTGGAGGGGGAAAGTAATGTGAAATCTATAAAGATATCGCCCGCCTAAAGACACCTTTGCAAATATTTAAAGATTATCATGTAAATAGACCACCGTGTCGCATGGGAGTGGAAGTTGGGAGCCCAGAGGTGCATTTTAAAGGCATCAATATCCTGGAGCACTAAACAGCTGGGAAGTTCTTAAGCATTTCCTCAATTCCAGATTTTAAAATTGAAAAATAAAAGTGATGATCTTTAATTCCAATTACTGATCTTACCTGACCAGGTCTGTTTAAATAAACCTAGCATTCTGGATGACAGCGATCAGGAGGTTTGATGCACAGCCTTTCGCCTGCTAAATTAAATGCCAGGGTCCAACGCTATCAGATCCTGCTCTTTTGAAAGATAAACAAACTAGGAGGGTACAACGTGCAGTGAAACAGGTGCATGGGAAGCCACTGGCACCTAGAAAGTTAGAGAAGTCTCTGGGGAAAATAGAAAGACTTTGATCTTCTGGGGTTGCTACCAAATGACAACTTATTGCATCACAGGACAGTGTTGTCAATATACTCCAATGTAAATAGCCTCATGAAGATGAATAAGAAATGAAATACACGAATAATTCGGATTGCAAGGGTCTAGTTGTACAGGCTCTCCACATAGCTAGCTAGCAATAGAAAGTAAATAAAAGTTACAATCCTATATCTCTACATAGCCATGATGTGTGTCCAGTGTATATCTCCCCAGAGTTTTGATGTGTTTCTAGTGTGACACATTTAATTCCCCTGTGAACTAAAGTAATAAGATTTTTTAAAAGGGAGAATAAACAAACTATCCACATGACACAGAGGAAGGTGGAATTGATAATTAGAAGCAAAAAAGGCTCAGGTAGCTATGATCTGAAATTAAATGTGATGTTTAAGACGGCTCTTTTGTAATGTAGGCAAGATTTCAGATTCATACACATAATAAACACTCAGGTTGTCATCTGGAGGTGCAAATCTGAAAGATATTCCAACAAATGAAGTGCTGGCAGAGAGAGGTATAAAGGGATCTACGTCTGTCAGGGGTCAGACAGCCTGAGATTGCTTCTAGAGATCTTTTGAAAATTTCACACGATTGAAGGCTTAGGGGCTTTGCTGCGTTCGCATTTCAAACTCAGATCAGTGGGATCACAATCAAAAATAGAGGTCTGGAGAATTTTGATGCAAGGATGGCCACAGGCTTCAGTGATTTTTTTTTTCTCCCTGAGACAGACACCCTGACATGACTATGATCCCTGGGATGACAGAGTTGTCAGAAAAGAAAGAGAAAATTGCATCTTGTCTTGTAACTACCTATCAGTCAAAAGGAATTTAGGGTCCTCTTTCTTTAAAAGACAGAGGCGAGAGAGGGGGAGAGAGCCAGACAGAGAGATGACGCTTTCCTACCAAGCTCACAAAAGTGAAGACTTTTTTTTTTGTGATTTATAATTAATGTTCCACACCTAGACGTTTTTCTAAGCTTTCCTTTTTATTTCCCCGCTGCCAGCAGAATGATTTCCTCCAAGTTTCAATTCCTGATCAATGTATACTCCCTCCAAAATGCGGTTTTGCTCACATTGACTTCTTTAAAATATATTTGACATTAGTTTTCATTTTTAATTGAACTCAGGGTTCTAGGTTTTGCTACAAATATGCCAGATCATCATTGTTTCGTAAATATGCAAACATTTTCAAAAGTCAGTGTGCTGTGCTGTGCATTTAGTAGGTTAAGAAAGTCAGCATATCAGTGTGGGTAAAATAGATATATAACAAGTGTCCTGCCAAGAACTTTGCAATGGTTAAGGAGGGGGAAACATATGTAGAAAAGGGGTACGCTGCGTGCAAAAGGCTTCAATATACTCCCTGGATAACGTCTGGGGGAAAGGCAGGTGCCACAGCAAGTTTCTGATAACCTTAATGATTTTAAATGAATTGATATTGATTTTCTGAAGATAATTGAAAGAAGTTAAACGCAGCGATTTTTAAATATTGTGCTGGTTAAAAAAAAATCACCATGGGTAACTTTGACACATGTACGAGGAGTTTTTGGAAACAGAAATTGGGGGTATACTTTTTTCCTAATTAGCTCAAGGCCAGAGATGTAGGAGAACTCAGATAAAGTCAGTTATCTCTGTCACACATTAGAAACCGTTAGGTGCTATGCGAGGAATAAAAGTTAAGCAGGAACATAAAATATGTGGTGGTCCACCTCACTGCTTGATTTTTGTTTATTTTAGCCTTTTGCTAATTTGCTTCTATAGCTGCATGTTCTTTATTAGATGACAAAAGACAGGAAAATAGAAAAAACCCTCTAGTTTTAACAGATTTACGAGATGGAAGCAATGATTAAAAACGCAGATGACTGTTTGGATGAAAAAAGATACGGAAAAAACAGCTGTAGAGAAATCTATATATTTTTAAAAATCCCCATAAATAAATAAAAGCAAAATGATCGCATGCAAAATAGGGAACATAATAAGGTTTTAATTTCTTAAATTACCATTAGAAAGTCTATTAAGATTTTATTTTTAAAAAGCTTTCCTATCTCTCTCTCTCTGCTCCCGCCCCCTTCATCCTCTCCTTGCAATTGACAAAGACACCTTTGGTAGACTGACATCCTTGTAATTAACACAATAGAAAATGTGTGTATTTTTTACCATCAAAAGTAACTAGATAATTAACAAATAACCCATAATTATCTATAGATCTCACCTTTCCTAAATGAGGATTGACATTTTAAGGAGAACAATAAAATTTAACACTCAACTTGCAACAAAAACAAAACACAAAATACCCTCCAACTTTTGAAAGATGTCTTTGATGTGCGTTGTCCTTTGGCGTGAATGTTTATGAAAATGTCACAAACGTAATTTTGCAGAAATTTGATTTAAGGTTAAACATCCGAAGGACTTGACAGAAAACAATACGTGTCTTCAGAGATGCCTTCCCCTAGTAGAATTTGAGAAATACTTCTTCAAAAGGTTATACAGCATTAGGAGGATTCGTAGTTTGGGAGTTTCATGCCAACATTTTCGTTCAGATGTAACAGAGTTTTCAAGATATTGTAGTAATAAGTAAGATCTTCGGAAACTCCATTTTAAATTGAGAGGGGAAAAAATAGGACTCAACAACGAAGGAGAAAGAAACAAGTAATATTAAAACAATGTTTTGGATTCTGCAGGAAAATACAGGAAAGCAGACTCTAAGATCGAAATTTCCTTTCTGGAGAAACAAAAAGTATTTTTTTCCACACACAAAAATTTCATTTCAGGCTTTATCCTGCTTTCTTGTTTCCTGAAGTTTTTAACTGAGCAAAACTATATTTTGGGAAGCAAATCACAATTTTCTGCAAGTTTAAAAAACTATAGAGATATAAACGTATAGCTAAAGGCAGATATAGATATAAATAGTCTGGGCAAGCGTCATAGGTGTGCTGTTTGTGTCTGTCAGTGTGTGTAAAATCGTTGTTATGAAACAATCAAATCAAATTGAAATACAAGGAAATAGCACCTCTGGGGCTGTGGGTTGAAACAGAAAATAAAGTTAATATGCATTCAGAAATCCGAGACAAAGACAAATATCAATGAAAACGAACTTTCCAAAACGCAAATAATTTTTTTCTGCCTTATAAAAAAATTGTGAGAAAGTGTAATGCTCACATTTTTGCTATGTAACTGGGAAGATTTGGGACTGCTTGAAAACTGCAACATTGAACACAAAAGTTGTCCCTTTAACAGCAGTTTGGTTGCGATATTTAATTTGCTAATTTTTTTTATGCTTCCTCCAGGTTATTAAGGCTGTTGTGGAAGATGAGACTCATGGAGAGTGGTTTTCTTTAAAAAATACTTTTAAAAACTCTATATTGTCCTTTAAATACTTCAAGTGACCCCTTTGACTTGAGTTGTTGTGACCAGATTTTTTTTATTTTTTACATACATTTGGGTCAATAAGTTTTACAAATCATGAGGGAGGGGAAAAAAAAACCAAAAAAAAAAAAAAAAACCAACAACAACAACCTACCAAGAAGTCAAAACCAACTAACTAATACTTTTGCAAAGAAATTGATTCCCTGGAGCAGCTATAGCCTAGATCAAGGATAAGAGCAAGGGGCACGATCCTGCTTTCCTTGCCTAGAAAATACTTCTGGATCTAGCCCTAGTTTTCTCTTTTTTGTTTTTGCTGCTGTTAATATCCTAGTCCAGAATTTCTTTCTGCCATTTGGAGTTGCTGGCCATCCAGTTCCCATTACTTGATGGGTTAAAGCCACTCAATGCAACCGTGCCAATAAACCTGATAATAAAAAATAATTGCAAACCAGGCATCCCATGGATTCCCAGACACGTGTAACTGTCTTTTCTGCACTGATCCATGAACTTAAAATAATGACCCGGGGGTGCTGAGCAGACAGTTGTCGCTGTTCCCATTTACAGGCTCTTTTGCTGACCCTACACTCAAATTTCGAGGCCCGATCCACCACTTCTTAAGTCAAAACACCCCCCCCGTCTTGTTTCTACTGCTTTTTCCATCAGAATGAATCCCTAGTAACTCCACTGGAGTCAAAGAAATCCTCCTGCTCCTACCGAGCGTTTTGGTCGTGCAAAGAATGGAGGGTCGGGGAACAAAATGTTTTTTAGCAGCTACAGACTGGTGCTTTCCCAAACGGACGAGATAAAAAGAAACAGTTACACTTGTTGGAATAAAAAGAGAGGGGAAAAAAAAAAAGCACCTCCAAGCGTTTAAAATGCTTTTTCATAGACCCCCAAAGTAAATTAAATCCGCTTTAAATCTTCTGAATTGCAACTAGAGACGGCAGCTCGTATTAATTGAAATGATAACTGGGGCTGAGTTATGGGGACTTTTCCTTGAGCTTTTCAAGTGGATGATTTAGGACCACAGGCTGTGTACAGCGTACAGAGCTGATCAGCAGTGCCTCCCTTTTGCTGATGCTGGGGTGTCAGGGGATGTTCAGTAAAGCCTACGAAGGTCTCCAATGTATCAGTTATTCAAGGCATAGCCTAGCTATATTGGAAGATGTAGAAGTATGTATGCCAAGTTCCAAAAGGGCAGCCCTGTTACTCTAGTTCAGTAAAACAAACGAGGAGTCCTGGGGTACATAAAAACTAACACATTTATTTATTTCATGTATGTATATTTTGGTGGCTAATGCTCTGTATCTGTCTGGGGGTGTCTTAAACACGTGGGCACACACAAACACATGCATGTCTTCTGAGTGGACTGGATTTGCCCTTCTGGCCTCTTAATTACCATCGCTACTTCTTTAGGGCAAGGGAAACTAAAAATTATCCCCCAGCAAAAATAGTGCTCTGTAGATTTCAGGCGATCTTCAAATTGCACCTTTTAGGGTTTATGATTTCTTGCCAGCATCTCAGTATGTTTCTGTTTAGATATTACTAAGCTCCTTGAAATTAATTAACCTGTGGTCAGCAAAAAAAGAAAAATAAAGTAATACTGGTTAAGCTACAGCCCTCTGCAACGTTTGCTCACAGTTAGTCACAGAATTTTCCAGCTGGGAAGATGATGTACATTATTTACTATAATTGACATGCTGTTGTAGCACCTTTCAAGAGGAAAAGTGATACATGACAAAAGTTTAACTGACGCTGGGCTCCACATTTTTTTTCTTATCTGGAATGAAAAACTTCACTCGAGTCATTACATTCAGAAAGACTCCTACTACTGGCCACTTAGGTCTGTCTTTAATGTTGCTGTGCAATTTGATTTCCTTTGTAATGGCGGCGGCAGGGAGTTAATGTCGGAAGATCCCTAGGTAAGGTGCAGGTGGGGTAACCTAGCCAACAAAAGCCAAACATTTCCTCCAGTGATTGGAAAACGCATCTAAAAGGCAGCTAACTTCTGAGAATTAGAGTAAAAACAAAGACATCTCATTGAAACCTGTTAAAGTCACCGTGATACCTTTTTTTAAAGCCAAATTGTGTTGTATTAAGCCTCTTGTCTTGTGCAAAGATCTATCTTTGATCGCCCTCCATGTGTGCGAGGTTGCCCACATGCTTGAAAGAAAATCGCCCTGGAACCTGCAGCCAACCGAGCCAACCCTTGGAGGCCACAAGCAGCACAGACCCAGCTCACCTTGGACATCACTGTACATGGTCTCCATTGAGCTGAGCTGACCTAACTAGCTTTCAGTCTCCTTCCCTAAACTACCTGTGACACTTCACCACCGAGGATAAAAAGTAAAGTGTCAAGGAATTTTAAAATGATTTGCAAACTTCAAACCCGAACATAAAAAACATCCCATGAAACTTGAGGCTGAAATTGGTATCTGGGTGGATATTAAAATGCATAAAATGTTGCTTTGATCAAATCTTTTGGGTGACTTATAACGATGGCCAATGCCTTCCATTCCCTGATACCACCAGCGTTGGCGGTAGAGTGGGGATGCATGTGAGGGAGAGATGGGACAAATTCTTGCATAGCATGAAGCAAGAAAAAATAAGCCTTCACATGCAATTGAATTCAGCTTCTCAATGCCTTCCAAACCGTTATAGATTCTTAAGGGCAGTGGAATGATTATGTCGGGGAATAATTTCAAAGAACATTGTTCATTAGATCCCAGCATTATTAAAAGGGAGGAGCAGTTGAAAAACGAATCTATCGCATTTGAAAAAAAGTAAAACGTTTTGAATAATTTGTGGAACTTTAGCTACCTCCGGCGGTTTTGGCAAAAGAACAAATAACTTTAAAGAGGACTGGAAGGACAAACATTGGGATACAGCTCATAGTACACAGAGAGAAAGAATTTGCATTCCTTATCGAATATAAGTGCTCATTAATAGGATCATGTATTTGGTTAAGAACATTTTTCCAGTGCCGCTGGGTGATTGAGAAGTGTCAGAACAGAGAGGAGGTGGGGTTTGAGCAACACTTTTGATTGACACTTATTGTTTGCAATGTGTCTCAGGTAAGGAATAAGTTTTTAAACACGTAAATAAACAAAAGCACCAATAAAGGAGAGGCTGGGGACTGTCTTGTGGCTTCTGCGGTTTTGTTTCAGAGGTGTCTGAAATCTATTAATTCACCAAGAAAATGCCTAATTGCGCACACAGGCCGCGTATTTACAGCTCTTCTGGACCCAAATTCCCAGAGATTTTAAAGGAAGCCCTGCAGGGTCAGCCCATAACGTCGGCAATGGATTATGATGTGTTAAAAACTATCTCGATACGCTAAAGAGTTGGCTACCTCCTCTTCCCTTCCCTTCTCAGCTCTGCTAATAAAACTAACGTTGTTTGGGTCTCACCATACCCACTGCTGTTCATTTTTATTTTTATGTCCAGTCTTTAAATGTGGGGGGAAGAAATAAGTCGGACCTGACACGGTCTGAAAAGATTTCCCACGCCACATTGTGTGATGGAGAGCACCATGGCTAGGGGATTTCTTTTCACTGGGGAACAGTTTTATCCTTTTCCATCACTGTCTGGAAGGGGCTCTCAGACACTCACTGTGAACGCACCTTTCCTTTCAAACCATCCACGCTGGGAAACACAAAACCTGATCTAATCTAGCTGCAAGGTCGCCAGCATCCTCATAGCTGAGCGCTTTTGGCGCGACTTGTTCCTCCTCTATTTCGATCAAAGAAATTTGGGACACAATTGGCCTTCTTCTGCTCATCTGTTTCATTCACTTTGAAACTGAGCTTGAAATAAACTGGAGAGGGAGGAAATTGCTTCATTTTCTCTGTGTGCAGGAATCTACATAGCGAGGGAACTTGTGAGAGGCAGAGCAAGCATCTTCTCATACTGGGATATATTCCAGAAATGTTGGTGATGGTTTACTTCAAGTTGCAATGAAGAGAAGTGGTAAAAGCAGGTGGAGGGATCAAAGCAGGGAAAGTAACTTTATTCTTTCCTCTCTGGCTGCTACTGGATATTTAGATAGAGGGAGAGAAAGAGAGGAGTCTATTCCTATTCTGTGGGCATAATACCACTGTTTTGATTCGATGGTTTTTATTCATTTATTTTTTGAGTGCCCACTGGAACGCACTCTTTACTTCCCCTTGTAGTGTAATGCAATTTGCCAGGCTGTGATAACTCCCTATGTTCTCTGTTTGGCTCACACTCTGCTGAAGAAGATCTCTTTGGCGCTCCAAAGCTTGTCAGACAAGCAGAAGTTAGTCCAATAAAAATTTCTACCTTACCCACCTTCTCTTTCAGGCATATAATTTTGACACGCTTCATTGCTCATGCCCATATGGCAGTGTTAACATGGCACCAACTTTTCCTTTCATGAACAGGGGCTAGCACATCTTTAAGACAGCTGTAGAGACTGACTGGTGACAAATTTTTGATAACAGAAAAGTACTCTCTCAGGCCACAGACCTGCAGAGATGTATATAGAATTCTTATTAGATCAAGTGTGAAACCAGCAACAAAAATAAAAGCTATTTTTTCTTATTTCTTTATGTTCACTGTTTCAAAAATTCCAAAATGGCATCAGGGCTGGATACCTGTAAATAATTACCCAAGGTTTGTTCTTCACCAACAACTGTCCAATTGTATTCTCATTTACACTAAATCTTGAGTTATTCCACTGCAGTCAGGAATTCTCCTCCAAAAGAGGGGAGAATCAAGATCCTAGTGCTCCTCTGAGAATGTCTATCATCATCAGCAAAGCGGAACTCTGTGCTCTTTTAAACAAAACTGGTTGTGTTAAAATATAAATCAATAAATACGAAGTCAAATATGAAAGAACACTGTGAAGCTGCTTTGCCACTTTAAAAAAAAACGGGATTTGGGAAGGAGTACTTACACAAAACAAACAAGGCATCCTGTGGCTCTCTTAAAGACTAATAAATTTATTTTGTGGGATTTCTCCCAAGAAAGCTCATGCTATAAAGAAATTTGTTAGTCTTTAAGAAGTGCCGGAGAGGACTCTTTGTTTCTTTTGCTGAACAAGACTAAGATGGCTATCCCTCTAGTCCTTACACAGTTGTAGCTAATGTAGCTGTTGCTTTCTTTGGTATGAAAAAATGTAGATGACAGAAGGCTGATCATAGTGAAAATGAGTAGGTGTATCTCTGGCACAAGGTTAAAGGTGGGTGGGTCCTGAAGACAGAAATTATGGCAGATGCAAGAACCCCAATGAATCTCCATTTCAAGCTTTCAGTTTTAAAACTATAATACATCATTAACAATATTTTAAAGGGAAATATGTTCTGAATTTTTATTTCTAAATCGCAAATTGATCACAACTCGATGTCTTTAAAGCAAGTCTGGATTTCTTTCAAACAGGCATTCAACAACCATTCATTGAGACCAACTTATACATGAGGTAAAAATCTCTCACTGCAGGAATTACTAGCTAACATTTGATTATGTCCTCCTTGCAGGTCAGTTCTGGCCTTCAGTTTTGCAAATTTATTTTAATGAAGATTTTTGCCTTGGAATGTCTTGACTTTTCATTAAATATGTAAAAAGATCTAGGTTTATTTTTTTCCTGCTCATACAATTCCAACACAGCTGAATTTCATTTGCTAGTAGCTTTATTGAGACTTGAATTTCATTAGTGATTCATATGGCTATTACAAAGACTACACTGACGAAATTAAGGATTTCTGGGAAGCCTCAAATGTGATTCTTAGAGATGGTTACAAACTTTATAATTGGGGAAAGAGAAGCATATTTAGGTATTTAGACTTCAAAGAAGTCCTGGGTTGGGCTAGCATACTCTGTTGAGTTTCTCAGTTGGAGTCTTTCTGCTGGAACACATTTATGATGCTCCTAAATTTAATAACCTTCTGACAGGCTTTGGGTTAAAAGACCAAAAACCAAACAAATCATACAATCCAGAATCCAGGGCCATCATTTTGAACACATTAGTGAGGAATGGTTTGTATCTGTTCTACGCAACACATCCAGAATAGAGGAATCTTTGAGTAGGCAAAATTGACACCTCCGACAGAACCAAGAAATGTGTGTGAACTGATTTCTGTCTGAAAAGAAGTTTGATATAGTTAAATATGAATGGGACTGGACTGTGCATACAAAGACATAGCAAACTTGTCCCAAAGGTCAGAAAGCCTAATGGCTATGCACACTTTGGAAAGGCTGGGAGTCGGCCAGCTTGCATAGTGTTTCATGTACTGTACGCTGGGTAGTAATAGGAGGACTCCATGCTTCTAAGACTGAACTGACTCTTTATTAAGAAAAGCATTTACAGTGAAGCTGCAATTGAAACTAGCTTTTTACCCAGGTGAACACAGACTGATTGCCAGGCACCTCCTCCAACCTCTCCCCTCCTGCAATCTGTTCTCCTACCCCCAAGCTCCATGCAGATTGTTACAGCTTTCCTTGAACAATTGTTGCACCTTTTGTGCCAGTTTTTTCTGACTTGTTGCAGCCAAAGGTTTCTAGTGCATAGCCCTCACCCTTGGGACATGGGCTTTACTGCCAGCCCATTGCAGACTGTTTGCAATGGTCCGTTCAGTGATTTGGAGTCAATGCATATCCCAAGTTTATCTGAAGTTTTCTCACTACAAATTGGCTGCTGATCCGCTGCTAACTGCAACAGGTGCTAGTATGTCTGTTTTTTGCAGGCTTGCCAGTTGCCTTTTCAGTGGCTCCACCAGGTATATTGGAACTCTATGATTCAGTAGCTCCAAAGGCTGCACAGTTTCTAATGTCAGCTTTCCCTGTACACGTCTATCTCCTTGAAAGCTGTCCATATATTCTGTAGAAAGCTATGGATGGCATAGGAGGTTTAGTCTTCCCCCACTCACATAATCACTATGTTCTGGTGTTGTGCTGTGATAAAAACCATGGATTGCCCCAATGCCCAGCAGTGGCTGGTACTCTTCTGTGTGAACTACTCTAAAGTCTATGTAATAATATCCCTTGTTTTGTTGGTTTCTTTTTGACAGTCTGCATTTGCTCCCTGGCCTCAGAATGGTTTTATTTTGTATTGCCTGCATGTGATCACATTTATTCAGTTTAATTTTGCTGCTTATCTGTCTGATATCAGGTTGCATAGTCTCACCTGGAAGCAGTCCAGTCTTGAATTCTTGGTAAGGAAGTAAGTTTGTCACGGTTGTGGATTCTGTGATTTTTCCATCCATCACCTTGAGCCTTGTAATTCAGCTCTTCTGACATTTTTGGTACCTCTACATCTTTAAAAAGTGCCACTGTCATGTAGAACAGCTCTTCTTACAGGGTTTGGGTGCATGAGTGTGTGTATGTATTTATGTGAATATCTTGCCACTTTATGCCTCACCATATGTGAGAGAGTAGATGAACCCTATGGCCTTCATGGAAAGAAGCGAGTTAATGAATTTTATGGGAAGGGAACACACCTCTATCCCAAATGAATTAGTCAATCCTGTGAGCTGGGCATCTTGCAGGAGGTCAGCCTGTAAAATGAGATGGATGTGAGGTCTTTGATTCATGTGATATACTGAGTTTGCAGTACACCACCTAAAGGCCCAGTGTTGAATAAAATGGAGGGGGACAAACTCTGAACTTAGACTCTTATGGACTCAGACAACTTTGTTGTGTTCCCTGGAACTCTAGAGACACATCACTAAACCCCTCACTGAATGCTATAATAAAACTGAGAAAGGTGTGGTGCCTGTTTGTTTCACTCTCAGAGTCATCTGACTACATCTGACCCTGTTGGGGACTTGTTCCCCACTCTTATTCCCCATAGGGATAATGAAGGTTCTGGGACCATATAGACCCCTCCCTTTTCATGCTAAAATGTATTAGGATTCTCTCAGTGGATAGGGGTGCAGCTGAGGGAAACCAGCCAACAAAAACCTGTTGCTAGTAGCAAAAGCAGACTCACACATTTGGTAGTTCAGATGGAGGAGTTGTATTTCACTTTGTTATTTTGTGCTCCCATCTCTGATCTCACTAGGTTCCTCTGTATTCTGTCTCTGTCCTCCCTGGTCTTTGAAACATATAGCTTGCTTACCAGCCCTCGCAGTTTCATGAAGCTGTTCTCATCCCCTTCTTCTCTGTGCCATTCATGAAGATATATAAAACGGCAGAACTCATATAGATCCCAACAGCTCTTCAGGAGACACCTGCCCCAAACTCAGTAATTTGCCACTTGTTATGTCTTGTTGTTTATGGCTCTTCAGCTACATTTCCATTAATCAGAAAGTGTCTTTCTCCAAGCCACTTTGAATAAATTCTGAGAGTACGTTTTCATGAGGTACTGTTGCAAATGTTTTCCTAAAACCCATTGGCAGATCCTTAATTAGTGTAAATCATCATGGTTCAGCTGAAGTCAAAGATGAGATGACAATTTGCACCAGGTGAGGATCTGGCCCTACTTATATCTTCTGCTTCCCGTGCTTCCACATTTTTAGTAATTGTACCCAAAAGCAATTTATTTTTCTCCCACCACTGGCAAGATCTCTTCTTTCTTATCCCCCTCTACTTATTGCTCATGCTTTTACTGATTTGGAGAAAATTTCACCTACGCCAGGGTATCAGCTGATTCATGGATTTATGTTAGCTCTGATCCTTTTTGATCTCTTTATGAATGACCTACAAAAGAGAGGAAAAAGCAAATTCATGATATCAGGGTTTGCCCCACTTGGTGACTTTCCATACCCACTTGGCCTCTCCCCTTCTACAAAACCTTTCAGGATTGAATTGGGATGGGGTTGGAATATGCTGGACTTCAATAATTTGCACTAGCAAAAATGTTCTTAAGGATCCTTCCAGACACTTTAAGCAAGAGCAACCCTGTGTCTGTTCTAATTTGTTCTGTGGGCCAAAACAAACTTTGGCCAGTCCCAAGGTTCAACAAGATGGCCTAAAGCATCCTTTTCAGTTCCCTCTCTTTCAGATGTGCTGAGCATGAGCTTCATGCAGCCCTAGATTTTATCTTTGAAGCCCTTAAAGTAGCAGAACCTAGCTACCAAATTTAAGTACCTCCATTGTGGGCACAGGGGATCTCTCAACAGATACAGAATAAAGGCTATATTCAGTGGAAGACACTGGCTGATAGAGTTGTTTACTTTCAAGATCAGGATGAGTTCAGGTCTTGTTACCTTCAGGTTGTTGTGAGAACTATTTTCCAGCAGACATCCATCTTACATGTGCTAGATTAGCCCCACCAACATGTTCCTGGGATCAGAGAAAAAAATGCAACTCCTTCCCATGCTCCTCCTCCCTGAACCCTGAACTGAACTTCTCTAATATATGTGGATAAAATCTAAAGAGTACAATCAATTCCTTCCTCTGAAGAGATTCTGATGGTCTTAATTTATAAAGCAGGGCCCAAAATGTTGATACTGTAAGTCTAGTTCCCTCTTATAATTAAAAAAAACTAAATATTAATAATTCCCAAGCTCTTTCAGGCTGGGAGATTTAAATACATCCTCTCTCTTGCATTAAGATTTTTCATATTTTTAAAACTGGCTTTCCTGAATTTAATATGTTTGTGGTATTGTGACCAGTGAACCCATGTCTTATTACTCAGGGAAGAAATTTTCATGGTGTCTGTCCCCATTTCTGCTTTATACCCTCACATTTACAAAAGGCAAGTTTATCTGCCTATCTTAGGCATTTATATAGGTCACCTCGCCACAGTATCTGAGCATCTCAAATATCTAGTGTATTTATCCTCCCAACCTCCTGATGACATTATTGCCATTTTACAGGTGGGAAACTTAGACATAAAGCAGATAAGTGACTTGTCCAGAGTCACATATGATGTTCATCGCTGAGAAGGAACTGAGCTCTTGGATGGTACAGCCCAGGCTAGCACCCTAACTACTGGATTATCCTTCCTGTCTCTTGTACCTTACATAGCTATTTATCTGCCTCTCAGGGGTGAAGTCTTCAAAATCAAGCTTCTCTTCTCTCTTCTCTTTGAAACCACACTTGAAAACACTTACCCATCAATCCTCAAATCCCTCCTTCTTCACTTCTCCCCCTTCAGAAAAAAGGGCATGTTGAATATGAGGTCAGCACATAATCACCTGCTTACCGCTGAACTACTTCAGTAGCTCCTGTGCTTAGGGCTCTTTCCTTTTCTTGCTATTCAGTGGCAACATTTTCTGTGGAGTTTTAGACTAGCTCACAGTGCAATCTGTAGGACTCATGACAGAAGTCTTGCAGTCATAGAAAGGGTTTGTTGATCAAAGATCAAAATTCTGGCAAGTCATTTTCTATACCCCTAAGAAACACTGTTTCAGAGCTCTTTAAATTAGACAGACACTGGTCAAAGTCAACTTCCTGATATTAGGACACCCAAAATGCTCTTCAAATGTAATCCAGTCAACAAGAGACTAATTTAAACAAGTTCTGAGTCAAGATAACCTGCTGATCATCTAGTGTGATGCAACTACAACTGAAAGTGGCAAGAACAAAAAGAAATTGGCTTATTTGAAATTTCAGGAAACAGGTCAAAACTTTCCAGGATATGTGATTAAGATGGTCCTAGGTGGCATTAATCCAAATGATCAGAGAGACAAAGAGATTGCAGGTAAGAGATTAGGAGTCTGTGAGCTAGGCAAATGAACAAGCATGGGAAAAAACAGACCTTACATTTTCTTGACCTAAGAGATTATCTAGCTGAAAGTGTTGGATTTCTTAAACATCCACTATACCTAACCCACCTACCCCTCAATATATTATTCATTAGTTGCCTAATTTCTTGGAGACATTATGAAAGAACTGGGTCTTGGGGTGCAGGAGGTTTGGAGGAGGGATAAGTGGCTTAGTGCATCATTTTATAGAAGGAGTTCCATGAGTATGAAAATGGAAAGAGGTACAAAGACAGCTATGGAGAAATGGATAACGGGCGATCAAAATTAATCTGTGATGAAGCTTGGTTGAGGTGAAGAAGGTCATCCAAAAAGAAACGCAAAATAAGGGGGTGATGTTGGTGCCAGAAAGGATACACTGGAGAAGGTTGCAGTGCCTGGGAAATGCAGAGGGCCTACAAAGTTTTAGCAATTTTGGACCAAAAAAAAAAAAAGACTCTTGGAAATGTTATGTGGGAAGAAATGGCAAAATGTGGATGCTAGTTGGATGTATAAAGTCAGAAGAGGAGTCAGAACTGACTCCTAGATAATGATCTTGAGTGACAGGGAAGATGGTAGTATTCCCACCGGAGACAAAGAATGGGAGTGAGAATTCAGGGATTGTTTGAGGAGAAAGAAAGATATCAACCCTCAGTTGTGACTGAGGAATGAATGGTGAATTTTTAGAAAAGGGGAAAGTATTCATAAGTGGCTTTCAGCTACCTTAGAGAAAACTTGTGCCATCTGCCCTTTAGTCCTGTCCTCTGGCATATGTGAGACACCCACTGCTAGTGGCCTGAAGGACTGATGATTTAGAAGCCACTAGTATGGCTGTGTACCACATGGAGTTCCCCTTTATACTGGGGGAATCCTTCAGAGGCCAGGTGACCCTTTCTTAGGCCAGTTTTGTGGTTGATGCAAAGCTGTTCTGACTCTGGTAATAATCTGGACCAAAAGGTTTATTCTGGCCATCTTAATTTTTGTTTGGTAGTGAGATGTCCAGCCTGGGATGCCCCTCTTACCAGGAAAGCTGAGAAACTCAGTTTATATATACAAAAATATATACAAAAGAACAGAAATTTATAGTGATTGATTTCTTCAGTGCTATCTCCTCTGTAATCTCCTTGGGCCCCTTCTTTGGACCCAACACACAAACCAAACATGAGGCAGCCATTTGAACTGGGAAAACAATTGATTCTGAAGAATATGCATTGGAAATGCTGGCTATTACACATTAAATAATAATAATATGTATGAATATTTTTCACTGTACAATTTGGAGAGTAGCTGGGTTTTTCTACAATATAAAAAGGCATATTTGATCATCTATATACATCAGGAAATAGTCACAAAAATGTTTTACCAATATTTGACCTGCTGTAGCATTTTTTCAACTCATATTTATCCAACACTATCTGATTACATCATACTCACCCATGAAGATCAAGAAACAAAGACATGGTGTGGGGAAGAACTAAAAGATGTACTTGTCTCAGAGATATGGCAGTTGAGAATAATGCTTAAGAGTTCAGCACTTCTGCTTGCCAATGCTACATATGTAGAACTATATGTCTATGAATGCAAACATGTATGTACTGTCTAGACTCAATGCTCATCTATGCCCAGTTTACACTTTGCACAACTAATGATGTTTGCTCAGAGGAAGATGGTTGTTAGTTGATTACAGGGATGCTCTAAGTTACACTAGCTAAAGCTCATAGGCAATCCCTGCTGCCATTTCTGACACGCTCACTACACTGGAAGTTGTTCAGGGACTTATGGAAGAAGCAGAGTAGCATATAGAATTAGTTGTGCCATCTTTGCACCACCAAAGGACTCCCCTGTCATGGGATATTTCTCTGGCTTCTTTGCATTGTTGAGTAGGGACTCAGGGTTGAGCCCTACATATGCATACATATTATACATATTCATTATAAAGATATAGAAAGACAGATCCAGTAATAGATGTTGACATAGATACATGATAGTTTAAAGAATGAATCACATTTACTGTGCTGTTTCATACTGCATAAGGAAATGATCAGATAATTTGTCTGGATTGATCAGCCATAACAAAGAATGTGATATTCATTCAACCATGCAAACCCACATCCTCATCTGGAGTAAATCAGCTCATCCCCACTGAGTTCACATAATCACTTTATCCAGCTCCATTGACTTCAAATGAAGCTACGTTCATTTAAACCAGCCGAGGATCTGGCCCTTATGGGGAAAACACCAAACAAGTTTGGAAGTGCTAATTTAGAACAAATCTTCCAGATTTATACAAAATAGAAGTATCATTTGTTCACAGTTCTGTTACTCTCAGAAAATAAAGAAGAGTTTCTTCTCGCAGATGTTTTGACTGAAGTGATAGTTTTCCCCTTGAAAACTTCATTATAAAACCCTAGTTAACAACATGGTAAGAGCTGAAGACAAAATAGCAATAAAATGAAATTATTATTGCAAAGGGCAAATCAAAATTACATTAGAGATGCTGAGTGACACACACTTCTGTTGCAATGGACACAATGACAGATACCTGTCATGGTCTTTTCCTGCTACCTGATAAAATAAGCTATGGCCTGGAATCATTACTGATCCTGGTACTTTCTCATCCTATCATCTACAGGAATTTTGATCTTCCAGGAATGATGAGATTTGGTTCTTTCTTCCTTCTATTACAAGAGGTGAAACTGGGCAAAAGCAAGCCTGATTTCCAGTACGAGCGTATATAATAATATAGAAGTTCACGTGAAAAAATAAGGATTTGGTGTAATTAATAGGTCTTACTTGTTTTAAAGATTCGGGCTTGAATAATAATAGTAACATTAATAATAATAACCAGTAAATTAATACCTTGCTCTTCTGTAGCACTTTTCATAGAAAGTAGAACTATTTCCTGTGTATGTTGTTATACTATAGCATATGGTGTACCTATATATGTGCATATATCAATATTGATATGCAGAGGAACAATTACATATGCCTTTTCAAGATCAAACAGTACCAACCGGGGAAACAATCTTTCAAATTTGGGCTTAATTCTCAGATACTTTAAATCCAGGTTGCTCAATTTGACTTCCAAGTGACACCAGTGGGGATCTGACCACGACATTCAGATAATTTTAATGAGCACATAGATATAGACTTTTTTGCAATTGCATAGCAGAGTCAAGAAATGTGTCAATCTAGGAAATAATATTGCATGGATAATTCAACATCATTTACAAGGACACTTCTTCATCTTTCGTCAGGCCTGGGGAAAGACAAAATATGTTGACTTCGGAAATAATTTTGGATGGAACACTTCAATTGAAAGACTATTAGATGTGTGCCATGGTGGATGCCAGTCTCTGGTAAAGTGGTTAAATCTACAAATTTCATTAAAACTGTCATCAGATAAAAATGTGTAAGTTGAAAGGGCAAAAGAAGCACAGCAAATATATCAGAAGAAAAACTGGAATGAGAAATGTCACTCGCTCAAGTTCCTAAATCACCTTAAAGAGTGAGAGCTAGAGAAAAATAAACACCTCATTTATAAACATATTCACTCTGTTTTGGATACTTTGGAGTTCTGCTACTGCTAAAAAAAGATCAATTCACAACTAAATTGAAATTGTACAACAGCACTGCCTTATCAGTGTTTGTATCTGGAGCCAGGAACATGGTAGATAGCATAAATCAGAGGAAATAGCTGCTTTACAGTTCTTTACAGTTACCACTTGTGAAAGATCCTTGGACTTAAATCCTGGACCCAAAACCTCATTTGTTAGAAAGTTACCTTGTAACCTGTGTCAAACAATGTTTAAAAGTAGGTTAAAAATATGAGTCCTAACTGTGAGCTACAAGCCCATCAACTGATTACCGAAAGGAAAAATAAAGGCAGGGCAACTGAGAAAGATTTCATAGGCCACAAATAGGAGTCTACTGTTATAGCTATACTTTGTTATCCAAAGATAATATGTGTATTATGGTTCTCCTCATTTTATACAATGAATAAGAAGATTTCAAAGAATTATAGTGTCTCATTATGCAAAGATACCATTAAAAACAATGAGACTTGTGTATATGGAAGCAGTCTAAAATATGATCTTATGCGAAATGGCTATAAGAAATCTTTATTCAAGATCCCTATAAAAAGGAGTGGAAGAATTTTAGGAGAAACAGTTATTCAAAAACCTAAAGCATGGTAGGATGCTGTACACCTCAATGGCTTGTATTTTAACTGTATATAGTTCAGTTGAAAACCTGCATCTCAGCTTAATTAAGTCATTACATGATTGAGCCTTTCACATCAGAGATCCATCAACTTCACCTAATAGGTCTTTCTGTGGACTTCAGTTGGCTTTGCTCATGGTCCCCCATTAAAGCAGATTCTACCCTAAAGTCAAAATCTTCATTTTGTCTGTGTCTGTTACCAAATGGGTGGATTTTACACAGTAGATTTATAAATAGATCCAGTCTGCACTTCCATAAATCTTCAACTTAAAGATCTCAAGAAAGTAAGCCAGCATGGCAAGAGAAGGTTGAAATCTAAACCATACACGCAAATTGGTTCATGGCTGCCTTCCAGATTTTTGAGTGTCATGTCAGAGGCATCTTTGAAAACTGAGCCAATATTGTGGTACTACAAATATAGATTCATCTTGTACCGAGAAGCCTACTGAGTCGTTTGCCTAGAAGTTTGGCTAGTTGTAAGGATTAAATTCAGGATTTTGAAAACATTGCAATTTTTTTGAGTCAGATAATATTAGGTTTAAGGGTAGGATTTCTTTTAGGGGGGAAAGAAATTCCAAGGGTGTCTGTCTGCACATGTAGTCACTTAGATGCACACATATAAGCCAGGACGATATTTGGCCTTTACCACTTCTGCTTTACAATAAATCCATAGTGAAGACTACTTTACTTTAAAAATTTAGCTAAGGTCTCTCTCTTGTTGATTCTGAGAACATGCTGTGTTCATGACTTTTATTCTTATGCTAAGTGTACTTGGGCCACACAATTCAAAGAATTAGGCAGGGTGGCTTCTCCTCCTACCTGGCTGATCTTCAACCATTTTCCACTCATGAAGAGAAGGTCTCCTTGTTTTGCTAGTAAAACAAAAAAAGAGTCTGGTAGAACTTTTAAAGACTAACAAATTTATTTGTTCATTTCTTTATTTTTCTAGTGCAATCCGCACATTCTCCAAAAGGTTTATTTCTATCGCAACTGAAATTTACTTTAAAAATAGGGATACAACTTTATATCTTTGCTTCTTTCCCCACATGACCACCTGTCACCTTAAGTTTATAATTACAACTCTTTCTCCCTGAGTATTTCCAGGAAGTCTTCCTGAAGCTCTACTTTTATATAAAGTTACAAAGAGGAAGCCATGTTAGTCTAGTTCAGCATAACAAACAAGGAGTCCTGTGGCATTTAAAGACTAAGAGATTATTTATTATGTGAGCTTTCATTGGAGAAAATCCCACTTTGTCAGACACTGTGATGATGTGAGACTTTCTCCTATGAAAGTTCATGTAATAAATAAATTAGTTAATTTTTAAGTGCCACAGGACTTCTTGTTTGCTTTATATGTCAGGCATTATATTGACGCTGAAAAGCAGAATAGCTTGGACAAAACTCTGAGAAAGGGGTAAAACAAAGTGTTGAGCCTGAGGAAGGGTTCTACCAAGACCTTGACTCCAAAGACATTTTTCTTCAAAATTCCTCACTTTTGCACTTCCACCACTGGAACTTCATTGGTGGTAACAATGGAGGGAGCACTCCATAAGGTGTGATCCAAAGCTTCCTGAAGTAATTGGAAAGACTCGCATGGATTCAAAGGGCTTTGAGTCAGGCCCACAAGTGAGTTCAGCAGTGGTGTTGGAGTTTTAACCATTGTGTTTTCATGTTCGACCACGAGCAACACTAGAAGTCATAGTGGTCGAACATGAAATTTTCAAAAAGATGCTAGGGTAGATGCAACCAGACAGGTCACCGATATTTTAGCCAATTTGTCCTCTAGCCCTCTTCTCACAATGGTGGTTAAAATGCCAGCAGCTGCTCTCACCATTGCTATCAACAGAGGATCTTTACTGATGGTAATGTAGCCATGGGGTATTTTAAGAAATATGCAACTGTGTAACCAGTTGTAGAAGAGACTGGAAGGGACAATTAGACAATGGGATGAAAAGAGAAAGGGCAAGACATGTAGTTTTGACATCAGAGTAATATGGTTCTGGCATTCATCTTCCTTCTCTCTTGTGAGTTAAACCTAGAACACTATTGCATATTTTATATTTTCCATCTTGAAAGCTTAAATTCCTTAGGTTCCTCAATAATAGAAATTTATGTTGATAGTTCATGTGCTGATCAGATTTTGTGCAATTATTCCCATCTCTGCCTTTGATAAGTTTAGGTTCAACTGCATCAGGAGTTCACTTTGGATTTGTGCTGATTTACACCACTTCACAAGGGCTCTGAATGCACTAGCAAATGAGGGACTGTATTGGTTTTTATATCCAGTGTTCTACTTTGGCATGGTGTCCTATCTTCTTACCTGTGGAGTTCAGAATTGCTGTAGCAGTGTTCCTTCCAGGATATTAGAGAGACAAAGTGAGCAAGGTAATATCTTTTATTGGGCCAATTTCAGCTGGTGAGAGCAACAAGCTTTCATGGAGCTCTTCTTGGGTGTGTCTAGAGTCACATTTAAGTATGTTGGTTTGTAGTCGCCTGTAATGCAATCACCTAGTCAGGAACATTTGCTTTCTTCTCTTCCCAAATTTCCTTTTCCTTTGACTGAACTTTGAATTTAAGGATTGTTGTCAAGTTTGTTTGAGGAAGATGCTTGAAGAAAAACCTTTATGGTCAATCTGGTGGTAAAAAGAGGACATTTTATTTTTCCTTTTGAATGTCATTGGATTATTTATACTGATGCAATGTTCTGAAGAGATAAAATACTCCCCACTGTGCTACATGCAAATCTCCGGAATGTGAACATAAAGAAGTCTTGTGCATTCATGATCAAAGAGCTTTTAACAATTATTGTTGAATATTTTGAGATATATCCTCATCTGCTAGAAGTCAGCATTGGTCCACTGATGTCTGTGGAGCTAGGCTGGTTTATACAAGCTGACAACCTGGTCCTTCATCTTGAAGTAAGTTTTGTTTTTATAAAAATAAATAAAATACATAAAACCTAGGGACTGACAGCCTTTGAAAATGTCATTCTTTATTTATTTATGTCAGGAAAAACAAGAAAGCCTCCTCTTTACCCACCCACATCTCAACCCTCACCTGGAGAGAGTATCATTTTCATGCTAGGTCAGTCCTCAACCTTTCTGCTCAGCTTACCAACAAGGCTTGTCATCTTCATGCCATTTGTAATGTGAACTTCTTTCTACTGAGAGCTGGACCAAGACCACTAATTCATTTTGCATAGGTCTCTCAACAGCTGTCAGACACTAACAACTGTCAGTCATTACCAACTTGTGCTGCATTATATCAAACCTAAAGATGAAACTCTCCATAGACCATGAAATGTACCCATAGCAATCTACTTTCTCTCCCTGAACATTAACCTCCCTTTAACACTGTACATAATGTGAAAGGTTTATTTTTTGATGCCATTCTAGGGCTTTTTCCATTTGCCATTGAAGCCAATGACAAGATTCTCACTGACTTAAATGGACTCTGGTTCAGACCCTTACTAGCCAAATTAATCTAAAACACCCAGTTTAATATCCTTTATTTTTGACAGTAGATTCAAATTCCATCATCCGAATAGTGGTTAGGGGAAACATCTCATTGATATGTACATAATAAATATATCTTTACTTCCAGGCCTGCTCCAAGATATTCACTTTTTTTTCCCCTTTCCATACATGATGCCTTATCTAGCCAATACACATACAGCAGAAGTTGTTTGTATACAACAGGAGGTAGACACTTGGAAGAATATTTATTTATTTATATCTGGATATGGATACAGAAAACATGCATTGGACAAGTGTTTACTTCTTCTAATATAATAAAGGAGCACAGTTGCTAACTGTCTAAAACTTCATGGAGGAACAAAATTTTACTGATGTGATTGGTGCATCCATACGTGCCACAAATATATTCTTCAGGGATCTCATCACAAAGTGTGCTTATTATATTATCAGTTGTTTCCATACTTTTTTCTCCTTGAATACTTTTAGGTGAGATCTCAGATACGAAAAGTTACTATTTGATATGGAGTGAACTTTCTTTGCAAGAAGACTAGCTACTGTTAGCAGCTACTGAAGGGTTCTAAGTCCAGTGAGGGTTTAATGCTGTGATGAGTGCCATGGCCGAGCCATCTAACAATATAAGTCTGTTGGACATGTCGTCTGGCCTGTCGCGTTCAATTTGCACATGACCTCCTGGCCAAAAAATGGGAAAGAAGTGGTAGAATGTAGGACTGAAAGCTTATATTATTGCTTTGACAGCTTCACTCATCTAGAAGTAATGCAAAATGCAATTTATATTTATACTCTCTGACCTTCTGCACAGAGAAGGAAACTATCTAATGATGGGCCATGGTCACAGAGAAAGAAACAGATCTCAATACAGCTGGAATTTGTCTACATTTTTTGCTTTTCAACCATTCAATTACAGTCAAAAGACAAATGAAACATGAAGAGTGCATTGGGCAGGTAGTGACACAATTATTTTATAGTGAGTAGGTTCTGGCTTTGAGTCTTGCCAAAGGTTGCCATACACGCCTTATTTCACTAGATACAGATAATCTGCCTGCTCCCACTGGACTAATCCCCTCTGCTTGTAGGTGTGCCACTATGACCATAACAGAAGGAGAAAAAAAGACATGAGTGAATCAGTAACAGTTTTCCTATATATTTGGATATTGTTGAGAGAGGCTAATGCTCTAACCCTATTAACTAAAATAAATCAAGTTAATCCTTATTATAACGAGGATATTATTCATTTTTCAAGAAAACCCCATTTGCTTTTGTTACTGAGAGTAATGCATGGGCTTGTATCTCCCCACCTCCCTCGAGGTCTTTCTTTTGGTTGCTACAAAACTATTAAAGACACTCACAGGCACTCTCTGAAGATCTCTAGAAAGGCATTTTTTGGGCAGATCTCAAGTTGACATAAATCTACATGACTCTGATGGCATCAATGCATCTATACAGATGGAAGATACATCCTGGATCCAGCCCTTTTCATAACTGTGGTTAACCATTTACTTTATGTTTGCAGTAGAGAGAAGTGTTCACACCATACTTTATTTTCACATGTAAGTATTAAGAAATATTGTGACAGACTCACAAGACAGAAGACTATAGCAGAGGGATTAGGAGTTACAATCAGTGCTGCACAAATTATATCAGTTTGATTTTTAGCATTAACCCATCTCATCTGCTTTTCCTCAGATAGGTCCTGATCCAAAGCACATTAAAGTTAATGGAAAGACTGCCATTAAATTTAATAGGCTGTGGATGAAATCCAGAGTTCAGCTGTTGGTCTAAAACAGCCTGAAAAATCATTCTATTATTTTCTCTTATGCTTTTTGTTCTGGCTCACCCTATTTGGCTAAGTGATATTTGTTAATGGCTGTTGCAAAATAGGTGTTACTGGAGAAGAATTTTAACAGGTGTCCAGTTTTGTTTAGGAAACCCTTTTTCCATAGCTGCAATGTCAGGATTTCTGCAAAAAGTACAGTAGGTAAAGGAAATTTTAAAAGATGCAGACAAACAGAAAAAACAAAATCTAGTGAAAATGGGATGGACAAGGCAGTTACAATTTGAAAATGGGACAAAAGTGAGGAAACAAAGAAACCGACTGAGATAGTTGAAGCAACACTACAGTGGGGAGTAAACTTTTTGTTTGAAATGAGCCACATACGAAAATGTGCTACAGAATGATCAGTGGCTGATTTGCACAGAATTGTTGAGACAAACGTGTACTTTAGTTTTCTTTCAATTTGCCTCTTAAGGAGACAGAATAAATTGTTGTCACTATTAAAAGTTCTCCCAGTGGTTAAATACTACTCTTACAGCTGTACTTCTGGGAAAGGGGAACAAAATTACATTTCAGAAATACTTTCATAGAGACATTGAATAGGTTTTAAGAGGCAAATGGCTTGAAATGATCTTGATCTCGACTCTTCCTCCCCCCACCCTTTCAACATTTGATACTAATTCATGGCTTTCCAGTGATTAATATCTGAATGTGGAATATGCATCGGTTCACTGGAGGGCTAGATAGCCTTGCACAGATGAAATGTGGACCTCAGTTCTGGTCCAGACCATCCCCCGCTATCAAGAATCATGAGACTCTCTCAATGCAGAAGAGGGATTTGCTTTTTGGAGTGACAGAGGAGCAGAGAGAGTGCAAGGGGCATCTTGGATCCTGGTACATATGGTTAAATCAATATCTATCTGGGTTAGGGTTTCTCTGTTGAAGCCAAGCAGCAGTCTGGATCCTGGCATTGAGATACTGTGAGGGGCACATTTTCAAAGGGTCAGCTAGAGTATAGACATGGGAACAGCTGATGAATTAGACTAGATCGCCTCCCATTGACGTCAAGAGGAGTTTTGCTCCTGAATTCAGTGGGAGCAGAATTACAAAGGAGGGGGAGGCAATAAAATAGCCCCTCACCCTTTCCATGTTGCAATGCCTGGCCTGCTTGGTTGTAAAGTAAATCGTGCCTCTCAGACACTTCTTAGCCTATTTAGAGCTGAATCACTGAGTCTGGGGAGCAATCGAGCAGCTAGCTGGCATTTTGGCTTTTAAAGGCCACCTCCACTCTCCTCCTCTTGTTAGTGGCTTCCTTTTTCATAGAGCTCTGAAATGAAGCAGTTAAGAGTTATTTTTTTTCCACCGTTTTTTTAATCCACAACTCTCTGCCCCCTACCTGCCCTTCTAATCCCCTAGCATGTACTGGTGACATCACATGGCCATCAGCTCCAAGTTCCCGTCCCCTCTAACTGTCATTAACTGATGCAAGCAAATGAAAAATGACTGGGAGACTCCGTGGCTCCCACCAGTGACCTTGGGTATTATTAGAATGACCTCGCGTTGGCTTGGCCATAAAAAAAAAAAAATCTTGATATCATCACAGAGGCTGTGTCTGAATCCTGGCTGCTCTGCATGGGAGAAGGAGGGGAAACTACTGAAGGATACAGAATAGATGTTATGCAAAGATGCAGTGGCCAGAAATACTCCCAGCACAGGCTCAGTAGTGAGGTCTGCAGACTGGCCCTTCACAAAGCACAAGACAACCTTGGGGGCTAAAATCCCAGCTTGCAGGGCTCATTTTTAGCTGACCCCGCTCCTGTTGTGTTTGCTCCATCCCTTTTAGCCCTTGACATCCAGCTTTCCCCATCATGGCTCCATCATTCATCTAAACAGGTGCCTACTTTCCTGGAAGGTCACATACACCATTTTCCCATCCCTGGGGTGTGGGTGTCTGTTTCTGCAGGGGCCTTGCCTCTGTCATGTGCTTCCCTGCTTATTAATAAGACAGACAAGGAGTCTGGGGGCACTTTTAAAGGCTAACCAACCTATTTACCTCAGGAGCTTTCCTGGGAGAAAATCTCACTTTGGCAGACGCTTGGAGATGGCAACTTTGGGGAGACATTCTCCATAAATGTCCAGAGGGGCTGGGGGATGAGGTGTTATACCAAAAAGGGCACCCCCCTGGGTATAACAGAGGTTCGGTCCAAAAGGGAAAAATCACCGCTTGGTTTCAGCGATGGGGGTTAAAAAGAGCACCCATCTTTCTGGGTGCATAATGCAAAAAGCCTGATTTGGCTCATTTCGCCCACCTCTCATCCTGTCAAAGTGAAGTCTCAGAAAAAACTAGTATATTCTTCTGCAGAAACCATGACTAGCCGGGGAAATATAATGATGGAGATGATCGAGAGTGTCTCCCTAAAGCTGTAACGTTTCCCTTCCAGAGGGTCTCGGTGTTTAACAAATGACCCGCAAAGTGTTTGCCTGCGGGCTGGGGGGTTTCGAGTTGCGAAACAGTTAAAAACCTGCGGGCGGACAAAAGGGAACCTCAACCCCCGCCCTGCTTCTTTTCTTTGCTGTCAGTTGGAAATAAATCTGATGCCCTCTGGACTTTAACTCCCGACAAAAAGGGCATTTTATTACAGGTTATGACAAGTTGCAGAGAGACACGGGGAACTCAATAAGAAGGAGCAGCAAGTGGAATAAAAAAAATACTCTGGATGTTTTGCAGACAGAGAGGAGATGTGAGAGGTGTTAGCTGAATTCGGGCTGCAAGCCGCAGGGTTTCAGACACCGCATCCTTAGGAGGCAGAGGGAAGGGGGGGGGCATGTTTGCAAGCAATCCGGCTCCTGCCTTCCCCTTTCCCTAATATGATCAGAGTCCCGGAGCATGTTTCGGATTTAAGACCATCTCTTCTTCTTGTAGTAATGAGCAATGACTCCAGAGCACTAGAATTTCTCTTCTGGAAAGGGCTTTTCAAACTCTTGGGGGCTCTTTCTTGGTTGCTTTAGGCTCTCTCCTCTCGAGTTATACAGCTAGGTGTGCAACACACACACACACGTTAGCAGCTCCAGTTTTCCATTTCTCTCCCATTTGGGGTCAAGAGGTCCATCTGTAAAGCCCACGTGTGATCCTCCCATGCACACAACCCTCCCCTAGGTCTACAATTATATAGGGGCTTGAAGATTTCTACCTAGCTCAGGCATAAATTATTCCCTGCAGTTTCCCCCGACAGCGGTTTCATCCCTTCCCCTCTCAGTGCCTGTCACGTCCCCAGAACTTGAAAGTATTATAGTGAGGACTTGACAGAGGCTGTCAGGCGAGCCTCAACTCTGTCTTTGGTAGCATCCACAGAAGAAAACTTCGCAGGTGTTAAAAGAAAAACCAAGCCTAACAGCTGCTAAGGGACACTTTAAACCATCTGATTTTGCAGGCGAGGGCTACCATTCTAATTCTCTCTGGCAGCTTTTCAAATGTATTTCATTGCTGATTGCCAGTGGAAGATGCTTCTCTCTCCCTCCTACCAGAGATCTCCGCCCGCATCCGTATCTGTGCGAACAACTTGGGCGCTGAGCTTCTATTGTGCTTCTTTATTAAAGAGAGTCAAAGCTCAGGAGTTCAAACCAGGGCTTGAGTTTGGGGGACAAATGGGCTGTAAACTGCACTCGTCTGTAGGGCATCTTTGCTCCAAAGGAAGCTAGGTACCCACAGAATGAGGATTTAGGCACCCCAAAGGGGCACATCCAGGGAAGAAAGTCGCTGTGCCACAGTGAGTTTAGATGGCCAATGTAAGCCCACACAAAGGCGCCTTTATAAGCAAAGTTAGAATGAGGACCCTGAAGAGAAGCTGAATGTAAATGTGAAAACGTGTGTCTTTCACCAGCAGAAAGGTTGGTCCAAAAAGATTTTGCCTCACCCTCTTGGCTTTCTCCCTTGCCCCACGCTGCGATGCCATGAACTCTGATCTGTTCCAGGACTATAAGTTTCGCAGGTGTGTTTCTAAATGCTCCAGGACTGCACAGACGATTTTAGAGCTTCGACTTTGCTCTTCCTAAACTGATCCTCTTTTCATAACCCTCTAGCCTGCGGGACGTGTGGCTGATTATTTTTTCCTAGCTCAACCTGGCTGCTGGGGCTTTCTCTGTAGTTTCTAATTCTGCTGTTACTTATGACAAAGAAGGAAAAAGACTAACAAATTTATTTTTGTTTTACTGAACGAGACTAACACGGCTAGCCCTTTGGAAGTTAGTAAAGATGGTTTCTTCTGACAAAAGTGAACAAAATCAAAGCCCCAAATGAAATCGTAAAGCAAGTTTCGCGGGTTCCCAAAGCTATTTCCATCCTCAAATAAAACAACCAGAAAAAGTGAAACTTACAAGGGCAGCAAAGTGAAATTTACAAGGCAGCACACTTGCTGATCGAAAATGTAGCAGAGCTGCCCTGAGACCTCTCACACAGGCAAATTCCCCAGCGGCCACATTTCATCTTATTCTTACCTACAGATAAGTCCTTTTGCTAACTCACTGAAACTTGCCTGATGTATAAAGTTACCGAAATCTGACAAAGGCACGTATCCTGTGAATCGGATTTAAGCCACATCAAGATACAGCACAAAGAAGAAGCAAAACAAAATAAAACCGGGTTATTTTTTAAATGAAAGCCTACTAAAATATTACAATATCGTAAACCAAATCCAAAAGAAAATTTTACCATACTAACACTGTAGCAACGAGACCTGAGGAAATATTCTCGTATTGTCATTCAATAATTTACCAGAGACATTCTCCTTTCTGTAGTCACTCCTTCATTTACCCGAAAGCATCTTTTCCCGGGAATATATCTACTACACGAAGCGTTTTCTTTCCTCTTTTATTATGAAATCCTTTATTATGAACTTGTCATATCTAACTACAACATTTACCTATAAATCCTATTACGCCTCCCGCAAACTAACAGAAAATATAACTTATTGAGCAAGTGTGGGCTGGAGCGGATCTTCTCTAAAAACAGTTTAATCACAAAAGTTCTTCTAAGAATCGAAGAAAAGCCATTTGAAGGACAAATGAGAGAGCGGATTAGTCGAATTGTGATGAATTAAACTTTGATTCTGTTTAGGCAAATAGAGACAAGGCAAATGTCAGGTGCTACGCCACACTGCAGATAAATCAGTCTTTATATGTTGTATCCAGGCATAATTTTTTTTTGCCCGAATCTGCACTCTTTGATACTTTTTTTGCCCCCTAAGGCTTTTGGAGCCCCCCCCCCTCTCAGATTTCGACTATATCATTTCCACCTTTTTCTTTTACATTGCCTGATGTTGAGTTAGTTAGTCCCAAAATCTAAAACTATGACCGGGAAGGTAAGCCAGGTAAAAATGGTCCAATACTCAGAAACTGTGATCAGTGCCGCATATTTCTCTGGCGAAGGGAGGTGGGGGGAAAAATTAGACTCCCAACCTAGACTGTTAGTAAATAGTCGATGGACAGGGGGGGTTTGTAACAGCAAAGAGTGTGAAAGAACAGAATGGTTAGCAACCTTGAGAGTAAGGGGGGGAGAAACCTCCTTTCTGAGAGGATCTAGGAGAATAGGAAAGCTGGAGGAAGGACTGTCTGACTGTACACAGTTGTTTCTTTACAAAATTGCTGGAGGAGAGTCGAGCAGATGGCAATCTAAGGGAGGCAGACAACAAGTAGCTTTCCCCCTGTTGCATAGGTAGAGGGGCATCGCCCTTCCCAGGATTCCCCAGCCTTTGGATAATAAACTCAAATGCCTGCCTGGCTCAGCCCTGTCCATCTTCTTTAGCCAACTTGACAAAGTGGAAGAAATATGACATGTGAATTATTAAAGAGGAGGCAGTTGACTCCTAACCTCTGTTGCTTTTTCTCAGAACCCATTACCTGAGAATTTATCTTGCAGGAATCCCGGTGTCTGAAAGCCTCGCAGGGAGAGCCAAGGAAGAAAACACCCAAGAAGGAAGAGTTTTGATGAAATACTACGGAAAAGATTTCACCTCAGCATTTCCCACTCAAGAGATGGATAAGGTGTTAAAGCTAAAAAAAAGTCATGCCTCCTTAGAAGAGGATGAGTTCGCCACAGGGAGCCGGGGAATAAAATCCGACTGAATTTCAAAGGGCTATCCCCACTTAAAACACTTTTAAAATGTAAAGGAAATCACCCGAAGTTGCTCAGGTTTTAAGGTTGTTCTTCGGCTGGATCCTTTGCATTAATTAGTTTCTGGGCAATACAACTTTATAAACCATAATCAAATGCTGGCTGGGTTGCAGTCATTTGGATCAGTCCTGAACACACACTTTCTGTATGGCATTGTGCAAACATGGCCCTGAAAACAACTCGCCGAGCCCTGTTCAGTTGCGCTGAAGTGTTAGGATGCAATATTCAAACCTTCTGTAGATCTGCAATAACCTTCCCAACAAAAGTGTCTTTGTGCTAATTTAGCTGCCAAGTTACTCAGAGAGCGAGTCATTCAGCAGCTGGTTTTTAGGGGGAAGAAAAAGTGGCAAAGGGGAATATTGGACAGTTAAGACATTATAATTTCGGGAGGGGGGGATCCATCAGGAAAGGTGGAGTGAGTCCCCTTCCTCTTTAGCCGTAGATCTGTATACACCCTGAATGTATCAATTGAATGGCTCCCAAATCTTGGTGATAGAGCAGTCAGAAATGACTCCAGCTGACAGCAGAGCCATGAGGCAAGTGATGGATACCATTGTCCAAAGCTGACCCTCCATTAACACCACCTATCAGCATCTGTATTCTGTCACCAATTCCCATCCCGGAGCCAAGAGGGGTGAGTCTGATATTCTAAGCACATTGAAGGCTTCCATGCTGAGCTCAACCCTGCATCAACTAAATGGGTGGAGAGGATGACCTAAACCTTGCTCTCTCTCTCTCAACTCGCCTTATTACCCCTCTCCAAGCCCATTGTTTTGCAGGTGCCTGCAATTTGCTCCTTATCTCCTCTCTGTTTAGGAGGGCTCCCTTTTATTAATACAAAAGGAGAAATGTTATTAATATTAATTAACAAAATAAAAAATGAAGCCGTTTGGGGAAGGCACCACATGAATAATCTCATCTTCTAATTGGAGTGGGGGGGTTAAGGGGGAGGTGGAGAGAAACAGATGACCTACTGGGTGACAGGCACAGGTTGGAAGGGTGACATTTTATTGTAAGCCTCCCTATGAAAGGAAGAAAAGGAAAGGACCAGTCAATTTAATGCAGGGACCAAGAGTGCAAGAGTGTTGCTAAGAGACAGAGATGCTGTTGAAGTTCTATCAGAAGCCGTACCCTGACCTTATGCAAATGGAGGCGTCCAACTCTTTGTGGAAAGGCTGCAAATTCCACCCACTGTGTCACCAATACCTGGCATCGAGCCTTTTATTCAAATGGTCTCTAAAAACACACACACAGAGGATGTGACAAAGCATGACACATTTAGGGCTGGAGGAAAAAAAAAAGAGGGAGAGGAGAGTGTAAAAAAAAAAAAAAGGTGGGGGTAGGACTAGACAAATCTCATCCTGAAAGTGGCACCCTCTCCAGGGCCTGTCTTTCCCCTGAGCTGAAAAAAACTAACTTAAGGATTCCTAAACTGCCTTCATCTAAGTCTAGGAAGAGTCATAAACCTAGGGAAGTTCCACAGGGGCAGCTGGGTTAGTCTAGTTCAGCAAAATAAGCCAGGAGACCTGTGGCACTTAGAGCCTAACACATTTATTTATGACATGAGATTTCGTGGGAGAAGATCCCACTTCCTCAGATACTTTCCCTGCCCCCTCCCCTTTTTTTGGAAGAGGGAAGGTAAATAGATAAAGTGACAAACTCTGAGCGTGCATCATAAAGCTAAATCAACTCTGACACCAAAACTAAGATAGGAAGTTCCTGTGGTTACTGGAGGATTCATCACTGTCAAGAAATAAATAAGTTAAGACCATAACTACCCCTCTTTTTCCACTTGGGATCAAAATATGGCAAGATCAAAATCAGGGACAGGCTGAGATTAGAAAGGGCCTGGACCTATAGGGAGTGGTAACATTTAGCAGAGCTAAAGGTGGAAATTTCCCAGATAAGTTCAAGCTCAACCTTAGCCAGAGGTCCCTGGGATTCAAAGTGAAGAGACTTTCTCTCAAGAGGCTTCCTAGTTATTGCTGCCAACAGCAAGTAAACACTGGTGTGAACCAGCCCAGCCCAGCTCCTGACAGAATCTGGTTAAAAACTCCATTATATCAGTTTAATTAATTTAAGTGTGATCCCAGGAAGAAAAAACTGCTACAGACTCTGTGTGTATGTTATAGAAAATTGCAACTTTCACCTAAGTATTTTAATACACATAGATGCCAGGAAGAGAGTTTCTGACAGTTCTTTAACTTCTATGGCAAATATTACAAATCCAAGACAGTCAAAAGAAAAAAAAAAGGCACCCCAGTTATTTGAAGTGTACAGTTATCCCATTTCTCCAAGTAATAGTTAGATTCTGTGCCTGAAAAGATTTTTCATCAAGGATTTGCAGCCTTGCACATAGTCCAAGATAAGACAAAATTTTCAGGGCAAAAAGCAGAGTGCTGATAGGTATGTCACCTCTAAAATCAAAAAGCTAACAATCAAATAATTCGGGGGGGGGGGAGGGGTTGCCATCACTTACTGTCCTGGTCTAACTTCAGTGGTTGCACAAATGTAATTCAAAACTTTGTTTGCTACCCTGGCTGTTGGAATGATTAGTTCAATCCCAGTTAAATTGATCCCCAGTGTTTTGTGACATTCACAGAAATTAGCACTTATGTTCACAGCTAGATAAAAAATGACCCAGGTGCAATTTGCAAAGGAAGCAGATGACAGATTACCTGTCTTTAAAATGCACAGGGCTTGATATTCCCAAAATGATCAAAACCTCTTCTGTTGTGTTTGTTTTTATCCAAAGAAAATAATCAGAGCTCTCATACACATGGGTTAAGAGAGCTCTAGTGAGTAGTATACAGAAATCATCAAGATTTTGGCATCTTGCTCATTTAAAAACTCAGGAAAAACAAACAAGAATCTGAAAACTCGACATTTGTTTTACAAACCAGATATACAGAAAGTTCTGGCCACTGTGAGCCACATCTTGTTGGTAAACTCAGGAGTAAAGTTGTGAGATATGTAAACACATCCAAACTATGAGCCTGGAAAGGGGGTTTCAGGTTCTGCAGTGAATGAAAACATCTGAATCCAAGTGAATGGACTAAATAAAGTTGCTGTTGTAAATTGGCTACTGGTGGTTTATTTATTTTTTTAGTAGTCAGACTTTTCATAATGTGCACAATAGTATTAATATTTCATATTCGAGGTGGGTGGATGGTGAACTCTGTAATGGGAAATTCAATCGCTGCTGTAAATATTAATGAAGCCACAGCCTCCATGTAGCTCTGACAGTAAAACAGAGTGAGCATGTGGTGGCCCTGGGGCAAGCTAGGCCTTTCCTCTTGTCTCTCTCGCTTTATTACATTAGGCCAAGGCTCTCTGTGCAGTTCAGAGCTCAGAAGCTGGAGTTCACAGATCAGCCATGACAAATGTCCCCATGTCTCGCCACACAAGACCCGGCTGGCCCTCCCATTACATCTGCCCAACAAGCCCCTGGAGAGAGCTTGAGGGTGTCTCTTAGAGGTGAAGAGCTCTTTAGTGCAACTTGCTAAACACATTACAAGAGAGGGGGAGACGCTGCTGTGGTTGCTAAAGAGCCCTGATCTGCTCTTCTGAGGTGCAGAGCTGAGCTGGACCTTGCTCCTCATCCCCAAACTTCCAGCAGCTCTCAAAAAGTCAACCCAAATGCAGGGCGGCAACAATTCCCAGCAACGCCCATGACAAAGGAAGGTGGGTGGAGAAGGTCCATCAGCCCCTTCCACCCCCCTTCCTTGAAGTAGTCATTACGGCCAAGGGATGTGGAGCAAGAGGCCTGGACACTGCATTTAGGGGTCTCAATCACAAACCACCAAGGGCATTCACCATGGTGTGGACCATTCCGGTAGAGGGACATTCAGACATGTTTTGTCCCCTCTGAAATTGCCCTGGCGCCCTCAGAGAGTTAAACCTAACAGCTTTAGCCCAGCAAATGGATGGCTAGCTATCCTAGGTAGGTTACTTTGGGTGCCTTATGTACCCAACATCAAGAGGATCTAAACTGCAGGCCAGGAAACTCTCTCCCTCACCTCCCACCCCCTGCCACAAAGTAGAAAACATTTTTGTGCAATTTAGAAATATGTCCATGACCTTAGAGAGTCTACATAATCCAAAGCACCTGGTGGCATCATCAATTAACTACAGGTAACCACCAGAACTTCCTATCTTAGTTTTGGTGTTAGAGTTGATTTAGCTTTATGATGCAAGCTCAGAGTTTGTCACTTTATCTATTTACCTTCCCTCTTCCAAAAAACAAACAAACAAACAAACAACCAAACCAAACAAACGGGGGGACGGGCCATGGTAAACATTAATAGCTATTTGAAGGTAGGATACCACAAACCCCACACCTGTTTTATGTTGTTTAGTAGCTTGTGTGACTTTTTCAGAATTAGAGATTTTGCCTGCGAAAGCTCGTGTGCTCAGATCCGACCAAACCAGGTGTTTGCAGGGTTGTTGGATGCACGCTTTAGTTTATAACCACATTATCTCCAACCATTGACACAACGGTGCAAGCTGGGGAACCCCGGGATCTCTCCCGCTTTCCTCTTAGTTCCTAAAACACTGGAAAAAGTGGCTGGTTGGGTACGGAGGACAGGCAAACGTGCATGCCAACGTTTTTGGATGATCAGCCATTTATTTCCACGCCTGTGAAACACTGGCTTTCTGGCTATAGCCTGCTTTTTCATTTCCACCTTTCCTCTTGTATCAACAGCATTTTGAACCGCTTCCTTTTAGCTCGGACATTCATCTCCATTTCTTGAAAGGCTTGTCAGAGTTTCCTTGTGCTGGCTAAACCGGGCTTCCCCTTTATTTGGAGTTGCAAAGCGTTTTGCTTGATCCATTCAAGTGCTAACTTTCTCCCTGGCACTCGGATGTGTGGGTTGATAAAGGTGCACAGGAGAGGGCCTAGGTAAATATTTAGGCAGGTGCTTAATTTATGTGCGCCTGAACATTACCATTGATTTCACTGGGGGCATTCGCCCCCGAGGAAATCTTCGCAGTGCGGGGGCAAAGCACCTGATGTAAAAGAGAATAGGAGATGTAGGGGTAAATTAATCTAATTACAAAGCAGAGAGGAGATTGGTAACAAAAAATAACTCTTCTGATCTCCCTGCACGCACTCTTCAACCTCCATGCAGCTCTCCCTGATGGGAAAATATGCGCTGAAAACTCAAGGCATCACCTTATTCCCAATGCACCCCACAACACACAATCACTTTGCTTCACAAATATTCCGAGGAAATCAATTAGTCCTTTCTCCTTCAATTCTCGCTAATGCTACATTTCGCTGAGGAGCTGCAGAGAAGAGCAATTCTTTGGATATTTCCTTTGCTAAGCTACCCAACCTGGGTCAGAAACGCTACCTCGCAATAGGAGACGCAATTGCAGCTAACAGAGAGGTCCTCCTGCATTATTGGCCTGAATAGCGAGCACACCAGGTCCCTAAATTCCCTGAGCCCTTACCTCCCTGGCTCTGTGAAATTAGGAAAAAAAAAGGAAAAAGCCCGGACATGCAGCGCGAGATTGCTTCTGCATTTACTTGTTCGTTTAGCTGCTTCCAGATTTTGCTCAGCCCCGTGGCTCTTGTATTTGATAGAGATCCGTGGCTTCATTAAACGCTTTCTTTCTATTATATGCCCCAGGAAAGTGCAGCCAGCACCTCTCTTTGCAAGAGTTACACTTTCAAAGGGGAAAGCAGTGGATCCAGGTTTTGTAAGCGTTAAATAACTTTCTCAGCGTGTCTTAAAGGAAGATTGCACTTTATCAACAGCTGATTGATGCTGCGATGTGATCCTCTCGGTTTGGCTATAGTATCATATTTATTTAACCTGCTGGGGGGCTGTGCTCGGGGGCAGCTCGCCCCTGCTGGCAGGAGTGCACACATTACACACTACCCCAGGTATTCGGATTGATTGTTCCCACCCCAAAGCCTCTGGCTCATAATTTAACACAGCAGGTCCTGCTGCACAGGCTAGGCTGTCGGGAAATGCAGTGGAGGGCTTCTCTGAGCTAGGCGGCTTGCTTTCTCTTTCCCGGAGAACAGGAGAAGCCTCTACTGCAGATTTTCTTATTTATGGGACCCCAACGGCCAGGCAAGCCAACAGCGTCAGTCCCTGAAATGAATCTAGACCCTTTCTTGAAAAAAAAATTCTCTCTCTCTTTCCCCATACACACCCATCTAAAAAGCGCACAAGTAGGCAACGCAATCAGCCCTGCCAAACAGTTAATTGCAGCTGGTCAGTTAGAGCCACAAAGTTCAGGGTGAAGCCAGGCTTCAGTCTCCTCAGCAGGCTGTTCCCAGATTAAATTCGGTTCAAACTGCCCAGGGGGTGGAAAATGTAGACGGCTCCAGGAGGGAAAATCCCAGCCTCCCAACACCGCAAATGGTGATGAACTAATGTGCAAACATATGTCATTGCTTTGGGGCTGAATTCTCTGCATTTTCGGACAGGAACAGAGGATAGATAGATAGATTCTAGGTGTGTGTGTGTGTGTAAAAGATGCGCGCGCACACACACAAAAACTTTAGTGTTCCTATCAAAGAATGCAGTGACATATCTTTTTTACACACACACAATCTACCTATTTCATCTGGAGAGCTAAAAACTGAGTCCTACCCCCAGTGGCGTGGGAGGCAGCCTTGGAAATGGAGCACACAGGTGAACACTTGCCTTGGCTGAGAGTGCAACAAACTCACAGGCAAGCGATTTCCCAGCTAAGTGGAGGAAAAAAATAAAAATCCTGGGAAAAGTGCCTCCAAATGTTGACTTCTCTGTTAAAACATCACCTACACGGGTCAGTCCGCCCGGCCCCTGGGCTCTCTCTTTCTGATCTTTTGCATGCTTGAAACGGAGCTTTTCCTTCACTTCGGATGTGAAATCCTTGGTGGTTTTGCAATTACCAAGCCTCCCCCGCTTCCCAAAAGTGCCCCTTTCTCCTTGACTGAAGTGAGCCTCCTGCAGCAACAAGCCCCAGGTCCCGACCAGCCGCCAAGCAAACCTGCACCGAGGTGGAAAGAAAGGGGTCCTGCCCCAAAGGCAGAGGGGGCTCTGGTTGCTCTCAGGGGGCACTGAACACACCCAGGCGCTTTGCAGGGCCCGCTAGCTTTTAGCCTCCAAAGGGCAGATTTTGCAGCACCCCCGTCCTCTGCAATATCTGAAGCCTCTGCCAAAAATGTTTGCAAGGCTCCAGGAGGTGCCATCTTTGAGCTAGGGCCACAGCCGCTATCAGGGTGAGTACACACACCGGGATCAGCAGGAAGGAAAGGGCAGCCTGGTGTAGGAAAATATTTACCAGGGACTCAGGTGCAGCCAGGGGTACAAAGTCTTAGCAAGGTGACTCTGAGAGCAGCCTAGGTGCCAGCTAATAGATCTCCTATTGTCCCAGGGGTCAAAGGAGTGTTGACAGATCATGTTAATCGGGAAGGTACCTATTGTTGGCTATCTGGGAAAATGTTTATGGGTCCCCAGGCTTCAGCCTGGGCAATTTCTTTAACTCCCTCACTGCTGCAGTTTCTTCATTTAGGTCAAAAATTACCCACACCCAAGGCCCAGGGAATTGCTTCCTGGTGGGGATTTTTTGAGGGGGTTGCTTGTTTTGATTTGATTTGATGATGTCTGGTGAGGGAAACGGAGCAGGGCTTCTTTTGTGTTCATCCCCCCTGTCCATTAGCTCCTGGCACTTCCATTCACCTTCCAGGAATGGCTTTTTATAGCTGGGTCATATTTCCTTGCAGATTCAGCCGAGCTCACTCAGGCCAATGGTAAAATTGTGCTTTGCTTCGGCTGGGCCCCGGGACCAGAGTAGAAGAAAGAAGCACTCAAAACTTTGAGCCTGGGGTTCAACCCTGGTTACAGCAGGACTGACAGAAAATCCTTACTCCTCAGGGGACAAGGTGTGGGGGGACAGGCAAAGTCTCAGTTTAGGGAGCATGTTGATGTCCTCCAAGGAGGGATTCTTGGGCACAGAAAGATGCTAAATGGATCCCTTCAAGGTCAGTGAAAGCCTGTGGTGAGCCAGGTAGGGTGTGATACACCTGGGAATTAGGATGCACTTTCAAATGCAGATTGCTTTCTGTAGCTCCCTCTCTAAAGCAGAGGTGTGGGCATGCAACAACAGGATCTGCCCGTTGAGTAACACTTTCCTTTGTTGCAGATACAAGACTTTATTAGTTTCTGCCAACCAGCAGCTCAGCAACAATTTCCTGCCCTTCTAGCTTTGAAAGACACCTGCCAAAGTGGACCAAATTTCCCAAATGCTAATGGCTAAATCCATACAACTGTGGGGCATAGTTCAGGCTCCTCATCTGTGTAACTCTGAAGTGATGGGCCTACCTCTGATCAAGAAAGGATTGAGTCTCCTTGGCCTCCAGCTCTCAGTGGGAAGGGCCATTTCCAGGGTTAAGGAATTTAAGGAAGATGCTCTAAGTAGGTGTCAAAAGGAGCAGACCTAAAACACTGGAATAAATTGGAAATAGTCTAATCTCCATTTCAAAAGTAGCTCTTTTGGAAGGGATTCATAAGTGGGAGAAGTCAGTAACATGTAGATCTCCTGGCTGTTAGTTATCAGCTGCAACTAATCAAGTCTCTCTTTGCAGGTGGGGGGGGGGGATTTGGGCTCAAGATAAATTCAGGCAGTTGTGGCTATTCAATCTCTTTAATCTGTGCAGCTGGGGAGAAATGGAAACAAGATAAATCTCTGTCCCCAAACTTGGTTTAAGAGGGGTGGGAGAGTGCACACTTTTAGTATTTGCTGGAGACTTGACATAGTGTCTGCTTTATTGACAAAACACACTTAAAAACATAAGTCCCAGGCTTTATTATAATGAAGTATATATATTTTGATGTATGTTCTTAGGGCTTGTTACAGCCAGGCCCCATTGAGTGGTTTCTGAATGGTTGCTATTATATTTCACTTGCAAAAGTAAATGGAGCAAACAAATGCCAACAATGGTTTGCGGTTTTCCTACACATGCTGACTTTAACCTCCCCACATCAAACCACACCTTTTCCTCTTGCAGCCAACTCTCTCCTCCTCTTTCTAATCTTTTCTTTTGAAATTTGGTTTTAAAAGAAAAAAAGAGATTCATTAGGAAGGTGTATGGATCAAAGAGCAATGGGAGAGATCATACATCTTCCAGAGAGCAGGGGAATGTGGCTAACCATAACTTATGTTTTCCTCTTACTGCTACCTATGCTTTACCTGCAATAAAGGAAATAAAACACACGTGTATTGTTGCAGCCAGCTTTAACTCTAAATAGCTGCTTCTTTTTTTGGAAAGCAAATAGGGTGGATGGATTCCTCACTTTGCCTCAAGCCACCTCTAGAAATTCCCTTCTTCTGACTTGATGCAGGCTAATTTCACACCAGAGTAAATGACCCTTGAACACAAAAAAAAGGGTTGCAAGGGTCTGACAGAAAGAGCTAATACATCAGACAGACTTGTCATTTTCACTTATTGGAATACTAGCTTTAGAAAATGTTAAATTGCTTCCACTTCCTCATGATGGAGTTGTTTTTTTGTTTTTACTTTAACTTTTGCTCATTTGGAGACTCAGCAAATAGACAGACCAGCTTACTCTTCAAGCATCTGACCAAGTCGGATTTTCTTCCACCACACCTCATGTGAGAAATAAATTTGTTAGTCTTTAAAAGTGCCACCAGCCTCTGTGTTTGTTTTGCTGAACTAGACTAACACAGCTACCCTTTTGGATTCAGTTGATTGTTGGTTATGTGAAACTAATTAGGTGGGCTTTAATTATTTTTATTTATTATTAATCTTTAAGTATACTTTCTTAAGTAAGCACACACTTTAACTAGCTTTCCTATTAGGCAGCTTTTACTAGATGGCTTTTTCATAGTGTAGCTATCAAAATGAGATAATGACCAAAGAGGTGGAACCTAATCAGTGTTTTAGCTGAGTTTAAAGAGTCTAGAGGCAGTTTAAAAGTAGCTTTGGTCATGTTTGCTGGCTAGCTGCAATGTTTACACTGCCACATTATGATGGAGAGAGTAATGTGCTTAATAGATAAGATGGAAGAGGCTAGCCAAAAAGCAAGGTCATGTATGATAAGACCTGACACTTTTACCCATTTTTCATGCACTTAAAAGGTAACTCGAAAATATTAAGGGAAACAGAAGTAAACACTGAAGCACACTACATTTATCACAAAACAGTACAGGAATAAATCTTGCATCTTATTTAATTAGCCACAAACCTTATCATAGTTTGGAACATGTCAGGCAATAAAAATCAATGTTTCTCTATTTTCTTAGCAGCTAGGTAAGTTCTTAAAACATGCTGTTCATGGGATAATCACACAATTCACTTTCCCCTTTTGATGTTTTATCTAAACTTTTTAAACAGTGAATGAAATAAGTTATAAGCTGAAGATAAGATTCTGTAAGTGTAATCAATAGTAAAGGGAGTGCCTAAGTTTTTGAAAGAGGCCAAAAATCAGGGAGAAAAAGGGAAATTATTTTTTTCCATAACACACACTCAAGGTTAAAATGTGTGTGTAATAAGAAGGTTTATTTTATTTTTTAAAATCCACATCTAAAGTTTCATACAGGGCCAAATCTTGGTCCCATGTTTGGAGCATTAGAAACAGAGTTTTGATTTTTTATTTTATTAAAATATTTCTCTCTCTAGCCACACTGGACTGCTAAACCAAAATTTACTAATTTCCCCTCTCAGGAACCACCCCTGTCAACTTCAGTTGGAGTTGGTTTAAGTTACACAGGTGGGATGAATTTCTCTATAGCCAAAACATTTTTGCCACAGCAAAACTATTTATGTTCCCAAGGAATTTAAAATGAAATTTTCAAGAACCACATCAGTGATTTAGGAATCTCAGCCTCTTTTTCGAAAGTTATTTAGGCATATATGGTATGTCTACACTGAAATTAGATACCCGGAGATGACTGGTGTCAACTGACTCAGGTTCTCCCTAAGCATCTGCTTAATTGCAGTGTAAGCTTCCATGCTCGAGGTGGGGCCCAGACTCTGGGTCCTTGCACTTTGAGTGGGTCCAGAACTCTGACACCAGCTTGAGCCCAGAAGTCTACACTGCAGTCAAAAAGCTTCATAGTCCGAGCCCCAGGAATCCAAGTCAGCTGGCATGGACTGGCTGTGAATTGTTATTTGCACTGTAGACATACTCTTAGGAGGCTAAATTTCATTGGAAGTGGTCTTAAAAGTCTAAGCTATAAATGGAGCTTAGGATACTAAGTCACTTGGGACCAGGCTTTCAAAGGTACTTAGACACCTAATTCCCACTGATTTCAGAAGAAAAGGAACATCTAGGATATTCCAAGGTCTCCTAGGGTATGTCTCCACTGCAAAAAAGAGTCCAGGGCAACGAGTCCCAGAGTATGAGTCAACTAGCTTAGGGCTTGTATTACAGTACTAAATATAGGAATGCTGACTTTTGGGCTCCACGTACAACTTCCCTGTTCCCTGAGTGTTGGAGTCTGGGCTCCAGTCAGGCCCAAACATCTACATCCCCTGCTCCAGGATTTTTTTTTTTCAAGGGAAGACATACCTTGTAGGGTGAAATTTACCCAATGCTGATGTTCTGCCACAAAACCTGAGCAAGTCCTAATGCCCACTATATGCCGAGAGTGAGTGGCACATAGAACTTCCACATGCCTTGGCTCCCTGCACCCTTTTGTCAGGCAGTGGATTTCATAAGGCAGTATTCCATCAGAACCACAGGCAAGAAGACCCGTGACCTCTTGCTCTCAGGTCTCGACTATGCTGCTGATGTTCTTTTAGTTCAGGGCCCAGACAAATTTTGTGAGGAACTCCAGCAAATGGAGGAGAAGTCAGCCAAGGTTTGCCTCCATGTTTCATGGTCAAAGAAGCTGCAAAACCTAGACTCAGATCCATCCATGACTTTAAGCTTTTGAATAATGAAACTGTGGCAGCAGTTTCCAGATTTTGTTGTTTGGGTTCTATACTCACCAGTTCTTCCAGATCTCATACGGAGACTGGCACTGCAGCATCTGCCACAGGTCTTTTACAAGAAATACGGAATCAATATCATCTTGGTACGACAATCAAGTCCAAAGTCCATTTGAGTTCAGTATACTGTCCATATTGATGTATTGCTGCAAAACATGGTCACTCTGCCTCTTATACCAGGCAAAGGTTGAGGCTTTCCACATAGAATTTCAAAGTCCTATGTTGACCATAAAGTGGAACAGCTTCATAATGCAGACCTGTTTACACTCTCTCTGGTCAACAGACCCTTGGAGCAATTTTCTGTTGGCAGTTTCAGACATATCATCAGTATACTGTGCGATGCTCCAGTGAACATCATTCTCCAGGTGGCTTGTAACATTCAGGATAAAATTCCATCTATGGAGGGGTGGAAGCAGTCTAGAGGCAGGTCCCCTATTGCATGGGTACATCCTGTCTGTTCTGACACTGAACTTTTGGCCAGTCAAGCCCTGTGGTCACACAGGAATGGACCAAATGGCAAACTACTGCTACAGACAACTTTTCAGTTAAGCATTGCAGAAGAAGAAGAAGAAGAAGAAGAAAAAAGTACATTTCCATTATTGAACCTCATGAAAAATCTATTCTTCTAAATGTAATCTTTCCTTAGGATAATAGGTGCTTGGCAACTGTGATTACAGACTGATTCCATTTTAAATAAAAGAGAGACACATAGATCTTTAGAAATTATTTTCTTCTCTGTAGTGGCCACCTTTAACACTTTTTTCTGCCTCAGTTTTAATAATCTCTATCAATGTTGTTTTTTAGCTGATTTTAATGTCAACTAGGGATTAATGTGTATTAATTAAATTGACTGTATTTTCTTTAATGAGCACAAAATGATTCCATGTTAATGCTGATGATGGTAAGAAGGATTCTGCCTGCTTATGAGTATTTCCTCAACATCTTGAAACATTTTATTAGGAAATAAATTAATTTAGTTACTGTTGCCTAATACAAACAAAACAAACCAGGTGATTGTAAACTGGTTTTATCATTACTGAGATGCATGATGATCAAGTCGTAGTATTTTCACTTAGTAACATAAGAATTCACTGAAGAACGTTATTTTAAAGTAAATGCATAATTTATGCTATTTCTTTTTCTTGTTTATTTGGCTTCAAGTGACATATAAGTTTACAGACACTTCCCTGACATGGGTCTCTCTCTACTAGAGGGTAGGCTGTCTTCGTTTATAGCAAATGCTGCTTGCAATCTGACCCCCTGTCACCTACTCTCTGAACTCCATCCCTTCAGCCTTAAGGATCTGAGCAGGGATGCACATGTGCATCCCAGGGCTAGCACTCTCTACCAGTACTCATGTCAGATGATCAATTGGTACAAAATTCATCTTTGTGCAGCAGACCAGTGTTAGGTCTAGCATTTGCATGGAGTGAATTTCATTAGGGGTGAATATTAATGGGGTGAAATCTCCTCTATTGGGGCCCTTACAAAACTTATCTGTGGGGTTTGCTCATATAAGTTCAAAGTCAATCAGAGCAGAAGTAATCTAGATTTTTGTTTAGATATAGCCTTCACTTATGAACCTGATCCACCAGCCTTTCACATATTTCCTCCCATGACTATGAAGCTGATGGTCTGAACCAAACAGTCATTTACTTACTGATAACTATTTAAGCCTATAAAGCTGGCTGGGCTCTAACTCATTAACTATCTAAACAACAAACTATAGTGTAAATATATCTCACTGGAATAATGAAATATTATAACACACACACATAACTGTCATGTTTTTCAAGCTCACACAGTTATCTATATTTCTGGTTTGCTGAATATGCTCTTATCAAACATCCATGGAAATCTTAATGTCATTTATTGGGTACTCTATTAGTCACTGTGATGCTATGTCTTTATGCTGCAAAGACTTTGTTCTTAATGCTTTACCCTTTGCCCTTTTTCATCATCTGCAAATTCCTATTGTAGACACATTTGCACATCAACTTCCTGAAATTATTAAAATAACATGATCGTATACGGCAGGAAAGAACTTTATGGGGCTGATTTTTATCTCACTACCTCAGTGCAATATTACTGAGTGCAATGTGTTTACTTCCGAGTTTTACTACTCAGATTCTTCTTTATTTAAATCATTGTGACACTCAAAATGTATTAGGCACTGTAAAACATACCTAGGAAGAGACAGTACCTGCCTTATTGACTTTATCTTCTAAGGCCTCATACAATGTGTGCAGTTCCATTGAACTCAGTATGATTATTGTATATAAAGTTATTGAAGTGTAGAACTGTCTGCTACATACAGCAGCCAGTGTAAGTGCAAGCACTCCGAGAATATGAAGAACATAAGAACTGCTGTACTACATCAGACCAATGCTTCCTCTAGCCAGTATCCTATCTTCTGACAGTGGCCAATACCAGGTGTTTCAGAGTGAATGAACAGAACACGTCAGTCAAAAAATGACACAACCCTTTTTATTTAGTTCCAGCTTCTAGCAGTCAGAGGACACACACCCCAGGAAGTGGGGTTTCATCCCCGATCATCCCATCTAATAGCCATTGATGGACCTGTCCTCCACGAATTTACCTAATTCCTGTTGGAATCCAGTTATAACTTTGGCCTTCACAGCCAGCTTTAACCTACCCTATCTGCTCTTGTGCTGAGTACAGACAGGCCCAATAAGTGTTAATCCTACTCTTGTCCCTTCATCGGCATGGGGGACCCATTGATGAGATGCTTTATATTTTTAAACCTAATTCTTAGAATAGACAATTCATCCACTTTTTTTCATCAAAAGCTTTTAAAATTTTGAAGTTGTTTCCATTTGACAGTGTTTGAAATTGATCCTTTTAAAATATGATTTAAAAAATAAATATTTATTGAAAGTTGATGGTCAACAACCAAATGTTTGATCTGAAAAATTTCAACCAGCTCTTCCAATTATATTTCAAACCTATGTAACAGACCAAAGTATTTTCTCAGATGTTTCACCCAAAACATCTGTGAAGGCCTTTGACTACAGGCATTTATTTCCTTATGTTTATTTCATATCTGTGACTGGGTATTTAATGTTGGGTTTAATAATATTTAATTAATCTGTTCCTGGCTTCTCTTTTGATTAAATCACCTTTAGACCTGTTATTATAATTATGTATGATATTGCTTAATTGATTAAATTAGTAAATTGCATATTATTAATATCAAATAATTATACAATTACTCTTAGTTTCAGCACCCTACAGTTCCATATGTATTTGGAACCTCTTATTCTTCCATCATTTTATATTGATTATAATATATATTTCATTCCTTGTTTGTATGAATTAGTTCTCGTGACTGATGCTGGGGGATTGACAGCCTAGAAGAATGAAGTCTTGTTTATCCACGGAACAGGTGTAACGTTGTAGAATCCTTATTATCTTCTCCAAACTATCTTTGTGACGATAAAACTAAAGGGGTCATCTATTGAGTTAGGAGTATAGATCAATCTTCATGGCCTATTCAAATACTGACATCTTATTTGAGCCTGTCAAGAGACCTAACTGTGGTTTGTGTTGTGAGGCTATCATCAAACCCTGTCTGCCGCCTGGTGCTACTGCAGCTGCCCCCTCCTCTTGTGACTCAGCCCGATGTGGCATCAGCCCCACCTGCTCATGCCACCTAGCTGGGGGCACAAAAGCAAAAGTTGGTTTGGGGCATCACAACCCCTTAAGCTGGGCCTGGGAAGACACCATTTTATATAAATAAATTTGTAGAGAGTCAAGCAAGGCAATAATGTAAATTGTTCCCATTTTATACATTTTTCTCTCTGTGTAGATACATGTAGTAATTTTATATGTATTATCTATTACACTGTATGCTTTCCTATGACTTATTTGTAAGTCCCCTTGAAAGCACACAATTGAAATAAAAAAGATATGCTGAATTTTGTTAAGCCAAATGTTTTTAGATAATTAAATAGTAATAAAAACCTTTCTATTCTACTGACACTCTATTTTGAAAAATCCAGACCTGTTACCGTGTATTAATCAGCATTACTTTCAAATTTTTTTTTAGAACCAACCAACATTAAATGACACCAGACATAAAAAAAAAAATGTTAATACAAATCCTTCCAGAGCAAAACATCTATCTCATTTTAAGTCAGTGGATGACATTTAACAGCGAGGATAATCAATAAACACTTTATTTCCTAAAACTACAGTTGCCAATAGCATAATGCAATAAATGAAATACAACAATTTTTAGAAAGGAACTTAGTCATCTCTTTGTTGTAAACATGGCCTACCCCAACTTATATCTAACTAACAGGAAAACATTTCTGAAGTGAGCACTCAGATACTATAGTTATGAAGATAGCTAACTAGAAAAATGCAGTAAAGATGGGATGGATGGAAGTCTATTCAGAAAGCTAAGTGCTAACATTCAAACCATGATGGAAACAAATAGCAACGTGGTACTTCACAGTGCCGGAGTTTGGTACAGTATAGTGCCCAGAGCTGTGGGCAATACAGTCCTATTTTTAGAACTTCCATACAACAATTATTTTTTACGGCTCCTGGAGACAGTCCCAGTCTCTGGATTCCTAGATATATTTTATCTGCAGAAGTCCTTGTAGCTCACAAGTCACACCGACACTACCCATCCATGATTATATATTCTTATTACCCTCCAAAGTGTTCTATTGTTTACTCTGTCAAGGGTCTTATACCACGCTCATCCCCCTGCTATCTGAGTACTAAGGAAGGCAGCAGTACCACATATCTAATTTTGGTCAGGCAGCTAATTTTTTAAAGGATCTCAATCTAGCCTCTAGCTGTATGTTTATCTCCTCATCCATCCTTCATTACATTTTTAGTGCTTCCACAACTTGGGTCTGTCTCCATGTTTAAAGGGGCTTTTACAAGTGAAATTCTGTCATTTCAATAAATGAGTGAAAGTGCTAAATCATGGTATGTGCTAAAAATAGAGGCCATAGTTTAGACATATGGTCCATAAAGTTTTGGGGCAACATATTCAAAAGCACACAAAGCTGAGCTTGCAAACCCTTTTTTATATTCAGTTTATAAACATATGCATGAGCAAATCTGTACATGGAAGTACACCGTAGTCCATGGCCATACACCAGTTCAGAGTACTCAAAAGTATGCTTCAGAATTTGTTTTCGCTAACTAACAGTCTCCACTGCAAGTTTTAACAAGTGCACTCAAGTGAATGATGAAGATGAGATGACAGAGCTTGAAGAAGTCTGTCTATCCTTCTTTAAACAAAATACCAAACTATCGCTTTAGTTAAAGACTTTGTACATTTTGCCCCACACAATCAATACTTCATTTAAAGAATATGGAAGAGGTAACACAAGGTAAGCTCCTGAATAACACAAACAAAAATAAATAAAATAAAACCACAGATACTGCCCCCTCCCAAACTGTCAAAGGTAAGCTTGCATTTGATTCACAAGAGTCTCTCTGCTCCTTAGCATTGTGCAGGAAGAACTAGAGAGCTCAATCTGCAGGTGATGCCTAAAGCAATATTTCAGCAATTTGATATTTTATTTTTTCCCCATCCTCTGGACTCTCCTTAGCATTTGTTTTCTCTTAATTTTTTCTGTGTTTATTATTAAACTAAAGAACACTGGGATTTCCCCCCTCTTGTTTTGTCCATACATTGATTTTTTGTTACAGCATGCAGTTAAATTACAAAGCCTAGTGTAAAGTGCACCAAACACTAAAGAATAACTGGATTTCTGCTAGTTGAAGATTAATCTTCTCTGTGTTTGAGTATCTGAAACACCAGTTCACTCTCTGGAAAAGTACCTTTTAGCAATATGTTTGTGTTTTGAGCATGTGAGGGTTGTCATCAATTCTTTGTTTTAGTATTTATTCATAATAGTAATAATAATATTTTTTGCAATTCCACTGTGTCTTTAATCCAAGAATCTCAAAGTGCTTTACACACATTAAATTAACTATCAGAACAGATCTATGAGGGAGGTAAATGATATTCAGGGACCATGTTACTAATCACTAAGCTGCAGCCACCTAGGAGGTAGATAGTGGAAGCTCTTAAGAGGACTCACACTTTAAATGAAATAGTTTGGGACCAGAAGTGAAGTCAAACATCACATCCAGTTGAAATGGGAGTAGAGGGTGGGTGAAATGTAATTTACAGATTTATAATTTAACCAGGTCATCACATTAAATAACCAAATTGTGATGAGATCCATGGGCATCATTTTAGCAATCCCTTGGTTTCGCTTATTGTGGGTGCAAATCTTGACATCTGGATGGAGAATTAGATGATTTGCTGGTGGAAAGCAGCTAGCTATCCCTCTGAAACACCAGTCTTTGCTGTCACTATGATGATGGGAGCCATTTTTGCAATAGTACTGATAAAAATAGTTAATTGTGAGGCTGGCTGAAAAGTTTCTAACAAAACTGTTTTCCATTGACAATTGGGTTTCAACTAATAGAAAATTTTCACACAAAAAAGTCTGCTTTTAACCAGAAATTTCAACTTGTCATCAAAGACATCTGAAAATTGAAAATTTTCATCAAAAACCAAAAACTTTGGTTTGGCAAAAATGGTTAATTTTCAGAGGGGGCTTTTAAGTTGAAATTTTGACTCAAATGCAAACCATTTTCCAACAAAAGCTAGTAAATTGTACTCACAACTCCATCAGTTCACCTGAACATTTACCTGTAATGAGAACAAATTGTATATCTTATCTAAAAGACACCACCACCTCCAGCAACACAGTGCCCTCCAATGTCATGTTGAGTATTAACTCAATACTGACACAGAAAGAAACGTGCCAAACTACTGGATGACTAGAAGCTATGTTTTTCCTGGGAGTTTCTCATGTACTAAGTACTGACCTGGCGTGAACCTGCTTATCTTGTTAGGTTGCACAGGATCACAGCAGAAGGTGCTAAAGCCGTGTGCCCAATATAAATATAAATATTACCATGTTATTACTAACAGGGACTGCACAAACAGTTAAATATTTTAATACATTAGTGCTGTGCTCATAAAACACTAAGAGGAAGTGTCTTCAAGTTTTTATTTCTGAAGCTGGAAACAAAATTTACTGAAGATACAGAGACCAAATTTAAACCTGAAAGGAAAACTGTTATTTTAACATTCAACTGACGCTATAATTTATCACCGAATTATTGAAAATAACACATTCACAACAACAGTAATAAGTCTACCCCCTATTTTTCTCAATGTTTAGTAAAAGATAATTGGATATTATTTGCTACTTCTTCTTGTCAACTGCTCACCTCAAAATCCTTGACATCTCTGACATCACTGAGCTGTTGCCATGGGAAAGATTAAGTTGTCTTAATTGCACGCAGTGTCAGCTTAAAAAAATATTCTTAAGTATTATCATGTCCAGAAAACATGAGACATATTGGAAATAATAGCTACAATAAATATATAACAAAATCTATTCAATGTCATCAGATGAGCATGTTATTTTAAAAAGGAAAGTATTTTATATGAGTTTTAAGGATGGCTTAAATTGGTATACATCCACTGGCTTGACTGCTTTATGCTAGCTGAGGATCTGGCTCTTGAATGTTAATCAGTTTCCATATATACATCATGTTATTGTTATCTGTTTTTTAATAAATGCTCACTTCATTTCTTCCTTGAATACCTTTTACTATATAGGTTGATGTCCCAGTGTTCAGTTTTTCAACAGTTTTTGATTAACTTTTTCAAAAAATAAAAAGGTTAATATAAAAAGAAAGACCTAGTCAATTCCCTCAGGTACATGTATTCAGACTTAAGCAGCAAAGAAATGGTTAACCACAAAGTATTCCACCTTGAACCCTGCACTCTCTTTATCTAGCACACCATAATAAAAGATCAAGAGTTCCTGCTTATTATCTTATTTTTCCTGCTTGTTTCACTAGGCTAGTGCCCAGACTAGTTATGGATTAACACTGTGATCAATACTAAGCTTGCTGTCTCACTCTCTGCAGGAGAAAATGAACTCAAAATGCAGTCAAACTCTTATTGATCAAGGATATAGGTCTCACTTTCATTACCTCTGTCTCCTGATAACCCACAAATAATGTGATGAGTTGCTAATCTCTCTGATTTTCAATGGACCCTTCGCCCCTTCTGTCTGCAGAGTAGAGCTTTTATTTTTGTTTCTTCAATGTAATGCATGTGACATTAACTCTCCCTCTATTACCATCAGAGTTGGTCAATCAAGACTCATAAAACGGTATTTAAATAAAATTGGGCCAACAGTGTTAAGATCATATTTGGGTATCTCCAAGCAAAGGTGTTACCCTATAGTAATAACCATCTCAGGTAGGCGGAGGAGCACACTCCTTCATCTACTGGGCTCTGTGTGTGTGGGGGGGGTGTCAGATAGTTTAGATAGCAACAAAACCAACCTAGAAAAAATATGTTTATGGGAATGCCTAGTGTAAACTCAAAACATGCTGTGGCTTAATGGGTCTACAGCTTTCACGATTGGTATCCATTTAAATTTGGATCCATTTTGATCTATCTATCTATCTATCTATCTATCTGGCACAAGGTAGGAAAGGCAATATTACTTTATTAGATCAATCTTCTTTGACACAGAGAAGTTTTCAAGGTACACAGAGCTCTTCAAAGCTTGTCTCTTGCAGCAGCAGAAGTTAGTCCAATAAAATATATAACCTCACCCAGCTTGTCTCTCATATCTGGGACCACCACAGCTACAAGACTGCAAACATCTGTCTAACCAATCTTTAATCTTTAATCAGGATGCTGACATTTTAGAAACTCACAATTATTTACAAATACATCTGAATTAAACATTGTTGGCTTTTATATGTGAAAAACACATCAGTGGTTATTCATGGAAAAGTTAATTTTATACAGTTTAGGGATTTCTTTAACCAGCTATCTGGGGAGACGATTAGGGAAGGGAACAAAAAAAAAAAAAACAAAAGCAAACATGGGAAACACACTGTGACAGTCTGTATACCTATGATCACACATTTTATAAAACTCTAATAGATTTTGTACAAAGCATGTTTTATAATTTATCATTTGAAAACTCATAATTGGCTGATTTTTATCGTCCTTGTAAAATATGTATAACAACACTGTATGCAAACATATAATATGCTGCTGTATAATATTACTGAGTCACATTTCAAGTTTATAATAGCAAATGCAAAACAGTTCCTTAAAAACAAAAGGCAAACAAAAAGCCAGGTGTCAACAAAATCAAATGGACTACCACTTGTAAGTAGCCATCCTTTGGCAGGAAAAAGAGTGTGAAAAGGAAATTTACATCTTGTCAAAAAAAAAACAAAAACAAAAACCTGGAGCATCTTGTCAAAACAAAACAAAACAAAACAAAAAAACCGCTGGAGGTTCCCATCTCCCAGACTTTCTGTCTCCTGAACCCCAGCTTGATATGATTCTCAGAGAGGAGAAAAACCAAACATGGGAAACAGATTCCCGAAAGCGTATTTCCCTTCATCTCTACTCACGGCATTGACAACAGTTGAAAGACGAAAGTTGTATTGTTGGACTAGGGAAGGTTCTGGATAAAAAGATTCAGTCAGTCAGAATACTAGAATGTGTGGTGAGAGAAACCTTTAAGCACTACAGGAGAAGCCCAAGAAAGAAAACAACAAAACACCACTAGTCATCACTGTCAACCCCCAAGTCAGACCTCTACAGCA
>ML682019.1:13405577-13457787 GCA_007922195.1 Podocnemis expansa
GCACTTCAAATCTAAGAAATAAGTGTCACAGGACTCTTGTTTCTTTTACTGAACTAGACTAACACAGTTTCCCCTTTAGATCTAACAAAGTGTGTTATTATGACAATGATTTCAGTCAGTGATGTCATCAAATATTCTTAAATTTTCTATGAATAAAAATATTGATTGGTTATAAAATACAAATATCTCAAGTTTTGTTCATAATGGTTTCCCTCAATGGTAGTTTTCTTTATACATTAGGTAATATTCATAGACTAGTAGTTGTGTTTAGTGAGCTTTCTTTTGAAGCTTACACGAGTCATATAATTAAGACATCTTAGTACTTCTTTATGCAGACTGACTGAGACTATGCTTTTTGGGCCTCTTTCTGAAATGTCAATGCATTTTTGTGTGTGTTTTTTTCTTATCATATAAATATTGCTCTTTTTTGTTTGTAGGTCTTCCAGATACTGCAGTTGGTCCAAATTTCTTCAGATTAACTTCATTATTGGTTCTAAGTCTTTCCATGTTGTTATAAAAAAAATAATTGGCTTCTAATAATGAGGTAGGCATGCAGGGCACTTAAGAATGCAATACAATTGTTTGTGTATAATAGCATCACTATGATGGCAGGTGTTTTAACAGTTAAATCAAAGCCAATCAAGACAATTGGTTTCAGACAATTGCCTTTCTTGTAAAACATGCTCAAACCTATAAAGTCAGATAGAAACTGACCAGTGGAGATACTAAGCAATAAAGTTTATTTTCTGCTTTCAACACTGAAATCTAGACACCTATTAAAGAAGCAAAATCACCCAGAGATGAACCAAAATGTTCAAATATGACTGTCCAAAGTTAAACCCCTGAACCTGTATTTTATACATAATTGAAAGTGATTTTCAAAAGTGCTGCCACTTCATAGCTACCATGACTTATTTTTGGTCTCTAAATATAGTTATTTATTTATTTAACTTTAGGCATCCACATTAGATAGTCTTGATGTTAACATGCCTATAAAAACATGTTCTTGCTTCTAAAACTATTACTGAGATTCTTTGCTAAATTTGACATAAGATCAATTTTTTTATGGTCAAAGACTCATGAAAAATAGATGGTTCCATTTGTCCATGTACACTTCTTGAATATTCCTAAACGATTTTTATATCTAATTGCAGATTTTGTATCTACAAATTTATAATAAAAAAGACAAGTTCTGAAGGGGAAAATATCGTATATTTTTAGAAGAAAAATAGCATCTTGATATGAATGATGGATGCTTCCATTACAAGGTGAGCAGATGAACTGAACCCTTTGTACATAAAATGGAATGTGATCCTGGATTTGACAAATTAATGTGTAAAAAAAATAAAAAAATAAAAGTGATAATGTTATTTTCCCTATTCAGGACCTGTCGAAGGTTGGCTGGTCGTCAAAGGCAGAGAGGTCTCGGCCAACCCCAGAGATAGCTGCTTTGCTTCCACAAGTAGAAATAATTAATTAAGTCACTTGATAGACAGATCTTCAGGTAGGAGGAACTGGGCCAAGATGGAGGCTGAGTGGAAAAGACTTTATTTTGCATTTATTTGGACTTAAGAAAGTAGAACTCCAGCACTGGAGTTTTCTCATGCTTTTGGACTATATGTTGTTCTTAAGAGGCTCTGAGCAGAAGAAGAAATGGAGGGAGGATGCTGCCAAGCCCCATCCGGCTATGAGGATGCATTTGGGAAGCAGTTGCCTGGTTAAAGGAGCCAATCTGACTCCCAACAAATTCACTAATAATCAGATCTAGCTCACAAAGACCATAGGCATCAGTCATTCAAGGGAGTAAATCTTTTTAGACCTAAATTTTACAATTTCAAATGCATTCTGCCATCTGATGCCTGGTCCACATTTGAAAAATTTGCAGGCATGGCTATGACAGCTAGGAGTAGCCAACAGAGGTACAGGGGGAAAAACCTCAAGCATAGATACCATTGTACAAGCAAAAACCACACTTGGAGGGTAGAGCTATACTGGTGAGCCTATTAAGGATAGACAAGGTTTGAGTTTGATGCCATAATTACAGCATTTTTAAATTCAGTTCTAGGTCCTCATCTCTCACATAGCTAACTATATTTTCTCCTCCAGAGAGAAAGTGACAGTGTCACACTGAATAACCACTCCTTGAATTCATGCCCTACCAGCAATAATTAAAATGATGCTTTACAGTGACATGGCCATTCTTTACCTACTGGGGTTGTCACTGTGGACACATAAGGCCCAAGAGATAGTAACTACACTCTGGAGAAGGGGAGTAATGGGTTAAAAAGGCATATGGAGATTTACAGTGGAGACAATCTGAAGTAACTGCTAAGATTAAAAAAAATCAGTCTAATCACAAAATGTCCATCAATTAAGCTTCATGAAACTATTCACATTTATTTTTACTTTCTTTTTTTCAAGATATTTCACTTACCCTCAAGCATCAAGTGACCATTCATGAGCTTAGCACATACATAATTAATGCAGCCTGCTGTCTGTTATGACTGTAGATCACAGAAATCTATGTGATGATTCCCAAATATGTGTATAGTTGGCTGTTGTCTATATGGCTGTTAATAGAGTTGACTGTATCTGGCATTGATAATATGCCACCAATGTGGTAAAGTTAAAGCTAACCCTCATCTTTCAGGACCAGTGTTTGGTATGGCTATCAAATCTGAATAGCTCTTTTATGTTCTTTTTCAAACTGAATGCTTTTATTTTTGTCAATAAACTGTGTCATTTATTATAGTTAAGAAAACTCATGTTGTTTGAGGTCTTTATCAGAGTTCCTACAAATCAGGTTAATTGGTGATCAACAGAGCTTTTCTGCCTTTAATGAGGCCTGGTAGCCCAAGGCAAGGCCTAGCTCTTGATAAGGGACTTTCTTTTCCTTATTCTGGACTCTTTGATCACTTTTTTTTCCCTTACTAGGAGAACAACCGCCGGGAATGTCATTGTTTTTTAATTGCCTGATTACCAAATGTTGGAGATAAAAGATAGATGTTCTCAATTAATAACATTTACATAGATTAGCATCACTAACAAGCCTCATTAGTAGCTACTGACTTTTGTTTAGACTGTGTCCCATGTCATTTGCACACTGATTGTGCAATAATAAGTACATTCTGTATATTAAAAAATATGTCTTTCTAATCTGCTCCCATTAAACTAGGTACGTTTTAAAACATAAACAGGTTTTTGTTAAAGTTGACTCTTACTTCACTGCACATGCAACTCAACATTTTATTTATTGACAGGCTTTCGAAGAAATTTTTTTTCCTCTGGAACTTTTGTAAATCCTGAGCTACATTGACATATTTAATCATAATAAATGGGAATCAGTATGGCCTAATGGTTAAAGTCCTATTCCAGACTTTGCTGCTGATGTATTATTGTACCTTGGGCAACACACTTATCTGTGCCTTAGTTTGCCAATCTATAAATTTAGTAGAATAACTCTGTACCTCTGCATACCATCACAAAAAAAAGGGCTGATGACACTTACCACTTTTCATGAAGAGCTTTGATATACAAGGAATAAAAATATTTTCTAAGTACAAAGTTCTGTCTGTATATAGTTGAGATATTGTTATTAAATGTTTATATTAAGGTATTTAATATTGAGCCATTGATTACACACCTCTACTATCTAGATTACACTGATGTGTGAAATTCAAGGTGTTACCTTTAATCCCTAAAGTCTGACCTATTTTGGATCCCTTGTTGCATTTTACACTTCATCCCGCAACCATTTGATAGCGCACCAGTCTCCAAATTTGAATTCAGCAGGGAGGAAGGGAAGCCACAGCATTGTCATCAGCTAGCTGTTAGCTCTAGGACTGCCTTTCCTCATTGCTCCAATGTGTTGTTTCCTCACCAATGGTGAACTTGTAGATTGAGTTTAGATGTTCTTGTGAAATTAACTTTTCTTGAATTGGTTGTATTTTAATTAGTGCTGTTTTTAACAAAGTAGACACTAAGAGTAGGACTGGACTCAAGTAAATTGAGATAGAGAAATTAAAGTGTAAGATGATAGAGGCAGAGTATAGCACAGTGCTCTGTGTTTACACAGCAGGTAGAACAATGGAGCTCTAATCTTTTTCAGATCCTCTAGTGACTGCTGCAATACAATATAATAAAGACACTGATATAACCATTACTGACAGACTCTGGGACATGAAGTTTCTGAACAACCAAGAATTCCATGGTAAAACAAATCTAATCTTTAAACACAAAGCAAAACATCGAACAAGAAACTGCAGGAGAACACAGCACAGTAAAGATTTTTTAAGAAAGGTCTTATATGTGCAGCATCATACAGGATGAGAAAAATACATTCTGACTGTACCATCAAATATATTAAGCAACTCTAGCTGAATAATAAGCATGATGCTAAGGTGCTGTAGTAGATGTGAGTGTATACACTTAAGAGATACAAATATTTGTAGATCTGTGCAGACCCAGAAATGAGTCTATCTATTATTTTGATCAACGGTCATCTTTTGTATATTTTCAACACCAACTCACTGATAAATGGAAAACCAATATTACTTGTACTCCATCTGGTTGAAAATCTCTTGTGTCATGGCCTTTGCTTCAATATTAAAGTTGATTTCAGAGCTGCATTTCAACAAAGAGTCATAAGCTTCACAGCTCAATCAAACATCAATAGTAAAGTGCTAAAGCAGAAGCTTTCTTCCTAGCTGTGGATGGATTAAATGAATGAATCAATCAATTGTGTGGATGTAAACTTTAAAAAAAATATATCTCAGTTTTCTAGAAAAAATAAAGTCTAGGTTCCTCCACTCTTTCTTCTTAATATACAAAAATCAATGTAGCCCCATAGATTTCCATGAGACTCTTCGTGGAGGATGGTGCTGCTAGGTATCAATAAATATTCTAGAATGCAATGCCAAAATAAGTACCACATTCATATTTACTTATATAATTTTGGTCATGTATTTTATGTATTTTTCAAGAAAGGATAAAATATGTCTCAGTCATCGTTTCATTGACATATCAGTTCCACAGTGCATCCAAACCCCATAATAAAAAAATTAGAGGAAAGGAAAATGCACGAATTACAAGTCTTTGTGTGAATTACATGTTTTTGTGTCATTGTGAGGTGTGACATGACAGGGCTATGACTCCAAACTGCATGTGTGCATGCCCTCTGTGGTATGATATACATCTTCTGAAAGAAATTTAAAAAAAAATCCCTAGAATTAGTACCTTTACAGCTCTCAAATCCGCTAAGCAGAATCATGGACAGGGATGAGCTCCTAGATGCCAGACAGGACCAGCACAGGCCCATGGACACTTAAATGTCCCTGTGAGAATCAAGACCATCATCCCAATTCACACAGGCCACTGAACAGTCATTGGATGTACTGGTAACCACATCTGGTCACTGTGGATTTAGCTGGTTTCATGCCAGGAATCTGGAGGGAAAGACTTCCACACAATCATTAGTCCCCGAGTCATTCATTTCCCATATTCTCCATTCTTTTATATTCTATTCGTCTTTTCCATTTTGAGCCTTAATCTATTTGTTGTAGATCAGTCCTTTGTTCAGTTTGGGCTCCAAGTAATTCTCTGACTCCTGTAGTGTGCAATCATACCTATGAAGGTACGCAATATTTTGTCTCTTGCCCACATGTGACTTCTCCAGATCTATGTGCTTCTCTGTGTAGTCTGTGCTTGATGATTTTCATTATCTTCCAGTCCTGGGTACAATACTCTATCCATAAAGAGATAGTCACTTGCATGGGAGAAGTGCATGTGGGGATTTGAGAAGCCAAATTTCAATCTCCTAGTTCAGATCCAGCACACGGAGCTACAGCATGTTGAGCTGAAACCATCCTACATTACTTGCTTGAGGTGGATGAGCCAGAGAAGAGATTCCACAGCCCGTAGCTCTGCCCTTGGTGCTGACCTATATGGAACCTATTTGAAGAGATTCATTCCCTGGAGTGTAGAAGATGCATGTATATGATGACTTGCAATGACTTCCCTTCACTCATGTCTGCACAGCAGGGTTTAAATTGTGGGAAAGGCCTTAACCAAGTCTGCTGTGTCAAAGTGAATTTCATGTAAATGAACTGTAGTTTTGGTTGTTCTCCCTTCTCAGTTGCTTTGTAGAATATTTTAAAAATAAGCAGATAGTTTTAACCATATTTTCAATGCCATAATATAAAACTAGTTTAATTTGTTTTTAATCTGTCATGATATCAAACATGTGGATCCTTAATATTCCCTCGCCTCATCAATTAGTGGAATGTTGTGAAATTCTCCCCTTCCCTTTACACTTGCAAATATCTAGGCTAGCTCTTCAGCCAACGTCAATCAGCGTAGTTTCATAGATACTGATGGAGCTATGAGACTCTGAAACCTGATGTTTGTCTTTTAACTTTTGCTTTCTCCATCAGTCTCAGTAAGATAATGTTATAGGAGACAATTAATTATGTTGTAGCAGCCATTCATAATCTTCCCCCATTCTACAAATCCCAAAACTCTGAAATGCTCATCAGAATACTGTCCCAGTGAAGTTTCTGTGCTATAGTTTTTCAGAAAACTGACAATTTTGCTGCAGACATGACCTAATTAGATTAGTACAGTCCTTGAAAATCAGAGAAAATGGATTTAAATAATGCTGTTTCCCCATCTTATAGATGATGTTTATATTTTTTACAAATTCCATGTTTTCTTTAATTAGCTTAATCTCCACTGATTCACAAAGAAGCAAAGACACAGGAGATTATCATTTTTGCCACAAACAGCTCACCACTGTTTTAAATTTATACTGACTCAAGGCAGCTTAGTGGATAAGGCAACTGAAATTCACCTATGGGATCTCTGCTGAAACCAACTTCAGGTTATAACCTAATTGGCATCTTCATCTCAGCTCAGTGTCTCCAGGTCAGGATATGGATCACTGCCAAAGCATTAGGGAAACTTGCAGCACAGTTGCATGTCCTGAAGATAGTCAGACTCAGTTACAAGTGTGTCTATCCTGACCCTTAGGTTTCACTTGCTCAAATATTTCCATCTTGCTTGAAAGAAGAGAGGAAACCCACATTCTAGCTAGATCAATGTGACTTTTTTTTTTCTGGTCTTGCAAGGCATTTGGAAAAGGAAAAGAAGAGAGAAGGAAAAAGATTTACTGTTTGCTGTTTTTTAATGTTAATACACTTTGTAACTTTAGAAAATATTAATACAAATTTGAAATCAACTTCAAGGGTGATTTCAGCTAAATAAAACAGATGGTGAAAAATGATTGTTATGATTTAGCAGTTTTCAAATAATTGTATCAATTTGGCTGAACATTTGTCTACTTTTTTTTCTAAGAAATCAGATGTCTGCTTCGCCACTGGGACAAGTAGAGGAGTCATTTTTCTTGTCACCCCCAAGTAATGGATTCCTTAAAACATTGCAATTTTTTATTTAAAAATTATACAACCCCCTCAAAGGTAGTGATATATGCAACTTTAATGGAAATATCACTATAATGGGATCTGATTTATTGGTGAGCTGATTTAAATGGAGTTACATCAATATAAAGTTGCAATATACTAGCTCTCCTAGATGGTAGAATAATTCAAACAATAATAATACCATGGTGAGTCAAAGGCAGGGGTTAGAATAGTTTGCACTGAGGAACAGAGGCATTATCAGATGCACATACTATGGAGGAAAATTCTTCCTTGGTGTGATTCCAGTGAAATCACTGGAACTTTTGATGAATTATGATTTTAATGTATTATTTATTAAATACATTCATATATCTAGGTTTACTGAACCGTCGTTACGGAAAAAAATATTCTGACACTGAATCATTTGCAGGCAATTGTTGGAGTGTTAGGTAAACTGAAAATTCCACATTTAATCCACAAAGCAAAACTGTCCTGTTGGTGCAGGCATATATTCTCATGTACCTGCAGTCTAGCCATAGCATTTTTAGCAAAGGTATCAATTTGGAAGGTTGAATAAGATGGCTCAGAGAAGAAATGTAATCTTTTTTAAAGCCTTTTTAGTACTATTCAAAATACATTGTTGAGTATTTGAAAACTATTTTGTGAAATAAATAGCATTTCTAGAAAAAACTCTTCCCAGATGAAACAATACTTATATTAATAATTACATATATCAGTTTACATTTTTGTTGAAATGTACAAAAATCAGCAATCCACTGATTGCTTTCCATCAGGATTTTCAAGTACATGGTGTCTGAGTTTGGAATACCCTGTTCATTTTCCTATCACTCTTTTGTGGCCTTTTTGTGACTCTTTATGCTTTAGGCCTGTAGTATATAAAGCAGAGAAGTATCTCTTTAAGAATTTGATTCATCTGGAGATGGTCACTCTGTCCTATGTTTTAAAATCTACCAGAAATGATTTGGAGCATCAGTGTTCAGATAACCAGGCCTGGCATATTTCTGTATACAGTCTTTAGTAAACATGGTTATTGGGAACCCAGATGTGACTGTGTGGTTTCATCATACTGGTTTGGCCACAATAAGGCTAATTTTTAAAAAGAAGACTTGTAAGATGTGACTCAGCATGTAGGCTGGGAGATGAAATTTAACATAAAAATTGGGAAGTGTGATGCAACACATCTTACTTTATACCCGCTCTCATGTGTCATGTGGAAACAAGGTACCCCCATGTCTGTCTTTAGAGGTTTTTAAGATTCAGCTTGACAAAGCCCTGTCTGCAATGATTTAGTAGAAGTTGGTCCTGCTTTGAGCAGCGACTTACACTACATGATCTCTGGAGATCCCTTCCAACCTTAATATTCCATAATTCTACATCAGTTGACGCTGGTGTCACCAAAGAGAATATTAGAGGCTTGCATGTTTCCATATGGTTTCATAATTTGAATCCAAAGGAGAGAATCACTGATGCAGTTAATCACTCACTAGAACCACAGAATACTCTATAGTATTTTAAAAGGGCATAACTATGTATCTCATCAACCCCTACAGATATGCAGAGCACCTGGCACATCTCGGGTACCACCACAACATATATACAGTAATAGTGAGAATGGACACATCCAAGACTTTAAATATAGATAATAGGACTTTTATTTTCCTAGCACTGTTCACAGTCAGTATATATGTTCAAGAAAAGAGCAAGTGTAACAATAGGATATTCATGCTTTATTTTACAGGAGAGCCTGTTCCTGGCCAGAACATTGGAAAAATTGTTCAAAACCTGTTCATTATGCAAAGGTTATCTCTGTAATGCTGCCAAAGGCGGTAAAATTTTGAGTTATCTGCCATGTAATTGCCGGTTGAGAAAAGGGACAGATTTAACTCGCATACCCCAATATTTCTGTAGAAAAAGGTTTAGCATTTTTGATGCTGTCAATTTCTCATTTTGCATGGATTCTCCTCAATTCTTCCTTTATATTATGTATTGGTGTATATTTTCAGTTTATCACTTAAAATGCATTAGGCATGTCTATGCTTTTCTCAAATATTGCTTCACTGAGGCACATTATATAGTTTTGTCACATTCAGTGAAAATGTTATAAGGCTGGTCTAAACAAAATGGCTTTCCTGGAGATTCTGGTAGTTTGGTTTTGTGTATGTTTATGTGTTAGTATATGATATCTCTTGAATATTTTCATAGAAAGCAGTGGAGTGAGGTTTAAAATGTAGAAATGTTTGTGCTCCTTAATCACATTGAATGAACAATAAAAAGTAACAGTAGTTAATTATGCTAATCTAATTCCAAACTAAAAACCACTATTCACCTACAACAGGTCAGTGGGTACACTGATCTCTGTTCATAAATATCCAGCTCCTGAGTCACAGGGGCATGAAAGGTTATCATGACCATTTTCAATTGATGGAATAATCTCTGATTTTCTGCTTTTTTGTGGCTTTCAAGGGATATGATCACAGTCACTGCAATGATCATTCTTCGGCAAATAGACACTTTTATCTTTTGTTAATTACCCTCAGTTTTTTTTTTTGAATGAGAGAAAATAAGCCATTTTCTTCACTTTTCCTTTGGAGAGAAAATATAGGCATGTCTTAACTTTGCAAGAAGCATGGACTGAACTGTCAGTCAGTAATTTTGCAATGCACCTGAGATCAGTCACACCAGGAAAATATTAAACTGTTTTTCATTTTTGAAGAGTCAAGCCTTACAATACCTCTTGTTCACAGGTGGTCAGTTCAAGGACTCATTAAAAGTTTTACAACTTTCCTTTTGATAAATATGTTGGAATTATAGTCAAACTGGCATAAGAAGTCGCAACCATTAAAGAACATGTGCTGCATTAAAGAGAAATAACAAATTATTATTTAATGAGATGACTAGTCTTCCTATTGTTGTTTTATTTTCAAGTAATGCTGAAATGGGCTCCCTGGTGTTCATGGTTTCTGGCTATCTTTTTCTTTTTTTTTGTTTTTCTCCTCATTATTAATTCTTTTCTTCTGCCTGCTAATCAGTCCAAGTGCCATATGTTTGGAAGTCTGATTATTATATTTCATTCCCTTTGGATTTAAGGGTTACTTGTAGACATTGCCAAAGACTTAGCTAGTAGTTAAAATCAAGAGCCTACCTCGTGACCACCACAACACACACTCACACTCACAGTTTAGACGACTGTTACACTTCTAGGTTAAGGTTCATCAGGGATTTCCATAAATCCTATGGGTAACGTGCCAAATAAGATTAAAGAAGACTTCACATTATAGAACAATCCAATGAAAATATCATCTGTTAAGCTCCTAGTAGCGACTTGAAACAGGTAGCTAAAATCAGCAGGTTCTGGTCTTGGAGGCAAAAAGAGAGCAAGAACACTTAGTGAAGTCTAAATGGAAGTTTGAAGCTTACTGAGTCACTTCACCTGTAGCAGTGTCATTAGGGTAGATGCAACCATTTTAGAGATTGGATTCCAGTAACTCCTTTCATATTTTATATTCTTTTCTTTTCCATATTTCACTTCCATTTGTTTTGTTATTCTCAAATACATCTTTATTCCAAATAATTTTAGATTGTTCTATCAAAATGCTACCTAATTCCTGAGACTATATTCCGATAAACAGAATAGTATTAATAAATGGAGGGGATGAGGTTTTATGTCTGATCTGCATCTGTTTTACCCACACGTATTTTTTTTCAAACTTTGACCACATGAAAATAAGAAGGAAGAGTGAATTTTAAAATAGCCATGCTGACACTGATACAATCAGCATGGCTGAATTAGGGAATAAGAGACATGAACATTTTTGTTTCATGAGCTAATTCTAAAAGAAACATGAAAGAAACAACCAAAGTCTATGCTTACCCCATTCATAAAATGGCTCTTCTTTATCAAATTCAATCTGTCATTCAAAGCATACACATATAGAACCAGATTATGATACATTTATTCAGGTTTATAAGCACTTGATTCTGTTAATCATTCCATTGAAATTGATGGGTCCAATTGATGGTGCATCTAAATCAGTATAGCTAGTTTCTGCCAACTGAGAATCTGATTTATTGAGAATATGTATGGACTAAGGTGTTGATCAATAGAGTTAGAGGTATTTGATTCTAACTGAATTAGAGCTGGTCAGGACTTTTTTGACAAAACTTTGTAGTTGTGGTTGTAGTTAAAAATGCCACCAAAAGTCACCAGGTGGAGGAACTTGTAACTTCTCCCCTGCCCATGGAGTCTCTGGCACTCATCAGTCGATTGTTGGGGGTGGGGGGAGGTGATGATTGGCCTTCTTTGTCGAGCTCTAGGGAGTAAGCTTCTGTTTGAGAAAATTTAAATGAAAAGGGGTCCCAACATAGTAAAAATGAAATAACTTCTAAAAAACTAGAAGTGGTCAAAGGGAAAATTTGGAACCATAATAAATCCATCCTAGCAAATGTTCAGACCTAATTCTCAAACACGGCTGAAGAACACATGGTGCAATTCCACGATAAATGGGCAAAGATGGCTCCCTTGATCCTAATCTTGTATAGGCCCCCGGCCAGCCCTCAGTGTAAATCAGAGTTGCCCCAAGCTTCTCTAAGCTATGCCAGTTGCCAGTGGCCTGGGGGGGTATATATAGCAACTGGAGGTGATGTCACAACTTATATACAGCTCATTGATATCACCAGTTGGCCAGATATCCTGGGTCCAAAGAAGCATGAAACAGAAGCACAAACCATCCTTGATATACAAGATATTAGAAGGCTAAGGTTTCCTATATTGACCTAGTGATTAAAGATTTTTGTGGATCCTCTGCAGCCAAAATACACAGGAATATATGCAAACAATGAATAATAACCTCTCTAATGGCACTGAGGAAGCAGATCACATATCCCCACTATGGGGAAGTCCACTCCTGACACAGAGAACTCCTATGCGTTGTCCAACACATGGGGCACGGCCAACAGTCTGTAGCTGGTAGCTGACCCTTAGAGGCTAAAGCTAAACATCACTGATTATAGCAGCTCCCCCTGGAAGTGCCCCCTCTGGAAACTGGATCAGGGAAACCAGCCCTATTGTTTACACCCAATGTGCTGTGTGATTTCTGTCTTCTTGACTTTTCAGAGAACAGACTTAAACCAATGCTGAGTGGTTCTTAAGAAATCTTAAAATCTGGTGGGGAAGTGGTGATAACACACACAGCCAAACTTCTTTCAAAAGTACCATTATATCAGTGAAAGTGGGAAAGGTCTGTTCAGGAAATACCTTATATTAGCCAGAGACCCAGGTGGAGGAGGGACAGGATGAACTTTACAGATCACTTTTAATCTCTGGCCTGTAAGCAGCAGAGCCCACAACAAGTTCACCTCAGGATAGTGGCATTAGCCAAGACAAGTTTACAAATCCCTAAGAGTGTATCCGTCATTCTGAGCTTGAGAAATCTGTCAGTCCAGAGCAGATGCTGCTATTGCTGTGCATGTGTCATGTTACTGAAACCCCTAGATAATGATTACGACCGATTATACAAGATGCCATGTTCCTTAATCATATCACTTACATTTCTGCTGAACGGCAGTGACAATGTTTTGAAAGGAGAAGATCACAGCTGTCCAATAAAAAAAAAAATCAGATAAAACAGACTGTGGTTGCAGACGGAAGATTATGCTAACCTGAAAAGTAGCTTTAGTGCTGTTGATTTTTGCACTCTTCCTAACCTATCTAAGACCTCATTCAACCTTCCTGTGTTCTGCTTCACATCAGAAACATACGCTAGTGATTTATGAGTATATACATATATTTGCACATTTTATGACATGGTTTATTTACAGTTTTCTAGTCTTCAGGAGAACATTAATGCTTTCCTGGTTAAGGTTACAGGTATTTCGGTGCTGATACAGACAAGTGGACTCAGCAAATCCTTGTCTTCCCAGCTGGTAACCCCAGCTCTGCGATGGAGGTATCACCCCCCTTTGCATGCAAGTCCATTTTGGAGCCTCTCCTGTGCAGAGACTTCCAACTGTCTTGAATGACATGAAGTGCATTCTAATATGAATTACTTTATTAATGAGTGAGCAAAACCAGTGTATTTACTGAGGAGTTCAAATGAGGTTCCAAGAACTCAGAGGCAAATGCCCTCCTAACAAAACTAGGATTTGTAATGAGAAGAAGAAAATAAGGAGAAGTAATTCTTCCTCTCTACTCTGCTCTGATTAGGCCTCAACTGGTGTCCAGTTCTGGGTGTCTCATTTCAGGAAAGAAGTGAATAAATTGGAGAAAGCCCATAGAAGAGCAACACGTATGATTAGAGGTCTAAAACAAGAAGCAAAGGGCTTAAATTACAGCAAAGGAGGTTTAGGCTGGACATTAGGAAAAAAATTCTAACTGTCAGGGTGATTAACCATTGGAATAAGTTACCTAGGCAAGTTGTGGGATCTTCATCATTGGAAGTTTTTAAGAGCAGGTTAGACAAACACCTGTTAGGGATGGTTTAAGAGGTTGCTTGGTCCTGCCATGAGTGCAGGGGACTGGACTCAATGACCTCTCATGGTTCCTTCTAATTTCTGTAATTTCACGAAAATCCTCAGGGTTTCAATCAGCTGTAATACAATGTGGTCCAACACCACTTCAGTTAAGGATGTTCGGTGAAAATGTCAAAAAATTTAGTGAGATTGAAAGAGTGGAGATTTTTCTGTCTAGATTCCCCAATATTTCATGTTAATGAATTAAAAGTATCATTTTAAAGTTGGATGGGACATGTCAGTGGACCTTATTCTACCCTCAGAGGCTGCAAGAAGTATCAGTGCAAAGCTACTGATCTATCCAGACACCCCATCACCCTCCCCCTAAAGCATGTTCCATCAGATACATGATTCCTTGCTTGCAACAGCACAAATCCTCCAGGAGTAGCAGCCTGCATGAGGTGGGTTTTGTAAGTGCATAAATTGTTCATACTGTACCATCTGAAAGATGCAGTTCTGAAACCAAGATTCAAAAGGGGCAGTCGTGTTTGCCTACTTCAGTCAAACAAACAAGGAGTCCTATGGCACTTAAAGGCTAACAATTTTATTTATTGTATGAGCTTTCATGAGAGAAAATCCCACTTCATTAGATGCTTTGAAGATGGGGGAGCTTGCAGAATGCGAGGAAAATAAATGCAGTGATGTGTAAATCATGGGAACAGGTCACACTGTAACAGCAAATCAAAATACTGGGGAACAGCATACAGAGGAAGATGAGGTCAAATCACCTGTTGTAATGAGAGATAAATCCAGAGTCTCTATTAATCCCTTAAGCAATGCAACCAAATTTTCAAATAAATTCAATCTTAGCAGCTTCTCGTTGAAGCCTTGATCTGGTATTCATCTATCTAAGCACTGCAGTTAGTAAATTGTCAATGAAATGATCAGGAAGATTGAAATGCTGACCCACTGGTTTTAGACTGCTGTGATTTCTGTTGTCAGATACATAAATTTGTTAGTATTTAAGTGCCAAAGAACTCTTTGTTGGTTTTATTAAACCAAGGTTATAAACATAAAGGCTAGCCAAATCAGTGTGGAAAATAACATATGTGTGAGAGCTTCCATAGACCCAGGTGTCTAGGTACAATTGTTTGGCAAGGCCTTAAGCTCTCACTGGTTCAAAGTGGGGGGTTCATGGTTGTGTAATTTTGCTCTTGCTTTAAACAAACAGTCAGGTGATTGAGTTCTCTGACATGAACATTCCTGGAAAGCAAGTTTTAAGCTTGCATATGACCCAGATGGACCATTTCCATAGTAGAAATTATGTGAGCGGTCTCTGGGAATAAGGCAAATGACCCTCATGATATGAACCACTGGGGCTCATCCTTTAACTTACTAGATCTCCTGGGATCTACAAAGGTTATCCGTATGGAGACTCTGCACCACTGTAGAGGATCTGATATCTAGTGTCCTTGGCTCCCTGACAGCTCTAATGGAACCACACTACCAGAGACTCCTCCAATGATTAGCATACCCTTTTTGCCTAAAATCCAAAAAAAATAGAGGAGGGTTGATATGTATTATACATGGTGAAACTTTAAAAAAAAATGACAATCCCCCTCACGCAAAAGGCCCTCAGAAGCCAGTCCTGAAAATGTCATTAATTTCTGGTTTAATTGATAGTTTAGGGAGGGTTTCCATCTTTGAGATTTTCTTTTCCACATGAAACTTGTCAGGAAATGTCTTTGTCTTAGGTTTTATTTCTTAAATTACATTTTATCATTAACCCATGATAAACATCAAAACAATTCCTTTAGCAATCAACATTCCACATGATGGAGAAATCTCTTTGCTTATTTTCATTTTAGAATATTCTCAACTCAGAATATTGAACTTCACTAAATATCAGGAATTTGTGTGTAGATTAAGATAGATGGACCTACAATTGCTGCCAAGATAAGTCGGACCTTTTTAAATAAAGTAAGATGTTTATCTTGGACTTGCCTAAACTCCCTAAGATGACTTCTATGGTCATATGTGACCACATGTGGCATAAATAAAATGGAAGCATAAAAGGGAAAGAGATAAACATATAATTAGAAACAGCATAGCAGACACTTGTGCTCATTCATTTTAATGACAGCATGCTCTACTTTATAGAGCAGTTGCAGATCCATAGCTATGTTGACCACATGCCACAAAATACATCAGTGTAGCCCAGGTCCAAATTATTCAACTCCAGTAATAAATCCATTCCATTAACAGGATAAATATGCACAAATGACAGCTCTGCTGATAATGTTGGAAAGTGGCAAGTTGTTAGCTGGCAGCCATACAGATTAAATAGTAATGCTACTGCCTTGTTAAGAAACAAACAAAAAAAAATAGTTTAGCTTTTAAGACCACATAACAATGTCTTTCCTTCTGTTACCTGTAATTTGAGCTGAAAAAGAGATTGTGGCCTTGAAAGCTTCTATTCTGATTACCTTTTTGTAAGCCTAATAAAAGACATCAGTCATACCATTTATTTGTGAAAATGAAATCTTCATATACTGAAGGTCAAGTTTGGTTGAATTAATATAATCAGCAAAAGTCAAGGTTCCCTCACCATTAAAATTGTCCATGCTATGAGTCTTTTGATATTCTGCTCTTAACCTTGAATCATGTTGTGTATGTTGCATGAAGGGAAGATAGTGAATTCACATTACAATATAATGATGACTGAGTCATCCTGGCCTAGATTTTCAGCAGGTAAAGCTGATAGCCAACAAAAACAATAATTTAAAATTATTTGAAATTAATACAATCTTCAAGTGCATGTGCCCATCTTAGAATACATAGCAGGTTGCTGAACGACTACAAACTGCCTTTAGTCACTATTTTATGAAGTACTTGTTGTTGTTCCTGACCATATCTCTTAAAGGAAGAGAAGGAAGTACAAGGAGGAGGGTGCCACAACGGAGGCCTCCTGAATGATACTGAGAAGCTAGGGCAATTAGCTATTTATCTTAGGTGCCAATATGAATGCAAGAAGCCGCAGAAAAAAGCAGGAAGAATTGGAAGTCCTGGCACAATCAAGGAACATGATGTGATCAGAATAACAGAGATTGGTGGGGTAACTCACATGATGAAGCACTGTCAGGGATGGGTATAAATTGGAAAAAAACTGTTGAGAGTCTCTGGGTAAAGTTTAGCAGCAAGAGCAATAAGGGTCAGGCTGTGTAAGTGTCTGCCATAGACCAGGAGGATGAGGTAGCTCATACATTCTTCAGATAACTAACAGAAGTTTACAAATCACAGGCCCTGGTTCTCATGACGGACTTCAAGCCTGACATCTGCTGGGAGAACAATATACGTTGGACTGCATTAATAAGGGTGTTGATAGAAGATCAAAGAAAGTGATTATTTCCCTCTGTTCAGAACTGGTGAAGCCACATTTGGAGTATTGTATCTAGTTTTGGTCGTTCCTATCATTACAGGAACAATGTTGACAAATTGGAGAGAATCCAGTGGAAGGCAACAAAAATTATTCTGAGAAGAGCCTGAGGGAACTGCATCTATTTAGTCCAGGGGTCTCAAATTCAAATCACCATGAGGGTCACATGAGGACGAGTAGAGGGCCGCATGAGGATTGGTACATTAGCCCGAGGGCCACACCACTGAAAACTTTCCATACAACAATCTTGCAAATATCAGTAACAGTAGTGTTGTTGCAAGCCGCAGAAAATAGCTTTAGGGGCCGCATACGGCCCCCAGGCCGTGTGTTTGAGACCCCTGCTTTAGGCTGTAGATGAGAATACCAAGCAGGGGATTTGATAGCAGTCTTCAACTACTTGAAGGAGGAGTTCCAGCAAGGATGGAGTTAGGTGGTTCTCAGTGGTGGCAGATGACAGAACAAGAAGTAATGGTCTCATGTTGCAGTGAGGGAGGTCTAGGTTACGTATTAGGAAAAGCTTTTTCACTAGAAGGGTGGTGAAGCACTGGAATGGGTTGCATAAGGACGTGGTGGCATCTCCATTCTTACAAGTTTTTAAGGCCTGGATGACAGAGTCCTCGATGGGATGGTTTAGTTGGTGTTGGTTCTGTTTAGGAGAGGGTGTTGGAGCAGATATATTTTGAGGCCTCTTCCGACTCTAACATTCTATGGGTATGTTCACACACACTTCTTATTTCGAAACAACAGAGGTTGTTTCAAAATAAGAACTGCCATGGCCACACGATGCACAGCCATTTTGAAACAAGCAAACCGCTTGTTTTGAGATGGCCGCCGTTCTTTTGGAACAGCTAAAACCTCATTTGGTTTTGAAACAGGGTTGTTTCGAAACCAGTGGTTTCGAAACAGCCCTGTGCGGACATGTTGTTTTGGAACAAAGTGTTCCGAAACAACATTTGACCTCCCTCCCAGGGTGCTAAGCACCCTGGGAGGAAGGGCTGCCCCCTCAGCACCCTGGCCAGGGTGCTGAGGGGTGTCTGCTGGCCAGCGGAGGGGACTGCAGGCACCCGCAGGGTGCAGCGCAGAGGGGCGCTGCACCCCACGGGTGTCTGCAGGGGACAGTGGACACCCGCGGGGTGCAGCGCCTGGCTGCGCTGCACCCTGAGGGTGCCTGCAATGCTCTCCCCAAGCGAAATAGCATGTCCACACTGTTGACCTGCTATTTCACTCCCTTATTTCGAGGACACTGTTTTTGTCCTTCAAAATAAGGTGTTTCGTAATAAAGAGTTATTTCGAAACAGCTTGTTTCAAAATGTCTTGTTTCAAAACAAGCCCTCCCTGTGTGAACATAGCCTATGATTCTGTGATAAAGTCAAAATATGGTTCCATATCAATAGACCAAGTATTGATACAGAAAACTGCTTTGGGATCTGCACTGGAAAAAAATCCTACTATCAGATCTTTAATTCAGTCTGCTATCATAGAGTTTCCACTATTGAGAGTGGCTGGGTAATCAGGAGTACTATTCTGTGTTAACATGTGGAAGTCTCTGGCACTGGGTCAGTCATATTTAGAGGATCGTTAGAAGGATTTGTGGTGTTGTGTAACAGGAGCACCACTGGCTAAGGGTCAAGGCCCGGGCCTGGGCCCACCCTTTGGCTACAATCCGGCTCTGGAGCCAATCCGGCCCCAATCCAGCTCAGAGCCTCCTGTGACTCAACTTTCACAGTTTCTAAAATGGGGACAGTAATGACCTATCCATGCAATACATATTATGTTGTACGATTCCAAAGGGGCAGCAGATTTAGTCTAGTCTAGCAAAAGAGGCAAGGACTCCTTGCTTCTTATGTTGAAAGTATCAAAAGCACTGTGTACTTTCTATAAATTATTATACATATTAGATTCCCTTCACCCTCTCTAGCCATGCAGCCAACTTTGGAGTGGGGCATCACAATGGTTTAATAACATATAGCAAACACACTACAGCAGTTCAGCACAGAAAGTGATGGATAATATTTTATTTAATTAAAACTGAACACGGAAGTTACATAGTGAGAAATTATTCTTCTTTAAATTTGGCTAAGGGATGACAAGCTAAAGTGCTGTAGAATATGTAACGATGGCAGTTTGATGTCATAACTGTCTTCCCTCTTACCCAGGGCCGGTCCTTCCATAGAGACGACATAGGAGGTCACCTAGGATGCCAACATTTAGGGGGCACAAAGCAGAGCTGTAATGTGGCAATCCACTGCCCGGGGCGTGTTTGGACCGGAACGCGCCCCTTGCCATTAATGGTGCTTGGGACCAGCGCCGCGAAACGCCTTTTAAATTAGCTGCAATAGAGCTGCACCAGTGTGCCTGGGGCAAAGCCCCATTGGCCCCCCTGTAGTTATAGCCCTGGCACCAAGGGCTGGGCTGGGGAGGGGGGGCATCGAGCTCATCCTATCCTGCTCCGCTTCTGCCCAGGGCTGGATCCCTGCCCATGGCTGAGGGGTGGTGGTGCCAAACTCAGTGTTGGCCTAGGGTGCCAAAAAACCTTGGGCCAGCCCTGCTCTTACCAAATGGACAGATCCTCCAGTTACACAATGACCCTTAGCAATTTTTCTGTTCATAGTAATTCCATAGAAGCAAACATTTATTTTAAATTCTTTATTCCAATGATATTTTAAAAGTCTTGTTAAAGGTCGTTACTCGTCCCTTTGGGAAGAAAAGGATTAACTAAAACTAGAAGATCTACTGATACATGGTGATTATTATGTAGTATTTATTTATCTTTCCTTTTAAAAATTTCAAGTTTGATAACAAGTCATACAAATGCTTAAATAACTGCCAAAACCACACCAGTGAATGAAGGTATCTAATCACTTGGTCTGGGTTTGGGGGTGTTTTTAGGTGATGTTCTGGCATTGCGTACATAAAACAAGCTCTGTTAAGTCCTTGTTTCAAAATATTACTGACTGATTTTTTTTTTTCTTCAGAACATCCTCACTAAAGAAGAGGCATATCAGGCTGTCTAAAAATAGAACAGTACAGTATGAACTTTTGAACTGTGAAATCTGTGGGATGTAATCTTCTTGCTAAATAGAGGCTTACAGCAGATACTAAATGCTCTGATAGGAGCTTTGCCAATGTCTGAACTGTCTATTAGAGGAAGGAAAATTGTGGTGACTTGTCATTAGACCCATGCCTCAGTCCCTAATACTGTTGGTGTGAAGGTTGTTTCAGTGCTTTAGCATAAAGACATTTTTCATCTTGTTTAAATAAATTACTTTGACTAGTTTCACATACACATGTGATAGTACAATAGTTCATCAATTTAAGAGGCATTTATGCTTCAGTATAAATAAAAAACTACCAGATTTTAAAAAAATAATTTGGATTTTGTGATGCATGCTTGGGGTAATTGATTCTTTAAAAATACTAGACCAGATTACTCTCTATATTAGAGTCAATTGGGCTATGTTGATTTGCACCAGATGTTGATCTGGCCCATTTAAATGCTACTGGTGTTTACACAACAGATCATAATAATTTCGTAGGAGCCATTTAAGCCCATTTTGTGCAATCTTAAACATTTTCCCACAATGTTTTAATATTAATGTTATAAAAATAAGTAAATGAATTAAAAAATACTCCCTTTTTGTCTCAAAAATCTGTACATTAAAATTAACATTAATGTGCAGATTAAATCATGGTCAACAGTTGCAGAGAATAAAGAACCTGATTTTCAGAGATGCCAATTTCTGGATAGTTGTGCTAAATTAAGGATAATTGGAAATAGAATACTAGATCAGGCAGAATTTCCAAATAATTCTTGAACCTTTTGGACAAGCAGTGAATAATTTCCACATGCCAGCTACTTTGTCCCTGTATGAGAAGGAGGAAAGATAGCCAAATAGGCAAAAGCCCACATGTACTTATGTTTGCCAAAGGAAAAATTTAATTGTATGGCTTCATGGAAATGATTAACAGAAAACATTCAACCAGGCACAGTAGTTCCAGCAGATTTCCAGCCAATCACCTCTATAGGCCATTAAGACCCAATATATCACTTATAAGGAATCTGATTCAAGCTACAATATTGCTAACCTCAAATGTCCAACACTAATGAGTAAGGCCCCCAAAAATACAAGATAGAGTTAAAGACCACAAGGATCAAAAAATACAATTGGCTATGTTTTAGTTTTACTGTTAATGTTTTCAAGCTTTTCTTTGAAAGCGTAAGGGCTAAAGTGTAAGCTGGTTTAGAATGAAAGCTTAAATTTTCACACAATCACTTGACCCCCGGAGCAAGGGCTTTAAGAGAAAACACACTGATGTGAAAGTTGCAGAAAAATCATGAGTTGGTAACAATGAAACTATGATCACATGGCTGCTGTCTCCCAGTGCAACGAATTGGAGAGAAGTGCCTTTGAGCCTGCTATAATGGAGAAGAGACACACAGGAATGCTATGAAGAGGCTATTCTTTATTTCCCCCCATCAGTTACAAGGTCTGAGGCAAAGTTACAAAACCTTAAAACCTCAGCCTAGTGGCTACTATTCCACCAGTTATGGTGGCTTTTAATGCACAGGCTATCTCCAGATGTGGAACTGCAGATAGAGCATCAAATTTTGGGAAAGAATTAAATTAGTGATGCACTAGAATCTCAAAGGGTTAAAAGTCGGGAGACAGTGTAGCTTCACAGCATATAACAGTAGCCTCTTAGCAAGTTTTATAATGCTCTGGTTCTTATACCTTCTATCTGCTTGTTGCATCTCTGATTGCAAATGAAACAAATACTTGTCAAAGTTTTGGAAAGGGGAGCTCGTACCAACTACTGCTCTTGTGGAAAAGTGAAATAATAGCAATGCAAGCTGATGTGAGTAACTCCGAGCTGCTAATGTCTAGCTGTCTACCCTGCTCATCTTCTCAGTTTATATCTTATTGAAGACCCTAGAACAGTGGTTTTTAAACTTTTTTTCTCGGGACCCATTTGAAAAAAAAGCATTTGTGCCTGTGACCCAACAATCACATCTTTGAGCAGTGCGTTCCAGTCTTTTGGTGGCGGTGGCAGCAATACGCTCCATGATCTGAGGGTCTGTGACCCAGTACTGGATCCCAACCCACAGTTTGAAAACCACTGCTCTAGCAAGAAGCATGATAGACTGTGCTTTTGAGTTATAAACAACTACATGTATTTATGGGCAGATTCTCCAAATCAGCCCCTTGGTCTGGGTGTCTGTTGAGGTACATACCCCTCAGAGACAGGAACTAGTGTTAATATTTTTGGGATATCAAAGTAATGCAGTATCATCCCATGAGTAATACAGTAATTTATGTCAGAAGAAACAAACACTTACTCTGGTAGCTATACAGGTACTATGGTTGCATGGTTAGGCTACTGATTACTTGTTCTCTAAGTAATTCATACCTATATGTTGTTTCTTTTTCTTTATCTCTTTGCTGTGAAGGCAATGTCCTGCACTGGGGTGACATGGCATTTGCTATGTTCTAATGTGAAATCTGGGATGCAGAGCATCTTGCCAAAGTGTAGTGCTGCCTGGAAAATCGGGGCCACTCTTTGAGAATATTGCCAGTCCATAAATGCCATACTATGCCTGGTCAGATATGAAAAAATTTGGACTGGCAGCCACATTCAGTCATATAACTTACTTTTTCTTGTTAGAGTCATAAACTGGTCACCAGTCCCAGTCTAACATGGTACTTAAATATATGAGGACTCCTAAAAGCTTCACTTTCTTGAAGTTAGGTACATGCGTAAACATGTGACTGAATCAAGGCCACAGTGAGTAAATCTGTTTGGCCAGTCTACATAAGGAAACAAGGAGTGACTTGTGTCTGTGTATGTATGTGTCATTTGTTCTTTGAATTAATTTTATGAGCTAGAAGTGAAAAACAAGCTAGCTGTAGCATGAACATGTTTAAGTTTATGCTCTGGAAATTAGTACAAGCGTATATACTTGGTTTGAAATATGGTCCCCATAAATGAATGTTATTCTCTCCAATGAATTCACTGTGTAAATTACTCGCAATGGGTATTTCACTTACTTTGCCTTCATAGTCAGGTTAATATATTGATTTTTTTTCCCTCCTGCTCTTTCTTTTTTAAATCGGAAGAAAAAATTCAAATAAGCCCTAATTACGTGACTCTGATTCTGAACAGTTCTGGAAATTGCAGAGCAATCAATATTAAGTACACTTTACACCAATTTAGGGACTTATTCTGCTCAGATGTGTCTGATGTAGCTCTGATTTTTGTGTAATTTAGGCTGAAAAGTAGGGCAATGTGGATTTGTCAATTAGCTGATGTTAAATCAGTGTTCCTCTACCAGATTTTTGTTTAATTGCTTCACTAAGATAGGTGCATAGGTCCAAAAGAGAAGAATAAAAAAGATCATCCTCCTTGAAAAGGTGAAAGATAGAGACCAGTGCACAGAATCTGAGATTTTCTGGGCAATTCAGTTAGACAGGTTTGTAGTGCAAAGACAGAGTCTGCTTGTGGAACTGTCACTTGTTAATTGAGTTAATGTTTCTACAGTGCTCTGAAAATGTAAAGCTTTGTATTAGTGCTAAGTATTATCATTATTAATGATGTTGATTTTGACAGACTTCCTTGAATAGTTTGTGCAATAAAATGCTGGTTAATTTTATAATGTTTCACTCATTCGCAATGAAAGTGTTAAACTGAGGAAGTGAGAAGAGAAGGCAAGCAAGGGGCAATAAACTAGATGGAGTCTTCGATTCTGAGATGTGCCAGCAGACGTTACTGAGGTGGGGACCAACAACAGTTCTAAGCCACTTTTGCATCCTAGAATTCTGTGATTGGCCCCTAACATACATTAAAACATTCCCACGGGGCTGTGGTAGGACTGTGGTTTACTGTGATTTCCCACCTGTGGGAACTGCATTGGTGCAGAATGGTAAGAGCATAAAGCACCATGCTTATCTCCCTCAGTATGTCCTCTCCAGCCACCAACCGCTCCCATTTCACTGTGGACTGCAGGAGAGGAATGAGGTAAGACACCTGCCCTATACAGCCCAAAGATATCCGCTTGCACTTGAGGAAGTTCCTCAATAGTCAATTAAGTTTCTGACCCTTGTGTTTGCTATAAGGGGGTTGGAAGTGGAGACCGGTTTGGGGCTGAAACAATGGGAATGGTTATTAGCGACTGTATGGGTACTCAGAGCTGGTATCAAGGGCACTGTTTGAAAAACAAATATGTATCCTAGGCTTCCCCTACACCTTCTGACTTTGTGTGTCCTAAAATTGTGTGTGCTCTTTCTGACTGAGAGAACTGATCTGAGAAGAAGCTAATCAAAGACTTTAGGATCTGACCCAACAATAGTGGGCTGCTTTCCTTCATATTTTGAGCACAACCTTTCCTTGAACATCTGACATACATGTGAGGTTTGTTTATGTTCTTTCTGAGCAAATATATTGAGTTTGGCCAGTGTAGGGGAGACCTCATCCTTCATAAAGTACATTCATGTGAGTTCCCTCTCTTCTTTTTGAATTATCCCCGAGTATATAGGGTCTAAATTTCCCCTGAAGTATGATTTATAACTGGTGTAAGAAACTAGACCTATAGAAGAATTAGACATATAGAATTCAAGACTCTATTTACACTGATGTCTCTTTCTATAGACAGCAGGGCTTGATAAATGTGCTGCTGCGTTAGGAGCCAGCTCAGAAGCTCATGCTCTTAGCTGTGCTGTGGAACTTGAGAATGTCCCCCACCACTCGAAAAAACCCGCTGCCACTCCCAGTTTCAGCAGCAGTGTGGTGCTGCTGGTTTTTAGAAGCTAGCGGGCATTCGGCTTCCTAAGTACCATGGGCACAGCTATGGGCCATGGTCAGATTTTGGGGGGCCATGCCAACCTGGTGCCTGGCCTTGGTCAAGCCCTGATAGACAGTAATCCATTTAAAATTTCTGAAAGCAACTTCCAGCCAAGACAAATTCAGCACAGCTTCTACTGGCTGTGCCAGAGGGAGGTTTCCTGTAGGTTAGATTTTTACTGGCCAGTTACCAACTGTAAACACCTCAGGCACTATAGCAGCCTTAACATGGAGTCACAGATAGTCCTCTCGGGTCCTCCACTCTGTCTCACCCGCCAGGTGAATTCACCTTTGTTATAAATTGTCCTTAAACCAAGAATCACAGCAATATTCAAGTTATTGCCAGACAGTGACGCAGGTCAACTGCACCTTAGATCTCACACCAAAGATAATTCTTGTAGTCAATTCTATAATAACTATATACAGTAACTATGTAACTATATATTCTATAATAACAGATCCGGGTCCTTTTTGTCTGTGGTTTTTATTCCCATCATCTCATGTGTTGTGAGCTGCAAACACAGCTGATGGGAAGAATCCACTTGCATGACTCTCCTTCATGGGGCAGAAGATCAAAGCAACAAAGACTGTTGTCGACTTTAATTTTCTACAACAGTCTGTCTGGTGTTGATGGACCTTCTCTAGTGGCCAGGACATAACACCGTCTGTTGGAGACCAGCACTTTACGCTAGTTAATGTCTCTCTCCTGTCTGGTGATTTACATAGTCACAAGCTTAGCAGTATAAATGCTTAAATATTCCCTTACACTATGGGGTATAGATATGATAAGTGAGATTAGCATATGCAGCAACCCGCAAGTATTCTCGCAAGTGTAAACATGTTCTTATAATCCTAATGCCTATTTTAACAATCCTACCACACTGAGCCAGGCTGATTCTGCTATGTATTTATCAGTGCTCGGTTGAGATATGAGGGCATTGGGATAACCTGGCACCTGGTCTAACAGCATCACAGTGGTGAAAAGCTACTCTGGAGTTTTATGCCACCTCAGTTTGGCAGAGATTCTTTAGGAGAAGGGTCTGCCAGGTTTAAGGCAACTTGTGCCAGAGGAGTGGCGCACAGCTGCCCCAAATATCAGAGGATCTGGCATGTGGCATTTGCTTTCTGAGTCTTCATTTATTTCATAGCATTTCCGTATGTGCTGTTTCCAGAAACAAGAACCCAACCTGTTTTTAAAATAGCAAGAGGCTACTAACGTGTAAAACTTTGGCTTCCGATAAACGGTGGCAGGAATGAAGGAGTTAACTGATCATCATCAGTTACAGCATCTGAGGGGGTGATTAGGACTGAAATTGCAGGGAGGTTTTTAATTTAGCCGAGTAGAGGAGACGCCCCCAGCTTAGACAAGCTCATCAGATCATATACTACTTAGCGCTTCATCCGCTTACCATGCGCTGCCACTCAGAGCTAGTGTGTATGCAGAGGGCACCTAGCAGACACCATGATATAATATTATTCCTTTGTCCACAAATCCACCTGAGACCCATTGTCACTTTGCCTGCCTCAGAACTGCCTATTACACAGAATTCTCCTAAGTAGAGATAAGGAACCCAAATCATGGATGCAATCAACACAGCACGCAAAGGATCTTAAGGAAGAAACAGATCAGTTTATGAGGTTTATGCAAACTGCTTTTTGTTATAGGTGGCCCTTCCATAGTAACATCACTTCCTTAACAATGAACAGTATCAGTGTGAATACTTAAACCCATACCTAAGTTTCCTCACATGGAGAGTCCCTATGAAGGTTATGGGACTTCTCCTGTAAGTAAAGTTACACACATGTGTAAGTGTTGGCAGGATCAGTTACAGGTACTTTTGCTGTGTCTAGATCCAGACATCCTTGTTTCCATCTAACTTTGTGATGCAGTTTCTACAGGATGTTACCATCTCTGTGTCTTTTCCAGGTAAAATTGGCCAAACAGATTATTTCGGGGGCTGCAGGTGGACGGTCTTAGAGTAATGTTTCCACTTATCGAGAATGGCCAAAATCCCATTTAAAGGATTCTCTGCAAAATATTTAGTGCCTGAACCTCATCCAAGGCAAATGAGCACAGCTACAGCCATTTATACCAGCTGAGCATTTGGCCCCATAATTTAGTTTTCAGTGGCCTACAAGGAGCATCCTTTGATTTGTCCCTTCCTATGGGGATCTGGCACAGTTGCAGTGCTTGCTCTTGGCTGAACAACATGCTCGTGCAAGACTCGTGCTGCAAGCCAGCCAAATGGGCCACAGAGCTGAAAGGCTTTGCAGACGCAAAGTGTGCTCTAAGGTACAATACTTCCTGGAGTACTCACTGGAGCAGTGCAACTCGATGCTGTCCCCAGAATGGGGCAATGCCTATGGGCACAAAGCAGACTAAATAATTAGCCATTAAGACTATTTATGTCTACACTGAAAAGTTTTTTTTCAAAATAAGGAGGCTTAGTTTGGGGGAAAAAAACAAAACAAAAAAATCTTTTTACCTGTCCATGCAGGCATTTTGTTATTCCAAAATAAGTGCTTTGTCATTTAAAAAAAAAAAAATCAAAACCAAAAAAACTCTAAGCACTATTTCAAAATCATGAAACCTGCTTTTATTTCAAAAGAGCAATTATTTCAAAATAGTTATTTTGAAAAAAAAAAGCCATTCCAAGCCTCAGGATTGGCTTTTATCAAAATAATGGCCCTATACTTTTCCCTGCCTTCCCCTGCTTTGAAACAGAGAGTCTAGTGAAGACTCTTTATTTCAAAATAATAATTCCTACCTTGTTTCAAAATAGAGAGTCTTCACTAGACTCCTATTTCAAAATAATTATTTCAAAGTAAATTCAAAATAGTTATTTCAAAATAACTATTTTGAAGTATCTTTGGCATGCAAAAAATAAATCTGTTAGTCTCTAAGTGCCACACAATTCTTGATTTTTTTGGTTTTTTTTTTAGTGTAGATATAGCCACTGTTAATTGCACCAAGTGAACAACTTCTCAACGCTATCTTGTTTATATTTTGGGTGATATCAGAATGAGTGTGTGTAGGATTGGCTTATTTAGGATTGTGCTTAAATCATTTCTTTGCAAATGCTTATGCTTTAAAATATATTGTTCTCAATTTATAAAACCATTTCCCCATCACTGTCTCTTGCAAAAAAGAAAAAAATAATGGAGGCAGAAGATGTCTGTGGTAGCATGTAGCATTCACACCGGACATGCTGTTTGAATTCTATGCATGTATAGGTTGGGTCTGATCCATAGCCTGTTAAGTTAATGGATGTCACTGACTTCAACTAGCTTTAGATCAGGCCCTATGTGCATGCAGACTTATCTATATTCATATATTTGCAGCCTATTCTTACACTCCTAGCCACTCAAAAGGCCCATTCATTTCCACAGAAAATTTGAGATTGTAAGGAATACAAAACCAGGCCCGTGATCTACAGAGCACCAGTTTATAGGAAGAGTTAGCAGTGATCCCTCTGCTTAAGGTAGCCAACACTTTACATATTCCTGTGTTCAATAGCTTGAAACTTTGCTAAACTTTAGCCATTCAGTTTGAAAATTTCCATGTTGGAATAAATAGTGTGCAATTGTGTAAAGTTAAAGACAGTCTCCTAATGTCCAAGAGGAGCAAATTAAGATTATGTTATACAAATGGTGTTTGGGAAAAAAATTCCTTGAATTTGAAGGTGAAAATTCAAAGGTGAGATCATGCACATACTTAGCACCTGAGTCACTTTACTTGGGCTATCCCACAAAATGTGTAAATGGAAATAAGGGATTTTGAGAAGTTTTAACTGGAGCTGAGTGAAATTTTTCAAATAGGTTATTTACCAGAAAAAGGTTTGACACCCAGAAATTCCTATTTGTGAATTTGTTCAAGTGTAATTTGACATATAGGGTTTGCTTTAAAAAAAAAAAAAGTCAAAATGAAAACGTTTGATTTCTTGTCTTGAACACATGTTTTCTTCTGAAATTCAGCTAGATTTATTCTTAAAAATCAAAGGGTAGATTAGAGGAAAATCACTGTAAATGAAATGAAAAACTGAAAAAAAAATATTCATTTTGGGTAGTACAATATGTTGTTTGTCCCTAAGTGATTTTTTTAGTTTTTTCCTTTGGTGAGGGGAAAACCTGTAAAATCTTCCATTTTGGAGTTGTCCTGAAACATTTTTTTTCTGGATTTTTTTATTTTTTTTATTTTTTAGGTTTGGTGGCCAGACCAAAATATCAGTTATTTTTTCACCTCTAGTGTTACAAGTTGTCATTAATTCAGAACAGAGCTGTGCTGCTACACAGATGCCGGGAGCAGACTCTGCAGCCTCAGAACCCTTATGGCTGAACTGAGATGGTAAATCTTAGCTGCGTCCATTGGTTACATATAAATGAATCAATCCTGGATAACTCTTGAAATATTCCACCTCAGTCCTGTTAGATATTTTAACTAAGGGTCAATTTACACTTGTCCCCACTCATTCAGGCAAACTCCTACTGACATTTGAAGGAATTTTACCTGAAAATAGAGTGGAGGAGAAGGACTCATGCTATGGCCTGCTGTTGATAACATTTATTCGGTATCAGATGAGCAGCTGAAGATTGTTGTGTGTCTACTCTAGAGCCTTTCTGATGCAGAATCTTTGATATTTATTAACTGCAACAGTGATTCCCTAATTCTCAGTTACTCACTTGGGGAGTGAAATTCAGGTTACTCATACCACACCAGTGTAATAGGACTCTTATGGAAGGGAGGGGATCTGAAACTCACTCACCAACCTGAGGCCAGGCTTGTGGAAGTAGGGGTGTAGCCTCTTTACCCCACTTTTGTGGTGTGCTGGAAGTGCAGCCTCTACATAACATGTATATGTTGTGTCCCCATCACTTCACTGGCCTTTGCAGAGCAGGCAGGTAGAGCCTTTCCGTGGTGCAACAAACAAGGAGTTCTGTGGCACTTTTAAAGTAACAAATTTATTTATTGCTTGAGTATATGCGGGAGAAAATCCCACTCTGTGACAAACATAAGCAGGGAATCCTGGTAGCTACTCTCACCCACCAGGTTTATGCAGCAAGGAGGACCTAGGGCTGCTGCTCTCCATGATACCCAGATGTCATCATGACAGAGTTGGAGATTCCCGTCAAATGAGAATAATGAAGGCTGTCTTCCAACCCTCCACCAGCATTGTTAAGCAGAATTAAGGACTAGTTCTGAGGTCTTGAAGCTCCTTAAAAGGGCTCCAGTGGGTGAGGCTCAGCACTTCTCAGGTTATTTCCTCACACTTCCCTGGGAAAACTTCCCTGTTTATGTAAAAAGGAGACATGGCTGCTCCCTTCTACCATGACTTCTGAGGGGTTCTCTGCCACAATCTAGGGTCTGTTTGGTGGGGATAGGAGGAGAGATGCATGTCATCTGCCGTTTGGTCCTGTACACCTTATCATGGGGGTTTTGGTGGCTTTTGTGGACAAGAAGGAGCATGGGTGAACAGATCTCCAAAGGATCCATGTTGCCAGGAAGCTGCAGAGAGCCCCATCTGAAGCCAGAGTTTATGTCCTCATCAATGCTCCTGACTGTTTGCAGACTAAGGAGGATCTGCTAGGTCTGTAGATGGGCACCAATTCTTTTTCTACCTGGGGTGGGGGCCGGAAATGTGATCTCCAAGCCTGTGATGGCACAGATTTCCTTCCACAGAGCATCCTTATGTGGTTTATATTAGTGGCTTTCAAACCATGGGTTGAGACCCCCTCCTGGGTCGCAGTCCCTCAGGTGCTGTGTCATGTGGCCTTCGGGTGCCACCACTCCAAAGCTGGAATGCATTGCCCAACGATGTAATTGTTGAGTTGTGGGCATACACAATTTTTTTCAACTGTGTCCTGAGGAAAAAAGTATTAAAACCAGTCACTGATACCATGGGAGGAAACTGTCACATCCAGGATCGGGCCATCATTCCACTACTGCTTTATTTTTGTAACATGGAGGCTGCAAAGTTGGTGACTAACATTGGTTATTTACTAGCTCCCTAAAAGGATGATGGGGAAGAAAAATGGAAATAACTGCCTTGACAAGGACATTCAATGGAACCTGTCAGACAACTAAGATGCAATAATTGTTTAATTCCTTTTTTAAGGAACTCAGATGAGGAGGAATGGATCATTCCTTCAAGGTTTTATGGTCCTACAGTTGATTTTCATACAGGCACAGATTCAAGGTACTCTGTTAAACGTCTGTCCATAGTGATCTAATTACAGGATTTGGGCCCAATTCATTGACTTGAATGGAAGTGTCATGGGATTGGGCTTTAGGTTCTGGAGTTTGCTCAAGTGATCAATGGCAGATTTTGCTATTAGCAATTAAAAATGAATCAAATAAATTTTTAAATATCCTTTAATTTGTCTCTTCCTAATTACGATTTGCCAAGGAAAGTTAATTAATGGAAAAAATTTCTATTTAGTTATTTGAATATACTTTTTCAATAAGCTCTGTGCGGTATAATACAGTTAATGTTGTTGACCGTAATAATTCATTAAGTCTAATTCTGGTTTCAAACAATGGAATTGCTTGTCAGTATTCTCAAAGCCAGTTCACAGAAAATTGCAGTAAGTTTTGAGGTGTTCACTGTAAAAACTTTAATTGCCCGTATTTGCTAAAATGTTGTTTAACTTAAAAATCAAGCTCATGCAAAGTGAATTTCAATAACCTAGTTAATTTACTTTAATTTTGGGACTTCTCTATCTGAATAGGGACAGAAATATGAAGATTAATTTTATCTGCTTATAGCTGATTTAATTTTATGTACTTTTGATGGATTAAGTTTCAATTTAATTGTGAGAAATGCAAGAAGGATATTGTAAAGAGTGGTTTGAAATAAAACAATCACTAGCTACACTGCATGCTAATTTTTAAAATGTTAGTATTAATAGTGGAATGGTAATTTATAAATAGTATGAATATATCTTCCTATATTCAAACTCACAAAAATTAGGTGGTTTAATTACATTTATAGATATTATCTATGCTCATGCCTTTTATTATATGATTATTTGTCTCCATTTCATGTGATGATAATGTGATGGGACTTCCTTAAGGTATAAAATACATGGTTAATAAATACAAAACACAGCAGTCGCCTGGTTTGGTAAATGGAAATGTTAAATACACAAAATAGTTTCAAGAAACAGCAATAATTTTAATACATTTATAATCTTTGCTTTTTGTTTATTAGATAATTGCAGGACATATCTTGAAAGAACTGATTAGTTATTTTATATTGATTTTAAGTTTTACCTGTTAGCTTTTCAGTTTTTGATTGAGTCATGATTGATAGTGGATTAAAATATAATCAGTGTCCAGTTTGTGTGTGTGTGTGTGTAAGGTAAAAATAACAAAAACATATACTATTAAAATATTCTGCAAATGTCAATTTTCAGAAAGAATATATAGTGTAGATTATATGAAATTCTAAGAAGTTCACTTCGAAGTATAATTTAAAAAACTACACAAAAGTAAAACTGTTTGACTCAAACTAGCAAAAGTTAGAAATTCTAAATGAAGTCTTTGTTTCTACCCTGAAACAGTAGCATGTGAGGGGAAATGTAGTGGTGAAAAAACGTTAAGGCAGAGTACCAACTTTAGATTTAAATTCCTTGGTTTTTACTTCTTGGTATCACACATTATTGCTAATTAAAATAATGTATGTAATATTAATTTCCTTTAGAACAAAGAATTATATTTTATGTCAAGAGGTAAGGTCCAATTTGTTAGTTTTCCCATATTCAGGTAAATAAACTGAGTAAGATTTAACAAATTGTACTGCATCCCTAACAGATCATAATGAGTTCTCTTTTAAAAAACTTATTTTATCTCTGTTATTCCCATGTATTAAAATGTCTTTTTATTAACACATACGTTTAAAGCCAATTTTTTTTTTTATTTTAAAAAGTGACTCGGGAACTACAACATTCCGTCACAGAGGAGGCTAATATGTATATAAAACTGAACATGCTGTTGCAATCTTCATGAAAGCATCACTAAGTCTACAGCTACAATTTCAGACTTAAGCTTAACTTTTCTACAAAGTACGTTCTTCTTGTTAAATGCGTAATTAGTATAATTAATAATTACTCACTAATTGAAACGCAGGTTAACAAACTTCCATATGTAAAAGTAAAGGGGGGAAAATGTCATTCATTCACACTAGGCTTTATAAGCCTATAAAACTCTTCAAAGGACTTCAAGATATCAAGCAATCTTTTATTCAGTTAAACCTACCCCCCACCTTCACTCTTACACACACTTAAATACTCAGTATGCTCACAGCTTGGAAAAAAGCAAGAAAAGCCTTAATGGATCACTGATTTTAACTAAAGAGGTAGGTATGTACTCCATATAAATGGTTCCAAAACAATTTTTGTTTTAGTATTAATAATTTTAATCAAATGAAAACAAGCATCTTAGCTCTGTAGACACCAAAGCTTTCAACTGTGCACTTATTAACGATGTTTTTATTTCAAGCACAAACATCTAAAACAATTACACTACAGCAACGGTGCTAATTGTTTCATGTTCTAATACTCAGATATGCTTTTTTTGTGGGCAAAGGCTAAAACAATTTGGGGACAGAGTGGAGAATTAAGGGCTTGATCCTGAAAAGCTTTACATGCATGAGTAACTGTAAATTGGAGAAGCAGCCTGTGGGGTTACTCATATGAGTAAAGTGATTCACATGCATACAAGTTTCCAGGAAAAGCTTCACAAGCATGTAGAATAAAATCTATGAATATAATGATTAATACAATCTGCTGAAGCATGTAGCATGATTTAAATATTTTTTTCTTTTAGTCACCCTAGTTAAATATACATTTTGAAAGTGACAACTGGAACAAATTAAACTGGTCTAGGTAATTGCATCAGCAAAAGTGATGCTGGAGCAAGAAACATGACTTTGTGCTATTTACTTATTAACACAAAGTCTGTTGTCTGGTTGTTTACTGGTATAGGAAAGCAATTTCCATTAGGAAATAAACAAGAGATTTTATACTGAAGAAATCAATGTTCTTAAAAATGGCTTGTTAGCATATTAGTTTAAAGTGTTTATTTTGGGGAGATATTTGGTTGCATTTTATTTTGTGGGGAGAATCTAATTCTGAAGATCCTTGGAGTTAAGCATGCATTTCTGATTAGAATTTTTGTCTACATTCTAACGTGCTATTAGTCATACATAAAAGTTTTAAAAAGAAATAAACTATTAGCTCCAAAGTATGCATGTGTAAATATAAATTGTGTGTGTGCGTGCATGTGTGAAAATATTTATTACACCTTGATTAGGTAACTATAGACAAAAAACACAGACAAAAACCATACTGTATGGAACCCAGTGACTACTTGGAATTAATACAGTTGGTACTTCTTTAGCAGTATTCCTACAACAGGTTTTCATTCAAATTAAAAAATTGACACAGAGCTAAAGATGTTCCTTCAACTCTTCATTTCAAGACCTAAAACATAATTGGGATAGTAATAATTTGTACATGCCTTCTGTCATTATTTGGTCCAATTATGGGCACTGAAATGATGCAGATTTTGGTCAATCCTTACATGCCAATTTTTTTCCCCCCCAGAATCTCTCTCTAATGTCTTAACATTTGAGAGCTTTGCAACACAGTAATTTGAACAATGATGATTTTCTGAAAAAAAAAAAAAATATATATATATATATTGCAAATGAAGCTCTCAAGTGTATATACTTAACTAAGTTTCTTATCATCCTTGTCTTTTTTTGACTGGAATGGATAATACTAGAAATTCTGATGCTTTCTTAAATAAACTTCTTTTGATATATAGGGATGTTCTTTCTTTCTTTCCTTCTTTCTTTCTTTCTTTGTGTGTGTGTGTGTGTGTGTGTGTGTTTTGTAGCTGAAAAGATCCAGAAATATCATGCATGTCCTCTGTGTGCATCACTCTTGACAAATTGTTAAGTCCAGCTCAGATGGGTACTGCATCTCGAAAGACCACAGCAGTATCTTTTCCATGACCTGATTTGTGTAAGCAGGGGAGGACATGAAGAAATATATTAAGACCTCAGTGTGTCTTCAGCCTCTGTATCTGACACCTGTCTGATAAAAATCAAACCAAACCAGAGATGCTATTATTGATCACAGATGATCAGTGATGCGTGGGTGTGTTGGTCAAGCCTCTCTTAGCTGTTTTAAGTGTGTCATTTGTAGCTTTAAAACATATACACAAACACTCAAATGTATCTGTAAGACAAATAGAGTGAAAAGTGTCATTTCCCCATTAGTATTAAAGTACAGGAAAAGATTGCTTATTGGCCCAAAATGTGAACAGCAAATTCTTCAGTGCTGCTAACTGAACACTGGCTCTATATTATACACTCAGCACCAAAAAACATACAAATACCTAGCATCTAAAGAATCTTAGTATGGTATTTAACAGCAACAATAGAAACTGGTTGCTTTCTTTTTTTTTTTTTTTTGGTACCAAATCACATCATGTCCCAAGAATCTAATTTTATTTCCTAACCTTATTAAGAAAGTTGAGCAGTCTGGAAAATACCACTTCTTTATGAGGTAGAAATTCAACTCCAAGGGGAAAAAAGAAAATCTAATAACCTGAAAATGAATATCTTGTACTTTAGTCAAATAATTTTAAAAACAATAAAAATGTGCACCCCTAAGAAAAGCAACTTGCTGCTGTTTAGTTATCTGACTGGTAAAATCTTTGGTTTTAATATGATTGTATAGTAATTGGTCACAACCTCAGGGACAGTTATTGAAAGCTGTTACTGTTAGATTCTGTAGTGATTTGTCCTGTGTGATCAGTTGTTGGAATAAGAGGTGAGGTCTTTTCTGATATATTAAATAACTGAACCTACCAGGTCTACATATTTCTATTTAAAGTTATGCCAAAATTTTGTTTAACTGGTTTCTCTTTGTGAAAGAAGTTACAAAACAATAAACACAATAAAGCTATCACTAATTTTTCAGAGACACGAAAGTATTTCAGACTTATTGAGAAGTTCTCAGAATGTTGTTGTCCCTCCATCTCATCTCTTTTCACTCTTGTGCTTCTTTCCCCCCTCATTTCAGTTGTAAAACTAATGTTAATAGACTAGATCAGTTTTTGAAGGCACTTTAATGGGTATTTTCAATATAATTTATAAAGGTCCCAATATATCAACATGAATAAATTGAGGCTCTGCGTATGCACAAGTTTGATCACCTGCATAAGTGTTTGCAGAATTGAATTCAGAGGGAAGTGATTTAGCAATAATATAATCAGATATAATTTACACATGCATACAGAATCAGTAGTATTTGAAAATGAATTGTGATTGAAGATTGTAAGCTCTGAGGCTGGGATTGTATCTTCATATATGTTTGGACAGCACCTAGCACACTGATCACTACTAATATACAAATCTGAGTCACATCATTATTCTTAAAGCTGATCTTGGCAGAAAATATACATGGGAAACTGAATTTTCCCAGATATACAGGACCAGATCTTCAGCTGGTGTAAACTGGCATGGTTCCACTGATCCTCATTAGACTACACTGCTTTAAACTAGCTGAAGATCTAGCTCCTTACATCAAAAACAGTGGCATTGATTCCTGAGCTGCTTTTAAGATTTAACATGCATACAAAAATGTTTTGAAACCTAGTACGGGAAAAATATTTCTTTTCCCCACAAAAATGAGCCTAAAATTGACTAAGCTGTTTTGTGTTAATCAAGTATTTCATCTTTACATTATTCAGGGCCAGATTAGTAAGGCTCTGATGATGGGACGTAGTAATGCTTTGCTAAGTAAAGTCAAAATTAATGACAAACAAAATCAAGTTTCCTTTGTGGTTGATTTTCAGACAGCTGCATCCAGATATAAAAGAGCTATCAAAGAAAGATATTCATTAATTATTAATTCAGAACAACTTCAGAAAGCAGTGCTTAAACCTCCATTGACATCATCCTGACAGACTCCTAATCTCTGAAAGTTGTTGGTAAGAGTTGCATTAGTCTCAGCATGTCATCAATTTTGGTTTTAACAACCGAAATTCAAGAGATGCACTGCAGCATACATATGAACACATGGGACAAACTACCATTTCTTAAAAGACATCTGTGAGTAACATTTACAGCATAGCCTGCTGCATAATTCCCTGTGTAACTCTACCTCTGCCTCAACATAATAGATTGTCAACAGCCTAATTGCAAGACACACTATGTAGTGGTGTTATTAAAAAAAAATATCTAGGTGGAAAGCAATACAAATCAGCTGTCATCATTAAAACAGGACCAACTTGTGGCTAAACCATTTAAACTTCCAGATTAATCCATGATTTCTCAATACAGAGTAGATCAAACTCAAAGATTTACTGTAGACAAAAGAGAGTAACTTCAAACTATACAGTGTCTCATTTCCACATGCTAAATAATGTAATTTGTTAGTCTACACTCTACAACATATATGTTAACACCGATGCAGTGCTTTGCAGACTTTTGACAGTTAACTCCTTGTCTTTCATCTCATTTAAATTTCAGTTTTACTCTAATTCTGACTTTAGTTTTTAGACATTTTCCTAGCTATTGTGTAGATGAAAATACTTCAATTTGATTTTTAATAGAAGCCTTTTCCTATTTATTCCAATTACATAATAAAATGCTTCATGTAGTATTTAAGCTTGTTTAAATACGTTGGTTGTTCATCATTTAGTGGCAATAGAAAGGTGGTGGTAAAAATTATTTAATGAAAGGTCTAGTTCTGTACTTCAGGCAATATCTTATTAATTCTTTCAGACACTTTGAAGAACTTTACACTAGCAATAGAAATGTTACAAAGGAGAAACTGATGAGCTAAGATCACTGGTTGAAAATGCAAATACATAAATACTAGCATACTGGACAGGTTTTTATAACATACACATGGATATAAAATTGTAATAGGATATTAAGAACTTCAGACTCTGAAACTATGTTCTATATAGGCAGCTTTTCTCTTTTTTCCTCAGTAAAAAGCCCTAACAGCACAAGTTACTAGTATTTGCTCTTTAAAAAGGATGGTAATGATTCTTTCATCTTAGAGGGAGGCATTTAAATTTGGAATAATTACAAGACACAAAACAATAAGCCACATTGAGCATGAATGGCTAAATGCAGATCAACTTGATGTTTTAATGCTAACTGATGATTTCCCTCAATCAGTTATATTAACCCTTTGGAATACCTCACTGACTAGTTTTCCCATTATTTCCAGTATTGTGCAGTTGTGAATTAGACGTTGTTAAAAATCGGAATGCTAACTCATATATAAGCTGCTTTTTTTAAAGCATGGATTAATTAAAAGCTCATATTAGTTCATATGATGATTCACAGTTAAAGGCTACAGCTTCTCATTCCTCAAGGCCTGATATCATACTAGCCAATGGATCTACGAGAATAGTTTTAATAGCTCATGATTATTTTCGTTTGTTTCAACGGGGGGAGGCAATGGAAGTAGGCCATCTCAATCAGAATAATTAGAATCTATTAAAACAGAATGATAATCGTTAGAATGTCTTCTTTTTAAATTTTTTTTCCTACCTTTGCTGGGCTGTTTCATCTGTTTCATTACAGCTGTAATTTTTACAGCTGCTCCTGATCACTCTATGTTTTCCTCAGTGTGAAACCTAAAATGTTCTTTGCCGATAGAAATGTGGGTTAATAGAATAGCTACTTGAAGCAAGAAACCTCTGGTCTGTGTGTATGTGTGTGTGTGTGCGCGCGCGCGCGCGTGTGTCTATAGTTGTCTTTATTTAGGCCTGTCCAGCATTTTGTTTGTCCTTATGCCTTTTACGGCAGCTGGACTCTGACCTTCAAGTTCTTAAAAGAAAAAAAAAGTATTCTTTTCAGATTCCAAGTTCCTCCCTTTATACCCTCCCACTGACACCATCCTATTCAATACTGGAGATAACTTTATTCATCTACACATCATTGTATCAAATTCAATGGACAAACTGCTTCAACATGTTTCAGAACTGGACAGGGCAGTAATGTCTTCATTTTTTCCTCAACTCAATGAGGTTTTTTTTTATCACAATCTTTTCAAGCACAAACCAAACACTGTAACGAAAAATAATCTCCCACAAGTGTTTTCCCACCATATTGGATCACTGTAGACTTATTTCCTGTAAAATGTTTTCATGGATGACTACACAGCTGTAAATTGATTACATACATCCCTAGCCAATACAAATTACAGGGGAAATGAGAGATTTATATATGAAGATTGTATATTGACTCTAAAGTGTTGTTCTGGGATAATATCAGCAGTACAAAAACCATTTGCTTCTAAAGCGCTTGTCCTGTATCTAGGTGGTACCCCCTGTACAATTTATACAGGATGTTGAAATTCAGAGGCAGCCACAAAAACTAATAGAAATGTCTGCAGTTATGCTGATTGCTACAATACACAAGACTTTTTCCCACCTATGGTAGTGTGCATTTGCAACACATGATGTAAAAAAATACCAACTCATGTACTTGTCAGTTCCCTTAATGTTAATGACATCAGAGCTGTGGACGCTACAACAACTGTAGTAAGAAAGTATCTAAAAATCTTGTCAACATGTTCTGAATCCTAGTAACAGATTAGTTTAAGTGATGGGAACTGGAATCTTCATTCCAGACTCTCATGATCTAGTGTGATATGCTATTATGTAGACTGGTTGACAGATAGAAAAAGTCATGTAGTGCACATGTATGGATAAACTTCATGCCATTTATGAGGGATGTGCCAGTGTGTTTGAAAGTGAAACCCTTAATGTGTTGGTAGCTTTTTTTTTTAAAGCATCAAACAGATCTAAGATTAATAAAGCTAAACTGAGCTCACGTCTCTTCAGCAGCTTTATCTTTTAAGTAGAATGTAAGGACAGTGTGTGTTTGGGGTGTGGGAGGGAGAAAGAAGTTGACTGGTTAAAAAAAAATGAATTTCTGAAGTGCTTAAACCAACTAATCATACTAAAACATTTTACGTTCTGTGGATTTAAAAGAAAAATCAGGTTGACATCACTGACTGGGTGTTTTTCACTCTAGGCCCTACATGTTTATGTAGAGAGAGCTGCGAACATTTGCAGGGATTTGGGGGTTTCAAAAGGGAGAAGTTTATACATTAGTGCTGCAAGTTACAAAACACTGTTGATATTCAAATGTTTATTGTGTAAAATCTGGGATAAGCTTCAGCATGAGAGCTCCTTTAAGTGCCTACAACTATTGCTAATTCCCCTCAGCATTGAGGCTTGCACAAAGGCCTTAATCCAATTCCACTTTTTTTTTTTTTTTTCAGAAAGCCTATGCTATTTTCTCTCATGTAAACTAACAACACTATCCCATCACACTGCAGAGTGGGTCAAAGAAAAAGGGCTCTGTGTTTATACTTCGCCAACACTTTGTGTTTCTTGGCCAAGTATAGCAAGAAACTTTAAGTGGGTCCCCCAGGCCCCAAGCCATTTTTTTTAGAAAGAAAAATAAGCCTTCAGAGATGGAAAACAGACTATTTTAGAGACTAGAAACCTATTAAATGTCAACTTCTTTCAGTCAATATCCATGAAAAGAAATGGATCACTCAAGCCTTGTTCCTATAGTTTAAATTTAAATTATGAAATACAGTTTAGCTTTGATAAAATAGTATAGTCTGATTCTTGTATAACAATGTCCACAGAGATTTTCTTTTAATAGCATCTTTAGATATTAACTTTTGTGTGTGGAATATTTAATTCACCATTTAACATATACCTACTTGTAAAACAGTTTTAAGTGATAAGTTCCATCAGTGTAATTACATTTTGTAAACTTTTTAGAATTACTTTTGCAAGCTTCGTAAAATTTCTTCGTTTCTGATTTTGTGGCATTAGTCGGAAAGTTACATCCATGTTATAAGGTTGTTATAGAATATGCAGAAGGGAATTTTTTCAATTAAAAGTTGTCAATTCTTCAGCTGTATGGAGTGAATCAGTGTGCATTACTTGCCTCGCAAGTGCCTCATATCTAAAGGGACTTCACCTATTATATCCTACGCAAACTCTGCATGTTTGTTGTTGAAAAATGTTAAAATCAGAAATAGAGCATTATGAAAATGTCACCACAAAGAGAGTGAGTTATTCACAGTAAAAGAATGCATAGCACAGAAGTTTAGGTTTCTTGCACAAATACTTTTGGTGAGAGTGTGGGAAGAAAAGGCGTTGTCTTTGTGCCACATTATGTTCCACAGTAGTAAACCATTACATTCCAGTAAGATATAGTAAACGAAGAAGAAGGAGTACCAGGAATGTTTAGATGGGCTTAAAGACTTCTTTATTGAAATAAGACAGTTATTTTTAGATGTGATAGCATATTCAGAATTGCATGCACCTGGAAAACAAAAGGCTTGATTGTGGTTTCACAAAAGCTACTGACAAAACTGAGATGGACTTCAGTAGAGTGGGAGCAAACTTATAGGCTGTATGATACTAACAGGTGTTGGGATGAGCTATGTGAAATTAATTAGTGGTCCCATTCCACCTCTTAGTGGACAGGTATCCCCAACATACAAAGAATCACCAGTCTGGCTTTCTTAGCCATGGATTAAACAACCATGAAGACTCAATTACTCTTTCATCACCCAAAATAATCCTGCCCCATTTGGCCTGGCCTAGCACTGACAATTGGGGAAATGCTCAATCTGACCTTAGCCAATCACCTATTACAAAAGGATGAGCAAAAATGCTGCTTTTTTTCCCTCGCACATAAATGGTACAAATCTATTTGGTGTTTGAGTAAGGAAAACTGTTTGATTTATATGATAAAAACCTAGTTGTACCCTGTAGAGGCTGAGTCTTTTTTTCCTCTTCTAACCAACTCAGCTCTGCTGGCTTTGTGTGTTCTCTCCCCCACATGTAGGCTGGTTTGCTACTGCAGCAGCATCTGTATCTTGTATAGCATGGAAGACTATGTACCTTTTGAGGTACTTTCAGTCTAAATGAGTTAATTGTATAAATTTCCTACTCAACAGGGAGAGTGAAATTCACTCTGCAGAGAGCAACAGGAGGCCTGTGCACCCCTTAGCTGCTGTTTAATTTCATATTAGAAAGCCCAATGGTAAATACGTGTGTGTGTGTGTGTGTGTGTGTGTGTGTGCTGTGAAGTGCAGGGCATGTACGAAAAGGAAAAACCTAAGTCTATCAGACTGGATATTGAAATATTCTTTGTAATTCCCCCCAAACTATGCACATTAAATACATTCTGAATAACCTCATGCGTGAAAGAACATTGAGCAGCTTGTCTCCCTCATCCAGCAAATGAAAGATCTTGGATGTGGTTTTTATATATGACCACCAGATGACTAACCTTCCTAGCTAGAGATTCATTACTTGCATATCATGCTATATGCAGTGCTTACTGGGGGAAATTATAAGAGTTGATGTTTCAGTTGACTGACAAGTCTCTCAGTGTACTTAACAGCTTTAATTATACTTGTCATTTTCAAAATGAGTAGAAAAATGTACAAAATCAACAGAAGTATGTCAGTTGGTTATTAGGCACAGAAAAATCTCTCTCTTTTATCTCTTGTCTCTCAGGTGGAAAAACTGTTCTTTCCATTAAACAAGGAGCCAGTTCAAAAACTTGAGACCCATCGCTGTCTTCAGGGTATTTAATTATTCCACTGTCTTCTTTTTTTTCTCTTGGATAGTCTCTGTTTTAGACAACTTCTGAGTTTCTAGGTTGCCTTTGTGTCTTGATGTCAGCTCATAGTATCTTTACTTTATCATGTCACATTGTCTCCTTGTGGTGCCACACATACTCCACAGACACATTTTTCTTCTTCATTAGGAAAAACTCAGCTTACTGATTCAAGAAAATGAAGAAGGGAGGTGGAAATGAAAGGAAGTGGAAATGAGCATTTGAGCAGAGCTGCCAGGAATAGGAAATGCGGGGGGAGTGGAGAAGGTTTCAAGAATCTGTGGGTGGTTTTCCTTGCTTGCCAAGAAATGAACTTTAGGCCCCTCTAAAACTTGCTTATTAAAACAAAATTGCCTATTGTTATTTTATGAATCAGTGTTCTTGGAAGGCCACATTTTCTTTTCCTCCTTTTTGATTGCTTTCCAATCTCCTTTCTGCACATATACTCTGTCTCTCTCCCTCTCTCTACACTCTTCTACTTCACTTAAAGTTTTTCATGAAATTTAGACCACTTGAAGGGTTTCTTTTTTACTTGGCATGGTGCTTGGAGGTTCCTTGTGTGAGTTCTGGAGGTTTGGATCTCATATCAAAGGGTTTAAAGCTAATGATTTTAAGTATGGTTGAATTTTATTGCTCCTCTGGTGGGCTAAAATCTTCAGTAACTCTTTGACCTTTTCCCAGTCAATCCAATTCCATCTAATGCTCTGTGACTAATATGGTGGATATTTAATCTACTTTACTGTTGAAATTACTTTTAGAGTCACTTTTTCCCCTTGAAAATCTTCCTTTTTAGAGAAATTGCTGATCGTAAGCTTAAATTTGTTGCTCACTAGAATACACATTTTTTAAAAAGAAAAAGCTTTTCTTTTTAGTAACAGAAAATTAAAAGATATAATTTATTTCTAGAGCATGTTATAAATGAAATGGGGGAAATAATTATATTCTGGAAGTAAAAGCCAAGTGAAAATGAAAAATTGACTCAAACCTCTCTGATCCTGCTATTAATACAGATATCATGATGAGTAACCATACCTTAGCCAAACATTTCCTGTAATGTAATTAAACCTCATGAAGAAAATTAAGAGGTCCTATATACAGTGTTCCCCCTGTCCGATATGCTTACAGGGCAAGGACTCAGAACCTATCCTGAAAAGCTTCATTCCTATGCATAGTCCCAACAGGCTGAAGAGGCTGGAATTAGATTCACTGTCTATTGAGATACCTTTTATGCAGTCAGTCATTCTATTCTATTTGTTTCTGACAAGAGATTCAACTTTGCAAGAACTCAGCACTACAGCCAGGTGTACAAGATCAGCTGGAATTGCTTGGCTGCTTTGTGTGAATGCACAGAGTTCTGGTTGATGATTTGTAAAGCCATGTGGTTTAGGCACAGATCCTGAAAAGACTTAAGCATATGCTAAACATCAAGCATGCAAGTAGCCCATTGAGTTCAGTTGGGTTGAGACTGTTGAATTCAATGGAATTATTCACGTTCCTAAAGTGAAGCCCACATGTAAGTCTTAGCATATTTGGATCTTTAAACTTTTGATAGTGCAGCCTCATTAAATAAATGTACCAGCTGGCCCTGGACTAACAAAGAAGACAGAACATCTTAAAGCCAAGTTTTCAGGTCAACTCCAGTCCAGTTTAGTAATAACCAAATAGTTACCATGGTTTTATTATGGATTGTATGAAAGGCATATTTTGGTCTCAATCCACTTGCCACCTTCTATATGCACAAACCACTATCCTCTCTGGGAATTTCAGCTAAGTTATGGATTGAATGGATATTGATAAACCAAGCTATCTTGTTGCTTAGGAGCTGGATCCTTTAGGCCAGGGTTATGGTTCTTTGGGAGGGCAATATGGAGAAATTTGTGTTTTGCTTTTTTTTTTTTCTCTTCTGTGAGTTAGTGCAAACTTCAGTCTCTAGGGCTGCCAACAGAGCAACTTTCATTTATGCTAGAAGGAAGAGAGGTAAGGTTTTACAGTCCACTGAAGGTCATGCTTCATCAGAAACATCAGCCCCACCTTGGATGTAACCGTGTGCGAGTGACTCAGCTGAGGCATGATATGTATTACAGGCTTTCTTACAGAGAAGTTTGTGGATTTTTCAGGCTTGGGAGAAAGGATGGTCATGTGGTGAAGGCACATTGTAAATCAGGCTATCTGGGTTCTAGTCTCAGAACTTCCATTTGCATCCATGGACTAGTATTTTAGGGTTACGCTGTGGTATTTAGCCATTGTATCGAGTACGAGATAGTGCTGAGCCTTTGCAGTCATGAGCTCTGAGATGAATGTAGCTGCTTGGTGTGTATGGGGACTACTACACAGGCTTACCCCTCAATCCCAGCTGCAGAGCAGGCCAAGTGCAGTTGTGCAACTGAGACCCTGAGATTGTGACAGGTAGTTGTGTGGCTTGTGCCCAGAAGAAGGAGTCTCCTTTTATGATAAAGGCCTTTCTTAGCCTGGCCCTGAACCCATTTGTGTCTGTTTTCCCAACTGTAAAATGGGGATAAAAATACTTAAATGCTTCATGTGGTGGCCTTTTGTTTGTTTGTTTGCTTTTAATCTTGATTATTGAGGTTTGCCAAGAGGTTTCAGATGGCCCCTGCTATAAACATTCAAAGTATGATTTTTTAGAAAAGAAATTTTAAGGTGCTTTCTTTTGGGGCCTCCTCTGAATGTCTTGATTCTTGCCCCATTGAATGAAGCTAAATGAATGGGTGCCTCTCCCTATAAGTGGCTGACATTTGCTGCAGTAGCCTCCTTTATTTGCATCCCAGACACAGCATAAAAAGTTAGGTATATTTTTTTTTAACCTGTCCCTTTTCAATGTCTGCTAAAGAGAGATGTATAATACAGAATATCAATGACAAATTTAATCAGTTTCTTGAACACATGGATAAAATAAGCCAATGTGAAAACCACCATGTGCAGCTAATTTTATTTTTTTGGAGCAGGTACAAATCAAGGTGTAAGGTGTTATGTTTTAACAGATTTTCATGCCATATGCATTTGCTTTTACAGTCTGAAAAAAAAGATTGAGTTAGTTAGCTTTTATGTTTTAAAGAAAATGTTGAAAAATACTCTCTTAAAATGGCTTTTTTAACTAGATTATTAAAATATATTAAATAATGGTTAAAACATTTAATATATTAAATAAACTAACAGTTTATCTGAATTATTTTATTACATTCAAGCAGTACAGAGTTCAGAACAATTACTTGAACTTTGGCATCCTTTTTAATATTTATTGCATATATTTTGGAAATGACTTAATTTCACCAATTCATATGAAAACAGTGGTCAGACCTCATCATTTCAAATGAAACCTGACAGCACAGAATTTAAACCAGTTTAGCTTGTTTTAACAGCTACACTCCAGTGACTCTGGGTTATTAAACTCTTCGGGAAGCCTTCCACACTTTATTAGGGGAAGAAAATTTATGTACTGGAAAGAGAAAAACATTTCTTTCAAAGGAGTTATAATTGGCAACATATACATGGTGACTCTGGTGGTAATAATATCAGTTTATAGATTGTTAGCATCAAATAAGAAACAGAGGTTGCCAAATATACAGCTCTGGTCTCAAAGAGCATCTTGAGCGAAAGACATCTCCAAAGAGAATTCCACTAACTTTGTTAATTGATTTGGCATGTATTCTGATATCAGCATGTGGATTTTAATAGAATATTAGTCATTTTATGCAGAACAATAATAGTTGAGGCTGAACCATATTTCTGCCCAAATAGGCATGTTTACATTGGTCAAAACATCATCTAAATCTAAATTCTAGGCTAATCAGTTGCCCAGATCATCCCTTCCAAAGGTAGAATCTGTGGGAGAAAGTGTCTTTGAGGATACTCTCACTGAGATTCACCCATATGATCCCATGGGAGGGATAAGTGGGCTGTATGGTAGATCCCAGGAGATCTATGGGAGGCTAGAATCTGCCTTTTGGATTCCCAACCAAGGAGACACCTCCTTATCTTTGAGGCTCTGTAATAGATTCAGGAAACAAAACTCCTCTCTGCCTGGCAAATAAAAACTGTCCAAATAGTGTGCCCCTTGGCACAGCTCAGATTATTGCAAGCCCATTCAAGCACCATGCTGAATTTCTCAAAGGCTGACTATGATACAGAGCAGCCCATAGGCATGGCTGTATCAAAATATAATTGGTTTTAGAAATGAAAGTCTGGGAGGCTAGAGTTAGAAGGTTGGATCCCGGAATTCAATTTAATGTCATGTTAGGCCGACAGGGCAGTTCTCTGCACTACGAGAACAAGCAGAGTCACACGAGCAGCTGGGGTCTGAGCACAGTTATGGATCAGTTATATCGTTAATGATGTTCCCTCTGGCCGTGAATTAATCTGTATGCACCCTGCGTCATTCCCACTGGTTGGACTGCAAACTGGGCATTGAAAGAAGACTTTATTCTGGCAAAGCCTTTCCTGGAATCCCTCATCCCACTTATCCCAGCACTGCAGGAGATCTTGGCTGTGCAGGAGACACTTTCTGCTGGCCAGATGCCCTCAGCTCCAAGATAGGGAATGCTCAAAGCGTGTCCCGGTGAGAACAACCTGTATGGCTGCTACGTTTCCCCAGGACTGGAGGGGTTGGGATCCTCTTTTCTGCTATACATTTGCTCACTGACACTGGGAAGTCTGGTGGAGCAACCCATTTGTGGTGCAGTGCCTTGCGAACCCTGACTAAAGTGATGTGACCTAGCAGGGCCGTGTGACACACTTCGGCAATTGCAGTCCTTGGGGCTTTAAATAAATCCTGAGGAAGGCACCCAGGAGTGAGCCCAGTTCTGCACCAGGGTGCCTGAAAGATCATCCACTCTGTCAGCTTTTTTTGTTTTCCTCCAAAGTTCGTTACCAAGAAAGGTACAAATGATGTTGCCCAGGAGACAGTTAAACTATGGTACTGCATGAATGAGGAAAGTCGGTGAGCTCTTTCTGCAGTCTCTGTGTTATTTAGTCAGGATCCTATATAGATTTTCTCATGCTCCTATCAATGCCACTGGGGAGTGGAGCATCCTCTGGGGGGCCATCCCTATTTTTGACAGACCTGGTATTCCAACTCCCATCCCCACTTCCAGCCTGTTGAATATGACTGTTGGAGGCTATGGAAGCTGGACTTCCTGGTCTGTGTGCTTGTGTACATTGTTTATGCACAGGATTTAGATCTATATAAATTTAAATCTTGTCCATAAGCCAAAGAGCATAATTTATTGTCCATTTCAGAGTTTTCCATATAGCTTTCTGAAGCGTCGGAGGAGACTGTCAGAGCCAGGGTGTTAGACTGTGGGCCAGTGTTCTGAACCACTATGACAATTCCCATGGGAAAGAAGAGTAGCATAATTTTAAATTGTAATCTTTGCAATAAGATCTTGTGAGCAATGCAGTAGTGGTTCATAGAGTGGTAGATTTTAAGATTAAGAGGAATCATTATGATCTTTTCAGACCACCTGAAAAAAACCAAGTCATAAAATTTCATCTCCAATGACGTCTACGGGAACAAGTATATATCTTTGTAGAAAGATGTCCAGTGCTGATTTAAAGATTCCAAGTAACAGAGAATCCACCGCTTTCCTTGGGAAGTTATTTCAATGGTTAATTACCCTCACTATAAAAGTCTGAGACTTATTTCTTAGGCTAAATTTGTCTAACTTCAACTTCCAGTGTTTAAATCGTCTTATGCCTACCGTTAAGCTTCTTTTTGATCATTTAAATAGACTGAGCTTCTTGAATCTCTCACTGTAACACAGGGGTTCCATACCTTGAATAATTCTTGTATTCTTTTCTGAACAGTTTCTGATTTGTCAACAAAAGTATAGACACCAAAACTGACTGAAATATTGCAGTAGTGGTGTCACCACTACCATATATAGTGGTAATTCCATATCTAATCCCTACTCTATATTTCTTGTTTATATTTACACAGATCATATTAGTCCTTTTAGCCACAGTATCACTATCCCACCCTGCTCCACTCCCAGCCCACAGCCAGACCCCCACCCCTGGCACTGCTCCCTTACTGGGGCCAGACCCCCGTCCACGGCCAGATACCAGTGCCAGTTCCACTTCCCACCCATGGCCAGATCTCTGGTCAGGGCCGGTTCCTGGTGGTGGTGGTGCTCTGCTGGCAGTTGGGGGGAGGGGAGACCAAAATCTCTGTTGGCCTTGGGCAGCGAAAAACCTTGGGCCAGCCCTGAATAGCTACCTTTGGAGTTTTATGGTTTATGTAGTTTTTAATCTATTAAGCATGTGTAACATGGATTTTTTGCATAGTGCTACTTGTTTTTAATATGAACACGATTTGGGTCTAAGTATGTTGTGTCAAGAGTTACCATTGTCAACTAATTTTGTAATCCAAATATTATGTATACAATATGTTAACTAGTTTTCACAAATTCATGTTGAATGGCAGTAAATTTATATTTGTGTAAAGTAGATATATATGGTAAGGCTTCGACAAGGTGCCAGAAAATGGCAATGTCTGAAATTGCTTTGTGGGATTACAAGAGGACACATCTGTAAAGTTCCTTCTATGTATGTAGGATACCATGGATTATATAGTCATACACAAGTGTTTTGGGAAACTCACTGAAAACTGAGGAGCTATTTTCTGATGGGGAACTTTGTAATACAGCAGCAACATCAATTTATACTGCAAGGTGCAAGAATACTAACAAATAGGGTCATTTTGAGAAGTGCCTAGGCTGAGTATGTTCAGAAGGCCCAAGGCTGTCCTTGTATTTCACTGCACAGTACCAAATGGAGCTCATTCTACTTTAATCAAGATAATCTTTGGACTAAATGACAGTAATTTCCATTAGAAAGTCTGCTAGAAAAGACAGATATATATGTCTGTGTGCTCTTTGAAAACTTTGCTTGGAAATATTGGGTTTTTTTCTTTCTTTGATGTATCTGGAAAAAGTGGAATGCATTAGTGCTATTTAACTTTGCCACTAACTGTCAAAAATGAAATTAATGGAAGAGAACTGACTATCGTTTATTTTCAACCCTCTAGTGTCAAGAATTTTTCTTCAAGGGAGGAAATGCTAGAGTTTTTAAACAACATCCCTGCTACTACGGTCAAGTATAGTTTGTTTTAATTATAATACTATTATCTCAGCCTTTGAAACTTTCCAGAGACAATTGAACAATGTGAGCCTGCTCACAAACAAGTACCCTGAAGGTGAAGCAACCAGTTCAGATGCGTACTAATCATTAGGAGAGGAAGAAAATCTTTTAAAGATATTCAAAGGACTAGAAGGAAGTTTTACTGAGGATGCTGGCTAGATAGGCAGTCAGGCACAGATCTCCGGTGGCATGTAGCCACCTAGCACCCACTGAAATCTGGGCCAGAGATAAGATGGTGGTGAGTCATGTTAATACTTAGTCAGACAGTGAGAGTGAATGAGAGCTGGAGGGTAAATGGAAGCTCATTTCTGAGCTGTTTTAAGACTTAGACTTAAGAGACAGAAGAGTTAGTGGAGCAAGATTTTTCAAATTAGATATTTGTGAAGGGTAAGGCAGAAGGATATTTGCACACATCCCATGAAAATACTCCTACTGCCTTCCTTCCTCCTTTCTCTCTCCAAGCATGGTATCCAGGTCCCAGGCAAGAGTGACATCTGTGAGCCAGAAGGTTTGAAAGTGCAGTTTTTACAACTGCTGGCACAGAGTGAAACAAGGGAGAAGTAAAGTAAATCCTATCAAAAACACTTATTTTCAAGAGAATTTACAGTTGACTGGTCCGTATTGTACTGTCTAAAAGAGATGGTCAAAAAAGAGAGAATTAATTAATGTACATTTTTTCAATATTTGGAGATTAACAAAATTTTATTCAAGTTGGGTATATTTCCACCAATTCTATAGCTGGTTGAAAAATGGGGAAAGCAGAAGGAATTTATGAAAATGTTGGCAGCAGAATTTTTATTTTTACCTTCAAAACTTTGAAATTTTTGCCAGTTTCAAAATTACAAAAGAAGGTGGGGTGGGGGGAAGGTGGGGGACTAATTCCTGATCCTGCAAACCTTACTCATGCAAAGAGATCCATTCTGAACTATTCTAATACTGTGGTTCTCTATCTGTTGCGAGTCGTGACATGCTTGGCTGTATACCGTGACCCTACACGATGCACCAGCCCACCTCTGCAAGGCCAAATCCAGCTATTTCTTCAACTCTTCATGGCACATTTACCACTGTGTGGTGACACAGTAATGTGTCCTGACCCAGTGGTTGAAAACCACTGTTCTAATGTTCCACTGTCTGCTCTTGTAAGCTATCTGAGTAGAGAGGAAGTATTTAATGGGGATGCAAACTGACCTACCGTCTCAGTTTTGCTGCTAATTTCTCTCTCTCAGGCTGAGACACAATGGCAGAGAGTTGTGAGAAAGCTAAAACTCTAGTTGCACAAAGTACACCTGTTAAGTGGCTATATTATGATACTCAGTATCTGGGGCTGACTATCTGGCACCTTGTACTAGCATGAAATCCACTTAAATATTTTTGAAAGATTTCTCTCTGCTTATATTTATCTCTCAGTCCTTCTAGATATAGATGTTCCTAACAATCCATTATGTATGTTTGTTTCTGGGAACAGATTGGGTGTGTGTATTGCAAAAAGCTCTATTCACCCCACAGCAGTGTGCACCTGCAGATCTTCTCACATGAAATTCAGTTGGGAAATTGGAGCTTATTTTGCAGAATTGCAGCAAACACTTTACCAATGTCACAAACTGTAGAGAATAAGCCCACAAAAGCACTTGAACTCGCTGTCATTCAACCAGTAGGGCTGCTTTCTGTTGCAAGCCTGAATATAGCCATTAGGCTCACAATGAAGAGAAAGCTTAAAAAAAATCATGCCACCACGCCAGTGGGAAATTTCCCAACATGAGAGCCAATGGACTACATAAAGTAGAAGATAATAATCAATGCACCATAACAGCATCATTATTATCATGTCCTCGACAGGGAGATGGGTGGTTGGATGTGATGTAAGCCCAAAACTGGACTATGCCAGCGAGAATGAGATAATGACAATTAGGAAGAAAAGATGGAAAGCAGTACTGAGTGCCAAATCATCCCCTCCTGGGCCTGATCCAGTGCCATTGAAGACAATGTGAAGATACCCATAGACTTCAGTGGGCATTGGATCAGGCTCTATGGATAGCTTTTTAAAATTATTTTTACTTTTTTTCCCCATCATGATTTACATAGTTAATATTACCAGCCATGTAGCGTGCAATTGAGAGTGTTAATAAAGCAAAAAGTCAGACTGCACCTCTGATCTTTTTCTTTCTTTCTTTCTTTCTTTCTTTCTTTCTTTCTTTCTTTCTTTCTTT